>CM069135.1:92585529-93010529 GCA_035221665.1 Okamejei kenojei
GCAGGAGCGTGGGGGAGTACATAAAAATAGTAATTTGTGACATGTGAGGCATTCAACAGGCGTGCCTGACCGCCATTCAATTTGAGATTGGATGACTTCATAAGCATTACCGGAACGCAGGCGCTACATTTCCCTCTGTGAACACCCCCAAGTAGCCTATTGGGCACACATCATAATCACTAGGTATGTTGCATTGGTACTGCACGATTCTTCACGCTGCAGAGAGGCAATGTGTCACACCACCTCTGTGTGAAAAAGTCTTTCTCATCTCGGTCTTAAAGGATTTCCTTCCTTCCTTTTCCCCCTTTTCCTTAACTGACCCCTTGTACGGGTGTTTCCCCAACATCGGAACATTCCTTCCTGCATTTAGCCTTCCAACCCCTAAAATTTTGGTAAGTTTCTATAAGATCACATCTTAATCTCCTAAATTCCAGAGATATAAACCGAGTCTAATCCATGTTCTTTCTCATAAACAGTCCTGAATCCCAGTAATCAGTCGGTGAATTCTCTGCCACTCACGCTCTAAGGCAAAAGTCCTTCCTCAAGATTTGGAGACCAAACTGCACGCAATACTCCAGGTTGGTTCTCACCAAGACCCCTGTACAACTGAATAGGAACCTCCCTGCTCTGGACCAAATTCCTTGCTATGAAAGCTAACATAACTCATTCATTCGCCTTTTTTCACTGCCTTTGCACACATGCATGCCCTACTTTCAATTGACTGGTGTACCATGACACCCAGGTCTCGCTGCATCTCCCCTTTTCCTAATCGCCACCATTTAAAATAATAGTCTGCTTCCTGTTATTGCCACCAAAGAGATAACCTCACATTTATCCACATTAAACTGCCCTCTGCCAAACCTTTGCCACTCAACCCAGCCTTCCAAGTTCACCTTGCATTCTCCTAGCAGCCTCACACAGCGAACACTGCCCCCCACTTAGTGGTCCATCCCCAATAGACCTAATGCGTGTCATGCGCACCGAACAGTGGCTGGTCCAGCCATAGAAAAATATTTTGTTCAGTTTTTGTTTTTATAGAGACAAAGAACTTGGCCCATTTAGCCACGTGTTGGGGTACAACCCCTTTAAACCACTGCTAAAGTTCGGTTAAAGCATCTTAATCACACATCTGGATTCAGAAATTCAGTTTACTACTGACTGTACAGGCGGCCTTGTATTTGAGAGAGTGAGTCTGCTTCTGTTTCTCTCACAATCTTACAATAAAACAGATCTGCAATCAGTGGTGGACTGAACTTGCTTTTGGAACTAACCGCCCAACCAAAGTGCTGTCCAAATCATCCACTTAAGTGGTTCAGCGTGTGGGGAACAGGAAGGGATCCAGATTTTGGAAGACTTATAATGCTGCATTGGCACAAAGAAGTATGTTCATTGCTGCATTTTGGCAGCAATGATGATGCTACTATCAACCTCTTTGTTCAGATGTGATGTATAAACATTTGTAATATATATGAAGACATAATGAGTAGATATTAAGATTATGTCAGTAACATTCACGTATCTACATTTTCTGTCCATATATCCTTATGTAACATTATTACCATCGATGAAGGGTGGAGATCTAACTCGTGCTCGCAGAGGTGTGATTGAAATAAAACAGAAAGTGCAGGAAATAATCATCTGCTAGTTTCTGTGGGCAGGAGTAATAGACCTATGCTTGATGACAAATTCATATAGAATTGAGAAAAGTGGAGAAACCCAGTTTTAAGTTGCAGAAATATGTGTCAGGGTGTGTCAGGGGTGAAAGGGGAAAGAGAAAATACTGCAAGTGCAGGAGGCCAGGCAAATGAAATGACCGAGTGAAGTGATAACGTCAGCAGAACGATGTGATGAGAGTATGTCAGGAAAATTTGGCGAAAGTTGTGCTTCCCGTCTGCAACTCAACAAGGTTTAGGTGGGGAGTGCAATTTGAGCTTGTGATCCATTGTCATTTGCATACTTTCAAATTTTCGTTTTTTTTCTTGGTTGATTCCTTTCTCTTTGGCACCATGGAAGGAAGGGGAAGGCGCCATGAGGCATGCATTGAGGCCTAAGATAAACTTGCAATCATCTCGCTTTACCTTGTGGAATAACCATCTGCTAGCTTTTACCTTGAGGAATTGAAAAATAGGTACAAACAATTCCTTGATCTAGTACAGATGACAAGGAGTTATGGAAGAGGCAGAGTATTGGGATGAACGAGGAAAGATAGACACACCCATGACTGAATGGTGGAGTAGACTTGTAAGGGCCAAATGACCTAATTCCTGCTAACATAACCTGTGTTTATAAACAGTAATTATGGAGACTGTTAGGGATTGAAAGAATGGAAAGCATCCAAAAGATTATTTATAAATTACCACAGATAATTTAATCTTTTTAAAAATATTCCACCATAGAATGTCATTTAGTTTTATATTTCTTAACTATTTGCCTGAAATATTTTGCTGAAATATTTGCTTTTATTTCATAAATTCCACCTCACTTTATGCTTCTGCTTGCTTTAAATGACTACCTTTTTCATGAACGTTTAACTATAGCTGAGACGTCTGCAAGACAAATTCATTCTTCAAGATGTTGCGGGCATGTTTATGTTTGGATCATTGCCCATATAAAATTGGGGGGTACAAGATTGTTGCAATGACATAGAAGAGACTCATGAAGTACTCTAAATGATATTTACAGGGTCACTTCCTGAATTGTAATGGAAAGACCTAATCTCCAAGAGAATACATTTTGGAAGCACTGATGTGCATTTCACACAATTGCCCAGCCATTTGAAAAATGGTCAGAACATTGTCCGCAGTGCACGATAGTACCATTTGGGTTATCAGGAGTTCATGTTACTTTCAATATAGTGCAGAAACAAAGAACTGCAGATGCTGGTGAAAACACAAAAGGACACAAAGTGCTGGAGCTACTCAGCAGGTATGGCAACATCTCTGGAAAACATGGATAGGCAACGTTTTGGGTCGAGACCCTTCTTCAGGGTGGGTCTGCAGAAAGGTCTCGACCCAAAACTTTGCCTATCTATGCTATCCAAAGATGCTGCCTGACCTGCTGAGTTACTCCAGCACTTTGTATCCTTGTTGTTCAATAAAGTGGTGTATGCCGAGTGGAAAAGGGAATAGGAAAAGGAGCTAACCACGAGGGCAGATTGGGTGAAGCCCACTTGGAACATCCCACACCTTGCAGTAAGTCCCAAACTAACCCCATGGTTGCACTTGTCTTTTCCTTATGCCTCACTGCCTCAGGCATTCCACAGGACTTGGTGTTCCACAAGTGCTGACCACACCTCTGGCAGCACAAATTTAGGTCCCACGTCCAAACTTTCTGATGGTCTTCTGACTAGAGTATAAAAGCAAGGATGTAATGCTGAGGTTTTAGAAGGCACTGATCAGACTATCTTTGGAATATTGTGAACAATATCAGAGGAGAGGGACTAGTGCATGTTTACGAGAATTAACCTGGGATGATTGTGTTAACGTATATTACTCCTGCCACAAGATGTAATATCTATTCTAAAAAAAGACTCATCTCAGTGACTTCACATCAGGTAGCCACCCTTGTGAAGCCATTGATTTTTTTTTTTTCGTGTGGCTTGCACATTTAGACCCGAGATAAGCAAAAGATTTTGTTCCGACAACAGCAAATATTTGGAATTCTTCACTCCAAATGGTTGTGGAGGCTCACTCAACAACCTCACTTAGAACATATACCTGGATATTGTTGATCAATGGATATATGGATAGTACAGAAAACTGAGCTGATGGATGAGACAATAAACAATAGGTGCAGGAGTAGGCCATTCGGCCTTTCGAATCAGCACCGCCATTCAATGTGATCATGGCTGATCATCCCCAATCAGTACCCCGTTCCTGCCTTCTCCCCATATCCCCTGACTCTGCTATCTTTAAGAGCCCTATCTAGCTCTCTCTTGAAAGTATCCAGAGAACCGACCTCCACTGCCCTCCGAGGCAGAGAATGCCACAGAATCACAACTCTGTGAGAAAAAGTGTTTCCTCATCTCTGTTCTAGATTCCCCTTATTCTTAAACTGTGGCCCCTGGATCTGGACTCCCCCAACATTGGGAACAGGTTTCCTGCCTCTATCGTGTCCAAACCCTTAATAATCTTATATGTTTCAATGAGATACCCTCTCATCCTTCTAAACTCCAGAGTATACAAGCCCAGCCGCTCCATTTTCTCAGCATATGACAGTCCAGCCATCCCGGGAATTAACCTTGTAAACCTACGCTGCACTCCTTCAATAGCAGGGATGAACTTCCTCACGTTAGGGGACCAAAACTGCACACAATACTCCAGGTGTGGTCTCACTAGGGCCCTATACAACTGCAGAATGATCTCTTTGCTCCTGTACTCAACTCCTCTTGTTATGAAGGCCAACATGCCATTTGCTTTATTCACTGCCTGCTGTACCTACATACTTACTGATGAACAAGGACACCCCAGGTCCCATTGTACTTCCCCTTTTCCCAACTTGATGCCATTAAGTCATGGTAATCTGCCATCCTGTTTTTGCTACCAAAGTGGATAACCTCACATTTATCCACATCTGCCATGCATCTGCCCACTCACCGAACCTGCCCAAGTCACCCTGCATTCTCATAGCATCCTCCTCACAGTTCACACTGCCACCCAGCTTTGTGTCATCTGCAAATTTGCTAATGTTACTTTGAATCCCTTCATTTAAATCATTGATGTATATTGATTTGAGTGGTGGTGCTATCGAGTGTGGCAGCCTCGCCAGCAGCTGTCCATCCTTTCACCCTTTTTGTTATTTTTAGTCTATAAAAAAGTATGGCTTTGGAGGTCTTTAGTCTTTTTTTATGTGGGGGGGGGGGGGGGGGGGTGGGGGGAAGGAGAAACTGTTTCCCAGTCACTACCTGGGCGAGGATGCGTCTTTTCTCTGAGCCACATCTTCGTCCCCCCTCGCGGCCTACCAACTGGATTGGCACGGCCTTTCATTGCGGAGCGGGCGATGCGTTACCAGGGATCACTGTGTTGCAGCTCCGGCCTGCCAACTTTAACACCGTGGAGCTGTGGTCTGCGGGGCTTCCAGCCACGGGCGGCGCTGACTTTAACATTGCGGAGGCCTGGGATCTTTTGCCAAGGATTGCCAGTGTTGGAGCTCCACACAACTCGGCCTGTGGACTTCGGGAGCTGCAGTCTCCGGTAAGAAGTGGCCGATTCGGAACTCCGAGCCGCTGAGAGTGTTCTTCCGTTCCAACGCCGGTGCTTCGATCAACTCGGCGAGAGGGCATGAACATAGGGCCGCCCGTAGCGGCAAGTGCAGAGGGCTCAATAGGGCCCGACCACGGGTGAACAAGACGAAGATGACTGAACTTTATTGCCTTCCCTCACAGTGGGAAATGTTGATTCCGCTGTGGGGGATGTTCAAATTGGGGGATGTTGATTCCGCTGTGGGGGATCCTCAAAAACTTCCAGAAGATTAGTCAAGCATGATTTCCCTTTCGTAAATCCTTGCTGACTCAGACCGATCCTGTTACTGCTATCCTAATGTGCCGCTATTTCATCTTTTATAATTGACTCCAGCATCTTCCCCACCACTGATGTCAGGCTAACTGGTCTATAATTCCCTGTTTTCTTTCTCCCGCCTTTCTTAAAAAGTGGGATAAAATTAGCTATCCTCCAATCCACAGGAACTGATCCTGAATCTATAGAACATTGGAAAATTATCACAATGCATCCACAATTTCTAGAGCCACTTCCTTAAGTACCCAGGGATTCAGACCATCAGGCCCTGGGGATTTTTCAGCTTTCAGTTCCATCAGTCAACCCAACATAATTTCCTGCCTAATGTGGATTTCCTTAAGTTCCTCCGTCACCCCAGATCCTCTGGCCACTAGTTTATCAGGAAGATTGTTTGTGTATTCCTTAGTGATGACGGATCCAAAGTACCTGTTCAAGTCATCTGCCATTTCCTTGTTCCCCATAATAAATTCACCTTTTTCAGTTTTCAAGGTCCAACTTTGGTCTTAACTATTTTTTTCCTCTTCACATACCCAAAGAAGCTTTTGTTATCGTCCTTTATATTCTTGGCTAGCTTATCTTTGTACCTCATCTTTTCTCCCCGTATTGCCTTTTTAGTTATCTTCTGTTGCTCTTTAACGTTACTAAATAATCAATGAATGATGGACCAGACTTGAATTGTGAGATGGTCTATTCCTGCTCCTTATTCTTATGTTCTGAGGTCAGATTGGGTTATATGCAAAAAATTATTTAGTCTGATTCAATGTGTTATCCAGTTTGGAAGTATTTTCTTAATATTGCTTTATGTCCTTTGTCCTTGATCAATATTTAGAGTTTCAACCTCAAATTGTTGTCTTTACAGCGATGATCTGGTTGAGTATGAAGAAAATGTGAATGGACTTGATTTGGAAAGCAGTATCTAGGAAAGGTTTAAATCGATATGGGCCAAACGAGGGCAGGTGGGACTGCCGTAGTAGGGGTACCTTGATCTGCATGGACAAGTTCAGTTGATGAGCCTGTTTTCATCCTGCATGACTCTATGACACTATGAAAACCTTTAATCCACCCGTCGATTATCAATACACTGTGGTAGCAATGTAAATTATTTGTACCGAAGAAGGGTCTCAACCCATAACATCATCATTATTGTTCTCCAGAGATGTTGCCTGGCCCACTGAGTTACTCCAGCAGTTTGTGTCTATCTTTATTTTAATAATAGTTCCTTCTCCAGATTGAGAGGGACAGGAGAAGTTTGCTCCAAATTTCCCCCAAAGCTTTTCTTCGGTTATTCATTGTCAGGATGTGGATATCACAGGAAATTCCCATCTTTTTTGTCAATCTCTAATGGTCCCTAGTTATGGAGGTAACTAAAATCAAGCACT
Organism: Okamejei kenojei; assembly: GCA_035221665.1. Classification (NCBI taxonomy): domain Eukaryota; kingdom Metazoa; phylum Chordata; class Chondrichthyes; order Rajiformes; family Rajidae; genus Okamejei; species Okamejei kenojei. The sequence goes on from CM069135.1 coordinate 92,592,422, forward strand.
TGATGGGTAGGGAGTCCCACAAAGATTAGATAGAGTAAGGAAATTAATGGATCAAATTGGTCTTTACAACAATATGGCAGTTCATGATGTGTAGGAAAGAACTGCCGATGCTGGTTTAAATCGAAAGTAGACACAAAATGCTGGAGTAACTCAGTGGGACAGGCAGCATCTCTGGAGAGAAGGAACGGGTGACGTTTCGGATTGTAACCCTTCTTCAGACTGATGTCAGGGGAGTGGGCAGGATAGAGATATAATGTAGTTGGAGACAGTAAGACTGGTGGGAGAACTGGGAAGGTGGAGGGGATGGAGAGAGAGGGAAAGCAAGGGCTATTTGAAGTTAGAGAAGTCAATGTTCATACGGCTGGGGTGTAAGCTACCCAAGCAAAATATGAGGTGCTGTTCCTCCAATTTGTGCTGGGCCTCACTCTGACAATGGAGGAAGCCCAGGACATGAAGGTCAGATTGGTAATGGGTGGGGGAGTTAAAGTGCTGAGCAACCGGGAGATCAGGTTAGTTAAGATGGACTGAGCGGAGGTGTTCAGCGAAACGATCGCTGAGCCTGCGCTTGGTCTCACCGATGTACAGAAGTTGACACCTGGAACAGTAGATACAGTAGGTGAGGTTGGAGGAGGTGCAAGTGAACCTCTGCCTCACCTGAAAAGACTGTTGGGGTCCTTGGATGGAGTCGCGGGGGGGAAGGTAAAGGGACAGATGTTGCATCTCCTGTGATTGCAGGAGAAAGTACTTGGGGAGGGGATGGTTTGGGTGGAAAGGAACAAGTTGACCAGGGAGTTGCGGAGGGAATGGTCTCTACGCAAAGCAGAAATGGGTGGAGATGGGAATGTGTGGCCAGTAGTGGGAACCCGTTGGAGGTGGTGAAAGTGTTGGAGGATTATATGCTGTATGTGGCAGCTGATGGTGTGGAAGGTGAAGACAAGGAGGACTCTGTCCTTGTTGCGAATGGGGGGAGGGGGAGCAAGAGCAGAGCTGCGGGATATCAAGGAGACCCTAGTGAGAGCCCTAGTGAGAGCCACATCTATAACGGAAGACCCAATCTTAAAGAATGAGGACATCTCTGATGATCTAATATGAAAAACCTCATCCTGGGCACACATGTGGCATAGATGGAGGAATTGGCCGTAGGAGATAGAGTCTTTACAGGTAGCAGGGTGGGAAGAAGTGCAGTCTAGATAGCTATGGGAGTCAGTAGGTTTGTACTAGATGTTGGTTAATAGTCTGTCTCCTGTGATAGAGACAGTGAGAACCAGAAACAAGTTCATGGTTACCGCTACTGAGAAAAATGTTTTATTTTAATTACAGATTTATTTAATTACTTGAATCTTTAAATGCCCCAGCTATTGTTGCAAGATTTCAATTCATGTAGCTCAGAATCCTGGGTGCTGGTCCAGTGTATTAATCAACTACAGTTCAGTGACCCACAAAACCCTGATAAATGCAGATTGCCATTCCTTTGCCTTCAATGGGGAAAATGATCTGCTTAATATAGTCCTCTATTAGTAGTTGTTTTCTTTTTGAAGCTATAATAGAGAAGGTTGATACAGTAAACTATGACTGAATACATACATATGAATGTATTAGGACATTTGAAAGATTAAATGCCACATAATAAATTGAAGATTGTGGAATCAAAGTCGCTTGCAATTTTTTTTTAAATGGCCAAGTTATAGGGAGCTGAGAGTAGTAACACAAGTTTTGTTTTATGGTTTGGAAAGAATTATATAATGAAGTACCCCAGGGAAAGAGCCATTGATTTTCTTAATAGCAATTTGTGATTTGGAATTGTAGGGACATCTAGGTACATAATTTCCAATTTTACTGATGACACAAAATATGGATGCAAAATAACTGCTGAGAAGTTAGTAATCGTCTTCAACAATATGGGCAGCAGCTCTATCTGCTCTGAATTGGTTCTAGAGAAAAGAGGGTTATCTGAATTAATTAGCAAATTAGTCCATGTGAATATAGTAAGGTTATTTTATATGCTTAATTGCATTTCGCAGGTCAAACGGAGTAACTTTATAGACTATATATTTGTCTTAAATTTATCTAGTTGCTGTCTGGAATTGCTACAATAAAGAAGTTAATAAAGTTTATTGAGAATAATTACTGAGCCTGCAGCTAGTCTGATTTAATCTGATAATGCCCATAGACACTTTTATTTTGGCCTCAGGCCTATCTGCTTCAATAGTTGGTATCATAAGAATCACACTTGGATTTGGTTGCTGAGGAATTTGGCTCCCGTGGTGTATTATTGCAGTGCGTTGGCTGTGGTGAAAGGCAATCAGAGTGATGCCCCACTTGTCAGCGATGTGCCAAATCCCATTCTTAACCATTCCACTTTGGCTTCCATTGGAAGGTGGAATTGCAGGAAAATTACGCTTCAACAGTGAAAGATGAAATGAAAATAATTAAGACTTTCCTCATCTTTTGTGCTAAAAGTTTAAATTTGTTATGAGAGGAAATAGCAATTAAGTTCGATTTTTATGATGTTTTTAACCAAATTCGGGTATAAATAAAAAAAAAAAACAGGGGAAAATGATTTCTGGATTTAACATGTAAATGGCAATAATGAGGTAGAAACAAATCAGCAGCTACAACTGTTTAATGATTTACCCTAATTGATATTCTTAAAAGGCGGGAATAAAAGATGCCTGAAATCATAGATTAGGTTAGCTTTGGAAAGAATACTTTCTGTATGGTTATGTTAATCTCAATATTATATACAGGAGTCGGAACTGAGACTTTAAATCATGTTTTACATTTACAAAATGGTGGGACTTAATCCTTTGAGATTGTCCACATGAATTGAGGCAGTCTGCTATTGGAATAAAGAGATGCAGATACCAAGGCTGATTGGGCTTGTTGAAAAGATGAGACAGCGGGGTGCACTCATCTGCTTTGAGTCAATATGTTTTCAAAGGATAAAAATCCATTTGCTACATCAGTCTCTGAAACTGAATAGTTAGATAGAAATAAGTCTGAGCAGGTACTTCAAAGCAAGCAAAGATTAAGCAAAAACGCTCATGGTTCGTTCGTTCTGTCTATCTGTCTATCTGTCTATCTGTCTATCTGTCTATCTGTCTATCTGTCTATCTGTCTATCTGTCTATCTGTCTATCTGTCTATCTGTCTATCTATCTGTCTATCTATCTATCTATCTGTCACCTTTCGGTTTGCTCGGTCATTCTGTTTGCGCAAAAACGGTACACGAAAGTGCTACGATTTTTCGCCAGCTTACTGACCGTTCTCCTGCGCTGCGATTGCACCAAGTTTTGTTCCATTCAGTGGTCTAATGTAAAAGTTAGTGAAGTTTGAAAAATCTTAAAAACTGCGCGTGCGCAGATCGATCTCCCCTCCTGCCGTTCAACCCCACGTGGATTGGTCTTTTCTCTTGTCACTCCGTGGAACGGTCCGTCCCTTCCTGCACCATTGCATTTTACTGGAGCTGAGGGAGGCTCTGGATGGCCGGCGGAAGTTTTCATCGCGTCTTTAATGGAGCTGAGGGTGGCCGGCGGAGGTTTCAAAGCAGACACAATTTTCGGAGAGACCGGAAATGGATACGGACCAGCCTGGCACGGGAAATGTCACCAAACAGAAAGCAGAGAATCTGATCCCGGCGGAGGAGAGCACCCAGCGCCCGCTGTGAGTCCCCATCGCACTGTCAGCTCCAGCTCCAGCCCTTTCCCTTCTGGTCCCCCTCACTGGCTCCTGCCTCCCTCCCCCGTGATAACCCCATCTTTTCTCCGAGCACTGTCCCCCAGCCCCCAGCCCCTCCCCCCGCCCACACACCCCCTACCCCCCACCCGCACATCCCCTCTCCGCCCACATACTCCCCTGCCCACCCACACTCCCAGCAGCGGTATGCAGCGGTAGGCTACGGCAGAGGTAGGCCATGGCAGCGGTAGGCCATGGCAACGCTCCCCCCTCCCCACCGTCCCCCTCGCCGGCTGTAGGACGCTCCCCCCACCGGCCCCCGACAGGTGTGTATTCTTTAGTACTTAAATTGTTATTATATTTGGGAACCCAATAAGAGTTATTCATATTTTAAGCTTTAATAAATCCTTTTTCCACTTGCCGTGGGCCTTCAGCTGCGCCTGCGCAGTGATACCTGCATGTTCTATTTCACAATTGGAACCCAATGGGTGGGGGCGGGAATGGCTGCGCCACCAGAGAGCTGCGGAGTAGATGGGGGGGGGGGGGGGGGGGTGTTGAGGGGGGATGGAGTGAGTGAGGGGGGGGGGAGGGCAAAAGGCGGTGTGAGGGGGATCAGGGGCATCACAAAGGGAACCCGTCAACCGTGCCTGCGCTGTTCGGGGCTATGGGTGAGTAGTGGAATATTGCATTGGGGGAACGGGTTGCGTTGGAGGAAACGAATGAGTGGTGGAATATTGCATTGGGGAATGGGTTACGTTGGGGGACCAGGCCTCCCGTGTGACTGGGACCCAACGGGTCTCACTTAGTCTAGTTATCCTATAGAAATAAGACTAAAATTGCCTCAAATTACATATTTCGCCTCAAATGCCATCATTAGATTATTGTGAATCCCAATGTTGGTGAATTAACACACACTTTACATCACCGTCGAGGTGGTGACTGCCATGTGGCCTGGCCAAATGCCCATATATTAGTATCATAATATAGATAGTTAAAACACAAAGAAGATGCAGTGACTGTCAGCTAAGATAAGACAGCATAGACAATCAGAGCCTTTTACCCAGGATGGAAAAAATACTAGAGGGCATAGCTTTAAGGTGAAAGGTGCAAAGTTCAAAGGAGATGTTTGAGGCAAGTTTTTTAATATATACAGTGGTGGTGGGTGCTTGAAACACACTGCTGGGAATGGTGATTGAGGCAGATACAAAAGTGACATTTGTGACTTTTAGATAGTTCGATGGATATACAGGGAATGGAGGGATATGGATTATGTACAGGCAGATAAGAGTGGGTCTTGGCATCATGTTCGGCACTGACATTGTGGGCCAAAGGGCTTGTTGTGGTGCAATCCCCACTCCAACCACTGTGAGATATCCATCACTCTGTTACTACATTGAAAACAAAATTAGTTCTTATTCTTGGCTGCAGGGTCAACTGTAGCGACAACTAATACTACCCCCCTCACACACACACACACACACACACACACACACACACACACACACACACACACACACACACACACACACACACACACACACACACACACACACGCATACATCCCCCTTGTGGGTTGACACTTTGGCAGTAAAATGATTCTTATTAAAATTAATCATTCCGGTTTTAGAAAAGAGCTTCTCATACAGCATATATCGTAAGATGACAAAATCACTCAGAATTCTAAGATCGTAGACACAATCATTGTCAACATAAAGTTGCATGATGATGCATTTGTATGAAAGGTATAATATAAGGTATAATTTTACAATAAAATGTCTGTACTGTCAATCCAAATGCATTTATTAATGACAGAAGTACAAAAGAAACCTGCCTTTTTCCTACTGTAATAACCATAATGTATCACTGCAGATAATAATAAGAGTTGAGATTCATGCAGAAATGTTGAAATTGTAACTGAATCCCATTCCTTATGAGCACAACATAGTGATATTATACAGTGCAATCACAATAAAAACACCTGAAGAGATGGCCCTAAATTGGGATTATAAATTCTCACCGACACTTCATATCCCATAATGTGGAATTGACGGCTGGCTTGATATCCTTTTCCCTGGTTTTACGGTTCTAGTCAAGACTGCTTTATCACTCGAGATGTATTAGACACACTTCATTTCTCTTCACAGTATTGCTTTAATTTTCCACATCCGTGGGCTGACACAGACCTAACTATGTCCAATGTTTGTTGGTTATAAAATACTCTCCTTGCTCCATTTTTATTGCTTCAAAGGTAACATGTTGTTATCTTTAACCCTTTAGTGGCAAATATGTTTGCCAGAAAAAGCAGATTGAAATGGCCAGTAACCAGTAGGTAAAACATAACAAATATATATTTTTTAAAGAGTCAATTGTGTCCTTTGTATAAATCAGTGCTCATCACATGCTTTTCATAGACCTTTTATTACTAAGACAAACTGGAACCCTGTCTGCACATAGATCCCATGAATAGCTGTAAACTAAGAGTGAGAAATATTGAACAAAAGCTGTCGCAAGTGTCTTGGGAGAATGGGAGCTCTCACATGCAAGTGGCTACATATACTCCGGATACGCCAGCCATGCTGGCAAACCTTGGTGCCCAATTCACCACCTGTTTTCTCATATTGGAATTTCAGGATGTAAATCTATCACCACAGGAAACCTCTCTCTAAAAATCTTCTTGTAGCCACAATACAACGATTGCTTGCCTATGGTGACCCACCAGAATGCTTACAGTGGGTGATTTGGTAATGGGATATCAAGGCAGATACTAAGAACCTCTCTTGTTGAAGCTTGTCGATACCAGGTACTTTTGTGGAATGAATATTCTGGCAGGCAGTAACTAATGGGGTACCGCAGGGCTCAGTGCTGGGACCCCAGCTATTTACAATATATATTAATGATCTGGATGAGGGAATTGAAGGCAATATCTCCAAGTTTGCGGATGACACTAAGCTGGGGGGCAGTGTACGCTGTGAGGAGGATGCTAGGAGACTGCAAGGTGACTTGGATAGGCTGGGTGAGTGGGCAAATGTTTGGCAGATGCAGTATAATGTGGATAAATGTGAGGTTATCCACTTTGGTGGCAAAAACAGGAAAGCAGACTATTATTTAAATGGTGGCCGATTAGGAAAAGGGGAGATGCAGCGAGACCTGGGTGGTCATTAAAAGTAGGCATGCAGGTGCAGCAGGCAGTGAAAAAAGCGAATGGTATGTTAGCTTTCATAGCAAAAGGATTGAGTACAGGAGCAGGGATGTTCTACTTCATTGTACAGGGTTTTGGTGAGACCACACCTGAGTATTGCATACAGTTTTGGTCTCCAAATCTGAGGAAGGACATTATTGCCATAGAGGGAGTGCAGAGAAGGTTCACCAGACTTTCTGGGATGTCAGGACTGTTGAAGAAAGACTGGATAGACTCGGTTTATACTCTCTGGAATTTAGGAGATTGAGAGGGGATCTTATAGAAACTTACAAAATTCTTAAGGGGTTGGACAGGCTAGATGCAGGAAGATTGTTCCCGATGTTGGGGAAGACCAGGACAAGGGGTCACAGCTTAAAAGGGGGAAATCCTTTAAGACCGAGATGAGAAAGACTTTTTTCACACAGAGAGTGTGTGAGTCTCTGGATCTCTGCCACAGAGGGTAGTTGAGGCCAGTTGGCTATATTTAAGAGTGAGTTGGATGTGGCCCTTGTGGTATCAGTTAATACTGAGTTGGATGATCAGCCATGATCATATTGAATGGCGGTGCAGGCTCGAAGGCTGAATGGCCTACTCCTGCACCTAATTTCTATGCTTCTATGTTACTAATAAGTCTGTGGAGAGCAGATTGCACACATGATCTCCAGTGCACTGATGTGCTGTTTTGCCCAGTCTTTTTCTTTTCACTGTCTGCCGAATTTATGTGCTGTCTGAGATTATGTGCCTTTTTATACAGCTGCAAGGATATGCTTCTTTGTATCTGTACCTCATTTACATGTTGATATGACAGTAGATTTGACTTGACTGGGTGGCATGGAGGCGCAGCAGTAGAGTTGCTGCCTTACAGCGCTTGCAGCGCCGGAGACCCTGGTTCGATCCCGACTACAAGTGCTGTCTTTACGGAGTTTGTGCATTCTCCCTGTGACCGCGTGGGTTTTCTCTGAGATCTTCGGTTTCCTCCCACACTCCAAAGATGTACAGGTATATAGGTTCATTGGCTTGGTGTAAGTGTAAAATTGTCTCTAGTGTGTGTAGGGTAGAGTTAAAATGTAGGGTTTGCTGGTCGGTGCGGACTCGGTGGGGTAGGGCCTGTTTCCGTGCTGTATCTCTTAACTAACCTAAACTGAGATTATTAACTCTTAACTGTTGCCTTCAGGGATGCTTGTAAACTAAGTTCCTCCGAACAAGATTAAATTCTGTTGGCCTTTGCCCAATCCATCTTACAAATCATCAATATCAATCAATATCAAATTGTAAGAGTGCTGTTATGATCTGTAGAACCAAACAGGAAAAATGTCTAAAATTTCCTGATTTTAAATTATCTGACAATAATGTTAGTGTCTGTAATAAGGTAAAATATCTTGGGCATATTAATACAGAACACATGACAGATGATGAGGATATTTATAGGCAATGACATATGCTGTATGTACAGGCAAATATTCTCTTGCGTAAGTTTGGTGCGTGTACAGATGTGGTGAAGATGTTGCTGTTTAGAGCATATTGCACACCACTCTATACTGCGCACCTGTGGTCGAACTATGGAAAGAAGTTTGCAGAGATGAAAGGTGGCCTGTAATGATGCCATGAGAATACTGCTAAGGAAACCTAGATGGTGTAGTGCTAGTAACATGTTTGTGGCTGCAGGGGTCAGTACTTTAGAAGCTATCCTAAGAAATCATATGTATAAATTCATTTGCAGGATAAATTGCTCTAAAAATGTAATTATCGTGGCCTTGTCAAACATAAGGTTTAGCACTACCCGCTACAAATCCCAGTTGTGGAGACACTGATATCGCTGTTTTGTTGTAGAACACTGATTTTTCTTTTTTATTCTGGATTTTAAATCATGTATTGTGTTTTTTTAATATATAATTTATGATACTTTTATAAGTGATATACTAAGATTGTATATGTATTTTATGGTGGGGAGGGGGAGGGAGAGAGAGGTAGCTGTAGAGGGCCCAGCAGGCAGCATGTTGAAAACTGCGCAAGTGGCCGCGAGGAGCAGAGTCATTGTGATGTCATCAGCTCGTTAACTTCAGCTCGTTAACTTCAAAAAAGATCTCAAATTGGTGAACAATTTTAGTAAAAAACTCAGGAAATAATGAATCAAATTTTCAGATGAGGCGATTTTTGAGATCATGAGATAAATCTGTTCTGAAATATGTAAAAATGTCACCGTTAGCACGTCGGGTTTTCAAGGAGATGTGAATCACATATGAACACATACATCCACACACAAATACATCCACATCCAAGATTAGAGTTTCATATTATATTAGATGTTATTTTATGTAATATTGTCCCTTGTCTAGACCTTGAGTCCAAAATAAAGTTTATTATTATTATTATTATTATCTATAGCTGGACTACCTTAAACACTATCAACAATTTGTTTTGTGATCCTGGCATCAGGAAACTAGAGAGCACTATTGGGAGAGTCTAGAACTGGAGGTCATAGCCTCAAAATTAAAGGATGTTCTTTTAGGAAGGAGATGAGGTTAAATTTACTTAGTCAGAGGGTCGTGAATCTATGGAATTGCTTGCCATTGAAGGCTGGTGGAGGCAAAGTCAGTGGATATATATAAGGCAGAGATAGATAAATTCTTGATTAGTACGGGTGTCAGAATTTATGGGGAGAAGGCAAGAGAATGGGGTTAGGAGGGAGAGATAGATCAGCCATGATTGAATGGAGGTGAAGACTTGATGGGCAGAATGGCCCAATTCTACTCTATAACTTATGATCTTATCTTATGAGCAAGATTCACCAGCTGAGACACAGTTTAATTTCTACCAGTAAATCATTTCAACAAATCTATGAAAAGTTCATCCAGCTTCTCCTTATAGCTAATACGCCTCAGCAACATTGTGGTGAACCTTTCAAGCCTCCACATTGTTTCTCTAATGCGGCAACTTGAATTGTAGCTAATCCCACAAACATGGCCAAACCAAAGTTTGTGTAACTGCAAGATGATTTCCCAACTTTTATCCTCAATACCCAAAACAGTGGCATCTATAAATCTGCTGACGACACTATGATTTTGTTTGAATCATGGGTATTGATGACTCTGCGTACAGGAGAGACATAGAACATCTGGCTGAGTGGTGCTGCAATAACAACTGCTCGTTCGACATCATCAATACCAAGGAACTAATTGTTGATTTCAGAAAGGGGAAATCGGGAGACCACATGTCACTTTTCATCAGAGATACTAAAGAACTGCAGATGCAGATTTGCAAAACAGAACTCAAAGTGGGAAGGGTTTTGACCTGGAATGTCACACCTTTGTGTTATCCAGAGATGCTGCCTGACCTGCTGAGTTACGCCAGCACTTTGTGCCTTTTTTTTTAACCACTTTTCATTTTGGGTCAGCGGTGAAGAGATTAGCATCTTCAAATTCCAGCGTTAACTTCTCAGATAGCCTCTCCTGGGCACAACACGAGAATAGTGAATAAGGCATCCCAGCACCTTTACTTCCTCAGCTGCTTAAAGAGATCTGGCATGCACCTGAAACTCTAACAAACGTCTGCAGATGAATTGCAGTAAAAACCCTGACTAGTTAAGTGTTGACTTGGTGTGATAATTCCAATGCACTAGTGTGGAAGAGTCTGCAGCAGTGGTGGACTCAGCCCAGTCCTTCACAGGCACAATTCTCCCCACCAATGAAAGCATCTACATGAAGCGCTGTCTCAAGCAAACATCATCATCAAGGATCTCTGGCTAAAGACCCTTCTTGCTACTACCCTCGGCCAGGAGGTACAGATATCTGAAGCTGCACCACCACCAGGTTCAGGAATAATTACTTTCTTACGATTCCTCAAGTACATGAACTGATAGAGTCATGGAGTGATACAGTGTGGAAGCAGGCCTTTTGGCCCAACTTGCCCACATCGGCCAACATGTCCCAGCTACACTAGTCCCACCTGCCTGCATTTGGTCCATATTTCTCCAAACCTGTCCTATCTATGCACCTGTTCTTTACAACCCATTCCTACCTCAGCAACAGAAACTACAGACCACTTTCTGCACTCATATGGATTTTCTTTTCAAATTGTATTTTGCCCTAATGCCTTGTTTTAAACATAATCTTAACTATTTTCACTGTCTTGCAGAATGTATGTGATTGTGTGTATTTTATGTTCCTGTGTGTTTGAGTATATGTGGCCATGATGCAAGATTTTCATTGCCTCGTACATCACTGTAAGTGAGAGTAAGCCACACTTGACTTGCCACCCTATATACATGTTTGTAGAAGGGACCCATCCAAAACATTGCCTGCCAATTGCCTCCCCACATGCTGCATGACCTGTGCGTTTGCTCAAGGTTTCAGCAGCTGCAATCTCTTGTGTCTATGTACTTATGTTGCCATTTTCTGGGATCTATGGACTTGCAATCTAATTTCCCTTTGTGCAAGAGTGCTCCCCAGGGTACAACAATTTACTGCAGACATTGGACATGCAAAGTGCAACACTTCTTACCTGAATTAAATTCCATCTACCATTTATTTCTCTGCCCATATTTCCTTCTGTTTTATATTCTGCCAAATCCTTTGACAACCCTCCACATTAGGCATAACTCTGCCAATGTTGTGCTATCTGTAAACATCCCAATCAATCCACCTACATTTTCATCCAAATCATTTATATACACAAACGACAAAGGTCCAAACAGAACACTTCTACTGATAGACCTCCAGCCAGAAATACACCCCACCGCCACTACCCTCTGACTTCTAGATATACAAATACAATAAATATGCTGGACCACTTACTGGGTCATTCTATATTTGGGTGAGCGAAGACAGCAGCTACCTCTCTCCAAAGACCTTAAAATGAATAAACTTTCCACACGTCAAGAGGGTTCTTTCTTTATCAATTGCTAGATATAAAGAACTTCTCTGACCCCTGGAGTGGGGGTGGAGGGGGGAGGAGAGGTTTTGATGAACATTCCATCCAACACACATCCTGACAAGCATCCCCACTGGAGTTTTGGCCATGAGCTGTCAGTCATGTACAAGTCAAATCAATCAGGTATTGAATTATTACTTTGCCTTGCATAAAAAAAACATCTAGCACAATTGATACAAGATGTTGCAGGATGAGTATTGTTTCCTGTACCAAAGCTGCAGACTGAATAAGTAATTTGTGGCAAAGTATATGGGAAAACATATTAACAATTGATCTGTTCATGTTTGCGAGTTGCCTGGGAAACAGAATTTGCAGTTAATTTTTGCAGAATTTATTTTTTCCCACTTTGCTTTAACCTTCAAGTTGGTGGTGAGAACCAGGAAGAAAGGTATCAAGGTTCACTTATGGTCGACTGGGATTTATGAAGGTTGTTTGTTCTCGTTGTTCACATTCTTTGAATCATCAGTGTTTTACCTCAACTCTTCATATATTTAAAATGAGCAGGAATTGTGAACAGTACAAAACAACGGTAAAAATAAAAATCTGATTTTTTTTTTTTTGGCAAAATTAAAACATGCAACTGGACTTTCCAAGAAAGCTCAGAAAATGGAGACATTTCCAGAGGGTACCCAAAATCGATTAAATTTGATCACTTAAGTCTTTTGCAAATAACAAACAGCTGGAGGCGATCAGCGGATCAGACTGCATCTGTGGAGGCAAAGGGATGCATGACATTTCAGGTCAAGACTGTATCAGGACAGAGTGTAGACAGAAGATATCCAGTATAAAGAAGTGGTATATGTGGAGAGATAAGGAAGGGGCGTACAAGTGATAGGTGGAAATGGGTGAGGAGGGGGGTGATAGGCAGATGGTGCCAGGTAACTAGGGGATGGATGAAGATAAGTAGTGATAGATAGCGAGGGAAAGAAAAAGCGGCAAATTGAGTCTGGGTTGATGGGGAGGGTGGAGGCTGAGGCTGGAAGGCAATAAACCACTGACTTCCTTCTCCATCCTCTCTCCTTATCCCACCTTGCCTCATCTGGCTGGCATCCCCTCCGGAGCCAAAACCCCCCCCAAAGTGCTGGAGGAAATTAACAGATCATGAATCGCCTGTAGCATAAAATGGACAAGCAATCATTTGGGTCACGACCCTTCTTCAGATTGGTGTCTTTGCAAGAGGCAGGGTAGGAGGAGGTATAGTCATGGTAACTGTGGAAGTCAGTTGGTTTGCAGTACATATCAGTTGGTAGTCTCTCCTCTGTGAAGGAAATAGAGTGACCAGGAAAGGGGAGAGGGGTTTTCTCAGAGATCTTCGGTTTCTTCCCACACTCCAAAGACGTACAGGTATGTATGTTAATTGGCTTGGTGTAAGTGTAAAGTTTTCCCTAGTATGTGCAGGGTAGTGCGGGGATCGAGAGTCCAGGTGAATATGGCTCCATCCCTCTCCTCACCTGGTTCCACTTACCAACCGCCGGCCCTTTCCTCACCCCTCCCTCTCACTTCTTTCTACTCTGAGTCACAGTCATAAAACATGGAAAACCTCAGGTTTCTATTACATTTTTCCTATTTCACCTTAAAGATATGAGCTCTGGTTCTTGAGTCTCCTACTCTGGGGAAAAAAGACCCCGTGCATTCACCCTATCTATACCCTTCATGATCTTATACATTATAAGATCACCACTCATCCTCCTTTGCTCCAAGGAATAAAGTCCTAGCTTGCCCAACCATTCCCTACAGCTCAGGCCATCAAGTCCAGGCAATATCCTCATAAACCTTCTCTGCACTCTTATCAGTTTAACAACATCCTTCCTATAGCAGGGCAACCAAAACTGAACACACTGCTCCAAATGCAGCCTCACCAATGCCTTGTACAAGATAACATAAAATCCCAACTTCTATACTCAGTACCCTGATTGATGAAGGCCAATGTACCAAAAACCTTATTGACCTATCTACCTGTGACTTGCAAGGAACTATGTAGTCCTAGATCCCTCTGCTCTACAATACTCCCCTGTGCCTTTTCATTCACTTCAAAGGTCTTGGCCTGGTTTGACTTCCTAAAATGCAACAATGGCAACAGGCCAAAGGCCATTGAACTGGCTATCTTCCCTCTAAACTCATGGTCCTGCTGCGATGTCTTAACTCAAAATGTTCATGTTCATAAGTTGTAGGAGCAGAATTAGGCTATTTGGTCCATCAAGTCTGCCATTCAATCATAGCTGATCTATCTCTCCCTCCTAACCCCATTCTCCTGCCTTCTCCCCATCACCCCTGACAACTGAACTAATCAAGACTCTATTTATCTGTGCCATAAAAATGTCCATTGACTTGGTCTCCATAATCTTCTGTGGCAATGAATTCACCACCCTGTTATTTTCTTCCAGCAGTTTGTTTCCATAGCATCCGCAGTTTCTTGTGTCTCTGTATGAGTCTTTTCTCTGGGGGTCTGCCAAAATGTTGTAGGTTACAAATGGGATCTGAAGAGCCCTAACAATTATCATAATTAATTGCTTACTTATCTATATGTACATTCCCGTGTGCATTTTTACACAATACATTTTGCATTATGTATTAATACATTGATGCATGGACAAATCTTAGTCAATTGTTCCATTACCTTCATTAGGAGTAGGATGCAACATACTTCATTTAAAAATAAACATTTCATTATTAACGTTCATGCAAAATGTTTAACTAGCAAGGATTACTTGACTTAATGACTACAGGCCTGTCGCACTGACCTCTGTGGTCATGAAGACACTCGAAAGGCTTGTGCTGGCCAAGCTGAAAAATATCACAAACTCCCTGCTGGACCCTCTGCTGTTTGCATATCGGGCCAATAGATCTGTGGATGATGCAGTCAACCTGGGCCTGCACTTCATCCTACAGCACCTAGACCGCCAGGGGATCTATGCGAGGATCCTGTTTGTTGATTTTACCTCTGCATTCAACACCATTGTGACAGAGCTACTACACTCCAAACTTTCCGAGTTGACTGTACCTGAACCCCTCTGTCAGTGGATCACCAACTTCCTGATAGACAGGAAGCAGCATGTGAGGCTTGGAAAGCACATCTCGGACCCGCAAACGCTCAGCATAGGAGCACCGCAAGGCTGTGTACTCTCTCCTCTCCTCTACCCTCTCTACACTAATGACTGCACCTCCACAGACACCTGTGTCAAGCTTCTCAAGTTTGCAGACGACACAACCCTGATTGGACTGATCCAGGATGGGGAGAAATCTGTCTACAGACAGGAAGTATCACAGCTGGCATCCTGGTGCCATAGCATCAACCTAGAGCTCAATGCTCTTAAGACAGTGGAATTGATTGTAGACTTTCGGAGAGCTCCCCCTCCCCTCACTCCACTCACCATCAACAACACCACAGTCACATCTTTGGAGTCTTTTAAGTTCCTGGGAACCATCATCTCCAAGGACCTTAAGTGGGGGGCTACCATCGACTCCACAGTCAAAAAGGATGTACTTCCTGCGGCAGTTGAGGAAGCACAATCTGCCACAGGCAATGATGGTCCAATTCTACACGGCCATCATAGAGTCTGTTCTCACCTTCTCCATCATGGTCTGGTTTGGCACAGCCACCAAGCACAACACCTGGAGGCTGCAGCAAATTGTCCGATCAGCAGAGAAGATTATGGGCTGCAACCTTCCCTCCATTGATGAACTGTACACTGCAAGGGCCAGGAAGCGAGTGGGCAAGATCATCTCTGATCCCTCTCACCCTGGCCACAAACTCTTTGAATCATTTCCTTCTGGAAGGCGACTGCGGATTGTCAAATCTGCCAGTCAGACACAAAACAGTTTTTATCCACGAGTAGTTGCTCTACTCAACAGCCAAAAATAGTAAGATTAAACGAGAACTTACCAGTTTGAAGTTTGATCTTTATTTTATGAGGAGTTGCGATGAAGGATTTCGTGAAGACCCCGCCAGCACGCATGCGCGACATTCTTCAAAGCAGCGGTGTGGAATCACAGATTAAACAACAATGACTTAATATAGTAAGATTGAAGAGACTCTATTTACCAGTTGACCTTATAGTAGAGGGTTGGGAGCGGAGGGCACGAACTCCCTCATCGCAATTCCTCATTAAATAAAGATCAAACTTCAAACTGGTAAGTTCTCATTTAATCTTACTATTTCATTTCGGAGTCACGTGAGTGAAGATTTCAAAGCTCTCTGATTACATGCCCTGGATCACGTCCATGCTCACACACTGCCGCAATTCTGATGGAAGGAGTATGTTACCGTATTTCAGACTTGACAAGCTGAAAAATAATGTAGTGTTTATTAATACAAATCAAAAACCCCTCACTCGGGGGATAAACGTTTCTTGGGGACCAGTACTTAAAACTGTCTCCGCAAACGTTGCGGGAGTGGCCACAGGTTTTTTATAAAACCGCTGGAACGTTGCTTCGCTGGCCCAGCCCGCTTTTGCGAGGATATGGTCGGTCCATGGGAACCTCCATGGTCCTCGCCGCTGGTGTGGCTGCAACCCTGGTAGAATGGCATTTAAAGATATTAGTATTAATACATGCTGCATCCAATACCACCCTGAGCAACCTGGAGATACTCTGCACTGTCATCATGTGATGTGGTTTCTTATGGCTGATCAGTAAGCCTTTGTCTATTTTCCTGATGGCATGCGTCACTTTGATATAGTGACGTATGTAGGTGGCTATGCAGAGCCTCACATCAACGGGGTATGTCGGAAATATTAATTGCAGCCCTGTAGTCCCAGATCTGTGCTGCTTGAGTAACTCATCAATGAAGAAAGTTACTCTCTCAGGGGTTGAGACCATGTTATCCAATTTGATTTTTTTGCAAGTTCTGAACCCGTTGTGCCGAGGTTAGCGCCATCAACATCACCATCTTCAGGGTGAGTTTATAGTCCAACAAGGCGACCAGTAGGGTCAATACTACCTCTATATCCCAGGTGATGTATCGTGGTCGGGGAGGGTTCGAATTGAAGATACCCCTCATCAATTTGGACACGAGCTGGTGAGACCCTACTCCTACACAAAGGTAGGATGACAGTGCGCTCCTGGCACGGTAATGGCGCTGTAGCTGAGGCCCTCATCATGATGTAGCCCCGCAAGGAATTCCAGCACATGGGGAATCGTGGCAGAGTCATATGTGATGTTGATCCGGCTGCAGTAGGCCTCCCATTTCCTGATTTGGGTGAGGTTATGTCGTCTTGTGGATTCTCTGCACGATGCTGCAATGGTGTCCATGGCCCTTGGTGTTAGTCCATATTGCAGGAGTGGCCTCTTCAGAACCTGCAAGGCAACAGGTTCAGATGACCATGGCACAGACGGTATTGCCCTGTTGTGGGGTTAGTCACCAAATCCGGGCACTTGTTAATATGTGCCCATGGTTATTTAATCATCTCAAGGACCACCGGATAACATGGTTATGTAGGCTAGTCGGGTATTATTAAATGCCTGTTGCAGAATCTGATTTTATTTTCTGCAACACCTGACTGATGAGGCAAAATGGAGGAAATGCATAGAAAAACCATTTCCCCCAGTGCAGCGAGAAAGCGTCCATCGCTACTGCCCCAGTATCTGGTTCCCAAGATACATATGTTGGTATCTGATGGATCAATCTGGACGCAAAAAGGTCGAGATCTGGTGTTCCAAATTTGGCTATAATTTTAGCAAATATTTGGGGATTTAACATCCACTCAATGTTATCATTGAATACGCGTGACCTGGTGTCCGCCACTGTATTGAGCTTACCTGGAAGGTAGGTAGCTGATATCCAAATATTTATTTCTATGCACCAGAGCCAGATTGAGTTTGCCAATTCATCACAAGATATTGACTTGATACCACCCATATGATTTAAATATGCCACCACAGTGGTGTTATCTATTTGAAGACGGACATGCGTCTGATGTAAATTCATGCAATAAGCTCGCAACCCATGAAATGCTCCTAGCATCTCCAAATAGTTTATCCCTTGTGATAATAGAAGGGTAGATTTGTGTAAATCCCATCTACCGCCACCACTGGAAGTGGTGTCGGTAGCTCCCCAGCCTTGGGCGCTTGCGTCGGTTTGTACCACGACTGACGGGTTTGATACAATAATGGGATTGAATGAGTCACGAATATTATCAATCCACCATTGTAACTCAACTTTTGCCTTGATTGGCAGCTGCATAGGCCTATTGTCCAGCATTTGTTTTTAATGCTGAAAATTTTGTTCTTTGCAAATTTAGATAGTGTAGTGGGCCAAATCGCGCAGCTGGAAATGTAGCTACTAGTTTCCCAATCACCTTAGCAGCATGTCTGATTGTTGGTTTCCTGGCGCAAGCAAGGTTGTTACATGCTTCAATAATATCCATTGCCTTGTTATCTGGGATGGTATCAATCATCTGATTGGTGTTAATTGTGAATCCCAGATAGTTCATGACCTGTGAAGGGTAGAACTTAGATTTGTCTGGATGGATGACAAACCCTAACAATGTTTTAGTAGCTGCCATTGCTAAATTTGTCGATTCCATAGTCTTTCCCCCAATCAAGATGTCATCTAAATATGTCATGACAATATGGTTTTGTTTTCTCAGCAATGCCAATACTGGTTTCAAATTTTTTGTAAATAACCTAGGGGCTGTTGTAAGCCCTTTGGGTAGGGCTCTATATTGCCATAGTTGATCCATCCAGACAAACTTCAAGAACTTTCGGTGATGTTTCCGTATGGATACTGAATAGTATGCATCTTTTAAATCGATGCATGCCATGAAGCACCCTTTGGAAATCAGTTATTTAGCTGTTTCGAATGTGTCCATTTTAAACTGGGTATATTTTACAAAAGTATTCAAATGGGTTAAGTCAATAATAATCCGACATCCACCATCTTTTTTGGTTTTGGTAAAGATGTTGGATACGAACTCAAGAGGTTCGTGTATCATTTTCTCTATCATCCCCTTGGCATGAAGCCTCAAAATTTCCTCATGTCCTTCTGCTATTTCCTTATGGGAAAGTGCAAATTTTTGGTTTGGTACATGTTGAGGCGGGGGAAGTTGTTCATCTATGAATTCAATTTCATACCCCTGAATACTTTGTAATATAAATGACTTATATATGAGCTATATGTTATAGAGCTCCATGCATCCCAGAATAAACGTTATCTCCCACCAATTTGTGAGGTTAAACATGCAGCACTCACATGTGAACCAGACCCCCTTACCTCCATGGTTACCGGCGGGGCCTGATGTTCTGGGTTTTGGCGCTCCGTTGTGTTGCTGGAGTGTGCGGTTGGCGCATCTTCCATGCCGGTCGCTGTTGGCCCTGCCCTAAAAAAGGCTTTTGTTGTTGGGGTGCGGCATGCGTGTAGGTCCTTGATGTTCTTTCAGGCGGCCCCCGAGGTCATACATATGGAGTTTGTCATTGAGATGCCGGCCTGCTGGAGGAAGGTGGTTTCATCAAATCAACTGCCTTCACCTCCTCGTCCAGGTCCTTGACCTGTTTGGACAGGTCCTCACCGAACAGCTGTCTCGGTGGCGGCATCGCAGATGCTTTACACAACCTCGCGAACCTGGGGTTGAGAGTTTGATGGAGATTTTCCGGAAGGAGTTTATCTCGTATTGTGTGTTACACAGTAGCGCAAGAGCAACTTCCTGCTCCTCTGTCATCTCCGTGCCGTCAATCAACCTGGCAAGGCAGTGATTCCCGACGTCAACAGTTTCAGGATTCTTTGAAGTTTGAGCTCCTGTGCCCTAATCCCTGGACTGATGTTGCCCCAGATGGGCATGTTGACTGTCGGTACATTCAGCGAAACACAGTTGTTCGGGCCCTTGTATTTGTTCGTTGCCTCAGTCAAGACCTGATCCTGCAGCTGGTGTTTTGTGAGGAAGTCAATGCTTGCCGCTAGATTTGGCTGCAATGGCTGTCCTGAGTGCCTTGGCTGAGCAAATTTGGAAACCACATCAAGAAGTTCCTCTTGGGGGTTTCTCAGGTGCTGCAGGTTCCTGCGCCAACCCCTCTTCAACATCAGTCAGCTGCTGACTCCTGGCACTCCCCACCGATGAAGGGGATATGCTGGGTGGCCCAGATGCATGTCTCCTGGAACTTGAGGATATCTGATCCTGCTGCGGGAGATCTCGCTCAAGGAGTCGCTCCATCATGCGCTCCATGCGGGCCATGCGACCGCCGCCGCTATCTGCGGACAGCAAGTCGACTTCCTCAGGTTCCCCTGAACAACTGAGGCTTCTGCCATCGGCCCGCACCTCGTCGAGGTGATGTCTAGGATGCCTAGGCAGGATTTTGCAGCCTGCCGCTCCTGGGGGCTCTGCGACTCCCGCGCGGACATGCCGCTAGTCCGCGGTCTTCCGGACTGAAGCGGCCCGCCTGTCAGGAACGACATAAGCAGTGAGGAGTCGGTTCCAGCCGCCGAAGCGGGGTTCACCGATATCCGCGCGGGCTTGCCGCCTGTCTTCCCCTGGGACAAAGGCTATGCATGGTCACGTCCTGCCGCTAACGCGGGGTGCGGTGACCGAGATATTTTGCCACCGGCCCGCGATCTGGCAGGCTCCCCAGGTGGTGAGTCTGCGCCAGCCGCACCTGCGAGGCTCCCAGACTCAGATCTCAATCCCTCACCAGTCCACGATCTGGCGGACTACTCCGGTGGCAGGTCGACGCCGGCCACGGCAGCGGGGCTCTTCAACCTCAGTGCAGTTCTTCCCCTGGTCCGCCCTCTGGTGACCTGCATTGGAGGGGAGACAGAACATGCCGCAGAGCGGGGAACACACTTACACACCTTCATACCACTGTCCCTATGTTTAGGTGACGATGGTAGGGAGTCAGGGTCTTGCCTACCCTGCTCCCGCACGATGCTCCTACCACTATGTGGCTTCATAGACAGCCGTGGTGGAGAGTCGGGTCCTGGTTGCGTGGGGCTCCCTGACCTCTGCGTTCTTTTCCAGACCCGACGAGTGGGTGTTGCCGTTGTAGTGGGCAGCTCCGGGGAATGCAGCCGCTGACTCCTGTCGGAAGTCCTGCGGCTGGAGGCATGTTTCGCCTGACATCTTTTTTCCATCGTCCCTGTGACAACTCAAGGTTATTTCCTCTTACCTGAGCGGTCCTTTTTGAAGGGCTGGTGGATGAGCGCACTCCCCCCCCCCCCCCCCAGCCGTCGACTGCAACTGCGAGCGACGATATGTCGTGCATGCGTGCTGGCGGGGTCTTCATGAAGTCACTCACGTGACTCCGAAATGAAATCTGAAGCCTCCCTTGTTGGTTCACATGCTTGATCAATGGTGTTTTATCATTAATGTCTTATTATTATTAATGTTTAGTGTTTTCTGAGTCATTCGTAACTGTATGTCATGTTGTTACTTGTGGGCGGAGCACCAAGGTAAATTCCTTGTATGTGAATACTTGGCCAATAAACATACTTACTTACTTAGAATATAGTCCTTTAATAAAGCCTCAACATAACATATGGTTTTAATATTGTAAGTCAGTAACTAAATTAAAAATTTGTAAAGAAAACCACTTCTGTAAAAGTAGCTAAACAGATAAAACCAAAGAAAGGAAATACAAATAGATCTCTTTGCCTATCATGTCTCATTAAATAAATAATTTAAATAAAAACATCACAGGTTACTACTGATGATCAATATTTGTTTTCTAGTATTGGTTATTATTAGAGCCAGGATTTTGCCATAAATGCCATGTGTCTTTTCATGCCTTTTTTGATGATTTCAGGAAGATAATGACTTTTTTGCCATTTAACGTAACGTACAAGAACATTTACACCGGGGCGAAACCCGGCCCTAAGTGGATGTGAAGTGTTGATTGGAGAGGGGTGCATGGGAAAGGGTCCAGTCTTTGTAGACTGGAATCCTGCTTTAAGTAGGTGTGAAGTGGTGATTGGGGAGTAGGTGAGGAAGGGTCCAGTTTTTTCAAACTGGAGTCAGGCTGTGAGTAAGTGTGAACTGTTGGTTGGGGAGGGGGTGTGAGGGTACCAGGGTTTAAGTTTCTGTTTATCAATCCTGCTGTAGAACTCGTTCAAGTCATTGGTCAGCTGATGATTGTTCAAGGGGGGACGGTTTCCTCTTGGAGCTTGTGATTTCTTGCAAGCCCTTCCACATTGAAGAAGAGTCATTTGCTGAGAACTTACTCCTCAACTTCTCAGAGTACCTTTCCTTGGCATCTCTGATTCCTCTTCTCAGTTTGTACTTGGCCTGCCTGTAGAGGTCTGCATCCCCCGCTCCTGTAGGCGTCTGCAAGCGTCAAAATGCCTAAAGTCAAGTCAATGCCTTGTAAAAAACGGAACGATTTGGTGAGATTGTGCGGGAGTGATATATTCTCTACAGACAACTGTGTGCTGTTTTGCAAAGCATGTGAGAAAGCAGTGAATCATGAGAAGAAATATTTAATCTCCCAGCATGTACAGATATCTAAACACAAGTCGATGACAGAAGAGAAACTGAAGGTAGCTAATATGCAAGCTTGTCTCCTCACAACATTTACTGCTGTGATCTGTGCAAATCATTCATTAATTCTGGAATTCTACTGGAAATTGGAGAACAAAATCTCTCAGACGTTTTTAAGAGAAATACACAGAGGAACATACACCGAGCGAGTCATCATTACGGAAAAATTATGTTGACAGCAACTTCAACATTGTTGTGCAGAAATTAGAGATTAAGTTGCACACAACAAAATATGGATCTCAACAGATGAGACAACTGATGCTGTGGGGAGATATGTTCCCAATGTGGTCATCGGTACGCAGGAGTCAGGTCAACCATCAAAGGAGTATTTGTTGACATTGGAAGTATTGGATAAGTCAAACAGCTCAACTATTGCTCAGTTGTTTACATCTTCACTTGCTTGTTTGGCCAGAAGGTTTAAAACACGAGAATGTTCTTCTGTTTGTGACTGATGCAGCTCCGTACATGATAAAAACTACTTGTGCTCTTAAAGTTTTATTCCCCAAAATGTTGCATTTGACATGCTTAGCTCAAGGACTTCATAAAATTGCCGAGCACATACGTAGCTTGTTTCCAAATGTCGATCGCCAAGTTTCCAATGTCAAGAAAATCTTCCTCAAAGCACCGTCACGTGTGCAGTTGTTCAAGGAAATGGCACCCGAGATTCCGCTACCTCCTCAGCCCGTTTTGACTAGGTGGGGTACATGGCTTTCTGCTGTACTCTACTATGTTGCAAATTTTGAAAAGATAAAATAAATTGTCAACTGTTTTGAAGAAGCAGAATCTACTGCAGTCATGATCGTCAGTGAAATCATGCAGAAAAAGTCCCTCCACCGCGAGCTTGTGTTTATTGCTTTCAATTTTGCAAACTTCTCACAAGCTATCACTTCCTTTGAGAAACGAGGCGAAACATTAGTGAATAACTTGCAGGTTTTCAACAAAGTAACTGACGATATTTGTAAAGTTCCTGGCAATGTAGGTAAAGCCATACAAGGAAAATGTGAGAGACTGATTTTAGCAAACAAAGATCTTGAAGAAATACAAAACATCGCTAAAGTTCTCAAAGGTAGTTGTTATGCACAAGATAGCAACATGAATATAGAGTTTGTTGCTTGTTTCGGGTATGCACCAGTGATCTCAGCAGAGGTAGAGATACGTTTTTCACAACTGAAGCATATTCTGTCCGACAGACAACATAGTTTAACACCAGATAATTCGAAAAGAATGCTAGTAATTATGTGCAACCAGGCAACTTTGGTCATTTAATGTAGTATACCTTTATACTTATAATTTTAAACCATATTTTGGTAGTTTAAATAAATGCCTTTTTATGCCTTTTTTGTCAATAAATGCCCTTTTCATGCCTTTTGTAATTTTATTATGCCTTTTTGCCTGCCTATTTCAGAGGTTTTTAGCGTCTTAACATCCTGGCTCTTGTTATTGTAGATTAGCATCAACAGGAGGCATTGCAGCCCCCATGATACCAGGTTTGATAGAAAAAATGTACAATAGACCAAAGATAGACCCAAAATGCTGAAGTAACTCAGTGGGGCAGGCAGCATCTATGGAGAGAAGGAATGGGTGACGTTTCAGGTCAAGACCTTTCTTCAGACATAATAGATCAAACCTTGTTTTTGCAACGATAAGTGAGACTTAGCTCTCTAACCACATTCATGATGAAAACAATTAAAATAAGCAACTGCTTTACTTTTGATCTCTTGCCTAGCACTGATCTTTACTTAGGCTAGAATTTCTTCCAAGATCATTGAGTTCCCTTTAGATAGACATATGGAGAGACATTCATGTATATATCAGTGCAATGCCCTTTCCAATTTGATCTTCAATCAGAAATATTAACTCTTTTTTTCTTTCCACAGATGTTGCCTGACTGGCTAAGAGTTTGCGGCATTTTCTGTTTTTATTCCAGATTCCCAGCATCTGCAATCTTTTTGATCATTGCAGAACGTTGAACGTAGAAAAGTACAACACAGGAACAAGCCCTTTGGCCTACTATGCCTGTGCCACATATAATGCCAATTTATCTCGTATGGCTACACATGATCCATACCACTTAATTACCAGCATATCCAAGTGCCGATCATATCTACCTCCACCATCAGCCCTGCCTGCTGATTCATATGTTCGTAAGTTGTAGGTGCAGAATTAGGCCTTTCGGCCCATCAAGTCTACTCTGCCATTCAATCATGGCTGATCTATTTTTTGCACTCAACACCATTCTTCTGCCTTCTCCTCATAATCCCTGACCCCCTCTCTAATCCATATTCTGTTCATCTCTGCATTAAAATATGCACTGACTTGACCTTCACAGCCGTCTGTGGTAATTAATTCCACAGATTCACCACCCCATGATTAAAGAAATTCCTCCTCATCTCTTTTCTAAAGGTACGTCCTTTTACTCTGCGACAATGGCATTGGCCCAAGACTCTCCCACTAGTGGAAAAATCTTCTCCACCTTCAATCTATGAAGACTTTCCCTATTCAGTAGGTATCAATGAGGTTCCCCCTCATCCTCTAAACCCAGTGCCGTCAAATGCTCATCATATATTGATACAATAATTCCTGGGATCATGCTCATAAACCTCCTCTGGACCCTCTCCAATGCTAGCGCATCCTTCATCAGATATGGGACCCAAAACTGCTTACAATGGTTCCAGGCAACCACCACCTGCTGTGCATATAAAGAAAACCTGCACAGCACATCTCCTTTAAACTTTGTTCTTCTCACCTTGAAAAGACAGATTCCTTACTTTTGGACATCGTGGCATTTCATTCATCATGCTTTGTTTATGTTGATCACAAAGCAATGCTAACTACTCGGAATCTGTCAACTCTTAACCAAATGTGATTCTGGGAGAAGCAGCAATGCCAGATCCCATATTGCATTGAATTAAGATGATCCATTCTGTCAGCTGGGCTACCAATATGTCTAGTCGCGATCCTTTCCCAAATTCCCACTAATTACTAATCCCCCTTTTCCTGCACTAGCTAGTAACTGCTCTAACTCAGTAGATAATGTTCAATGAAATTCTAAGCCAGAGGTTTACTTCCAGCTTGACTTGCATTCAGAACCATGACTAAAGAACAGAAGCAGTTGCAATCCTCACTCTTCCATCCCCTGCCTGATATTTCATTGAAGTTGCTTAAACAAAACCAATTCCTAGCACGAGAGATGAAAGCAGTCTTTTTGATCACTGATTACATAAATGTCAAAACATTTTCACTGTGACATCAAAGCAAACTTGGTTGATAAAGTGCACTTATTTCCATGGTTGGCCACTGACAGGGATTCTACCTAGTGTGAAACATTTCAATCCACTGACAAGGTCTCAAGAGTCAGCAACTGATGTTATTCACTTTACTCTGGTGCCACCTGAGAGTTCCTAATTCCCAATTTGAAAGACGAGCAATTGAATCACTGAAGACAGGTTTGGCCAAAATCAAACGGTGAGCAGCACGTTGTTCGTGCTGTGAAAAATATAGAGAAAGATTGATCATGTTACTTTCCATTTACTTGGTTTCACTTGCAGGGTTAAGTGCTTTTACAAGTACAAATGTTCAAATATTTTGTTTGTAAATCACTTTAAAATAGTACTGCAACAACAGAGTTGCATAGATGGCTGATCATAGAGTAGAAATCTTCACAGAATTGTAACTCACTTGGTTCCTGTAATGTCAACTTTCTGACTCTTCCAGTGTCCAACTTTCCATTGCCATTAGTACACAGGTAAGTAGGAGTGATCTTACACAGTCCAAATAAAACAGATTTTCCAGTCAGTCCAAATCGGTTTGAAGAAGGGTTTCGGCCCGAAACATTGCCTATCTCCTTCGCTCCATAGATGCTGCTGCACCCGGTGAGTTTCTCCAGCATTTTGTGTACCCTCGATTTTCCAGCATCTGCAGTTCCTTCTTTAGCAGATTTTCCAGTTGTTATTTCCAGTTTAATTGTTTTTTTATTGAAGTAGTTATACAAACGAGGAGATGAACGTACCAGACTTTCCTTGTTCTGCATACAAATTGTGGCTAGCTGTTCTTCCCGGTCTAGTGAAAACTGTATGCCCTCCCTCCCTGTGCCTGGTCTGCCACTCACTGTCCACTATACCCATATATATATACACCCCTCTGTGCATCTAATGACCACCCCCAAGTGTCCAAAATAATACTGCAAGAAATATCTAGACAAAATAATATAATATGCTAACAGTAGCTAGCCTAAACATAAATGGCTCCAACAGTCCCTATATGTATTTTCATGGTGATGTTTCCATTGTTGAATCAAAAGTTCTGACCTCAAATCCTACTTCATTACCTTGATGCAGAATCGAGGTTCGTACTTCAAAGCAATAGTGAAGAAAAGCTTTATGGACAAGCTCTGCCTCCACCTTGGTAGACATTAAAGATCCCATTAACACTCTTTTGAACAAGAATGATGGAATTCTCCCAATTTTCTCGCCAATAGTTTACCATCAGCATCAATAAAACAAATCACCAGATAATTTTTACATTGCTTTCTACTGGAGCTTGTTGTGCATCAATTGACACTAGATTTGATATATTGCAACAGGAACAACAGCTCATGTATGCTGTCTGGGCTCTAAAGTGATAAGGGATTTCCTTCTGCTGCACTAATGCGAGTTTTACATTTATTAATAACAGTCATACAGTGTGGAAAAATACTCTTTGGCCCAACTTGCCCATGCAGACCAACATACCCCATCTACATTGGACCCACCTGCCTGGTTTTGGCCCATATCCCACTAAACTTAATCTTTCATAAACATTACAATAGTACCTGCCTCAACTACCTTCTCCGGTAGCTTGATCCATACACCCAAAACAGTTATTTCTCAGGTTCCCATTAAATCTTTCCCCCCTTGCCTTAAGCCTATTTCCTCTGGCTCTTGATTCTTCTACTCTGGGCAATTGGCTCTGTGTGTTTACCCGATCTATTCCTTTCATGATTTTGTACAAATCTATAAATCTACAAATTCTCCTGTGCTCCAAGGAATAAAGCCCTAGCCTGCTCAATCCCTATAGCTACTGAGCTATTCTGGCACTGTAACTTTTGCTCAATTTTATGTGTATTAACTGATGAACCTCTCTTGAAGTTTTTGAACAAAAGCAAGTGTGTAGGTTTGGACTAGCCATTGTCCCCAGACGAGTTGACTAGTTCCATCCATCTTTTTGAAATGACCACAATTCCCAGAGCCAACCACTACAGATCAAGTTGTACTTGGCTCCCCAGGACTGGATAGACCCAGACATGTTGGATAAGTACAATTCTAAATGGCAGCCTGTCAAAATCCATGAGTAAGGGCATCATTGTCCACATCTATAAGCAGAAGGGAGAGAGGAAGGATATCAAAATATAGTGACCCATGTTACTGTAGAATGTGGATCACTAGCTTTTTGCCCAAGGTCATCGCTAACTGTCCAAGGTCACAGCAAGTCAAATCCGCTCTGGAACAAGTCATCAACTTGCACCAAACCTGTCTACCCAACAAGTAAATATCTATCCATCACTGCTTATGGATACCACTGCCAACATGTGACTCATGGGGCTGGACACATTCCTACTCAGCTTGGACCCGGAGAAGGTCTCTGACAAAATATTGTACATATACATAATGTACATGATGGACATACCCTCCAAAATGGGCTTTCAATGAGGAATGTGGAGTTGGATATAACTATTCTGCATAGATATCAGTAACTGGGGTCAAATTAACAGATGAGAAATGGAAAACTTCCCATCAAGTCTGGAGTCAGGCAAGATTGCATATCATAGACAATCATAGATTCACAGTCATAGTTATACAGCACAAAAATGTGCGGTTTCGGCCCACTTTGTCCATATCAACCTTGATGTCTATTCAATTTGTCTGCATTAGGCCTGTAATTTTGATCCAAGCAACCCCTTTGTCTTCATTGGGTGCTGTCATAGAATCACAAAGTTATAAAGGTGGGTACCTTGACCTTTTTGCCAATCTAGATTAATCCCATGCGCCCACATTAGATCTGTATCCTTCTACACCTTGCCTACTTAAGCAGCTATCCAAGTATCTCATCAACATAATGAATATATTTTACTCTCCCACCTCTGTCAGCAAGTTCCAGAAACCATGTCTTCTCTTTTAATAAAAAACATACCCATAAAGGGCCTTTAAACCTCTTTCCTACATTGATCTTTTAGCCAAATGCAAGAGGAAGAACAAACACGTTCCTTAATTACTCTGCGATGCAGCCTATCTGGCCCTGGGGACTTATCGGCCTTTAATCCATTCAATTTACCTAACACCACTTCCCGGCTAACCTGGATTTCACTCGGTTCCTCCATCTCATTTGACCCCCGGTCCCCTGCTATTTCCGGCAGACTATTTATGTCTTCCTTTGTGAAGACAGAACCAAAGTAGTTATTCAATTGGTCTGCCATGTCCTTGTTCCCCATGATCGATTCACCAGTTTCTGACTGCAAGGGACCTACATTTGTTTTGACTAACCTCTTTCTCTTCACATATCTATAAAAACTTTTGCAGTCCGTTTTTATGTTCCATGCCAGTTTTCTTTCATAATCTATTTTCCCTTTCCTAATTAAGCACTTTGTCCTCTGCTGGACTCTGAATTTCTCCCAGTCCTCTGGTAGGCTGCTTTTTCTGACTAATTTGTATGCTTCATCTTTAGTTTTGATACTATCCCTGACTTCCCTTGTTATCCATGGATGCACTACCTTCCCTGATTTATTCTTTTGCCAAACTGGGATGAACAATTGTTGTAGTTCATCCATGCAGTCTTTAAATGCCTTCCATTGCATATCCACCGTCAACCCTTTAAGAATCACTTGCCAGTCTATCTTGGCCAATTCACGTCTCATGCCCTCAAAGTTACCTTTCTATAAGTTCAGAACCCTTGTTTCTGAATTAACAATGTCACTCTCCATCCTAATGAAGAACTCAACCATATTATGGTCACTCTTGCCCAAGGGGCCACGCACAACAAGACTGCTAACTAACCCTTCCTCATTACTCAGTACCCAGTCTAGAATAGCCTGCTCTCTCGTTGGTTCCTCTACTTGTTGGTTTAGAAAACTATCCCGCATACATTCCAAGAAATCCTCTTCCTCAGCAACCCTGCCAATTTGATTGACCCAATCTATATGTAGATTGAAGTCACCCATTATAACTGTTTTACCCTTGTTGCACGCATTTATAATTTCCTGTTTGATGCCATCCCCAACTCCACTACTACTGTTAGGTGGCCTGTACACAATTCCCACTAGCATTTTCTGCCCCTTTGTGTTTCGCAGCTCAACCCATATCGATTCCACATCCTCCAAGCTAATGTCCTTCCTTTCTATTGCATTAATCTCCTCTCTAACCAGCAACGCTACTCCACCTCATTTTCCTTTCTGTCTATCCCTCCTGAATATTGAATATCCCTGGATGTTCAGCTCCCATCCTTGGTCACCCTGGAGCCATGTCTCCGTGATCTCAACTATATCATATTCATTAATAACTATCTGCACATTCAACTCATCCACCTTATTACGAATGCTCCTTGCATTGAGACACAAAGCCTTCAGGCTTGTTTTTACAACACTCTTACCCCTTATACAATTATGTTGAAAAGTGGCGCTTTTTGATTTTTGCCCTGGATTATTCTGCCTGCCACTTTTACTTTTCACCTTGCTACCTATTGCTTCTACCCTCATTTTACATCCCTCTGTCTCTCTGCTCATGCTCCCATCCCCCTGCCACATTTGTTTAAATCCTCCCTGACAACACTAGCAAACACTCCCCCAAGGACATTGGTTCTCTTGAAGCCCAGGTGCAGACCGTCTTGTTTCTACTGGTCCCACCTCCCCCAGAACTGGTTCCAATGCCCGAGTGGTGTGAGAGGGGAGGTGAATACCAAAATCAATGTGAATATGAATGCGCAAAGTATAAGAAATAAAGTGGACGAGCTTGAGGCTCAGTTAGAAATTGGCAAGTATGATGCTGTGGGAATGACAGAGACATGGCTGCAAGCGGGCCAGAGCTGGGAGCTGAATATTCAAGGATATACCTCCTATCGAAAAGACAGACAGCTAGGCAGAGGAGGTGGGGTAGTTCTGTTGGTAAGGAATGAAATTCAGTCCCTTGCAAGGGGTAACATTGAAACAGGAAATGTGAAGTCTGTATGGATAGAACTAAGGAATTGTAAGGGTAAAAATGGGACTTAACTCCAGGCTCCCAAACAGTAGCCTGGATATAGGGTGCAAGTTGAATCAGGAGTTAAAATTGGCATGTAGTAAATGTACTGCTATGGTTGTTATGGGAGATTTCAACTTGCAGGTAGACTGGGAAAATCAGTCTTGGTACTGGACCCCAATAAAGGGAGTTTGTGGAGTGCCTCCGCGATGGATTCTTAGAGCAGCTTGTATTTGAGCCTACCAGGGAGAAGGCAATTCTGGATTTAGTGTTGTGTAATGAACCGGATTTGATAAGGGAACTTGAGGTTAAGGAGCCATTAGGAGATAGTGACCATAACATGGTAAGCTTTAATCTACAATTTGAGAGGGAGAAGGGTAAATCGGAGTAGTCAGTGTTACAGTTGAACAAAGGGGACGATGGGGCCATGAGGGAGGAGCCGGCCAAAGTTGACTGGAAAGATACCCTAGCAGGGGTGACAGTGGAACAACAATGGCAGGTATTTCTAGGAATAATATAGAAGGTGCAGGATCAGTTCATTCCAAAGAGGAAGAAAGATTCCAAGGGGAGTAAGGGTCGACCATGGCTGACAAGGGACATCAGGGACAGTATAAAAATAAAAGAGAAGAGGTACAACGTAGCAAAGATGAGCGGGAAGCAAGACGATTGGGTAATGTTTAAAGAGCAACAGAAGATAACTAAAAAGGCAATACAGGGAGAAAAGATGAGGTACAAAGGTAAGCTAGCCAAGAATATAAAGGAGGATAGTAAAAGCTTCTTTAGGTATGTGAAGAGGAAAAAAATAGTTAAGAACAAAGTTGGACCCTTGAAGAGTGAAAAAGGTGAATTTATTATGGGGAACAAGGAAATGGCAGAAGAGTTGAACAGGTACTTTGGATCCGTCTTCACTAAGGAGGACACAAACAATCTTCCTGATGTACTAGTGGCCAGAGGATCTGGGGTGACGGTGGAACTGAAGGAAATCCACATTAGGCAGGATATGTTGTTGGGTAGACTGATGGGACTGAAGGCTGATAAATCCCCAGGGCCTGATGTTCTGCATCTCAGGATACTTAGGGAAGTGGCTCTAGAAATTGTGGATGCATTGGTGATCATTTTCCAATGTTCTATAGATTCAGGATCAGTTCCTGTCGATTGGAGGGTAGCTAATGTTATCCCACTTTTTAAGAAAAGCGGGAGAGAGAAAACAGGGAATTATAGACCAGTTAGCCTGACATCGGTGGCGGGGAAGATGCTGGAGTCAATTATAAAAGATGAAATATTTTTTGGTGGACATTTGGATAGCAGTAACAGGATCGGTCCGAGTCAGCATGGATTTACGAAGGGGAAATTATGCTTGACTAATCTTCTGCAATTTTTTGGGGATGTAACTAGGTAAATGGGCAAGGGAGAGCAAGTGGATGTAGTGTACTTGGATTTTCAAAAATAATTTGATAAGGTCCCACATAGGGGATTAGTGGGCAAAATTAGGGCACATGGTATTGGGGGTAGAGTGCTGACATGGATAGAAAATTGGGGTAGGCCATTTCTGTTCTAAATGGCTTACCCATAATTCTTAAACTGTGGCCCCTGCTTCTGGATTCCCCCAACATCGGGAACATGTTTCCTGCCTCTAGCGTGTCCAATCCCTTAATAATCTTATATGTTTCAAAAAGATCCACTCACATTCTTCTACATACTAGAGTATACAAGCCAAGCCGCTCCATTCTATCAACATATGACAGTCCCACCATACCGGGAATTAACCTTGTGAACCTACACTGCACTCTTTCAATAGCACGAATGTCCTTCCTCGAATTTGAAGACCAAAACTGCACACAATACTCCAAGTGTGGTCACATTAGGGTCCTGTACAACTGCAGTAGGACCTCTTTGCTCCTATACTCAACTCCTCTTGTTATGAAGGCCTACATGCCATTAGCTTTCTCCAATGCCTGCCGTAGCTGCATTAATTTCAGTGACTGATGAACAAAGACCCCCAGATCTTGTTGTACGTCCCCTTTTCCCAACTTGACACCATTCGGATAATCATCTGCCTTCCTGTTTTTGGCACCAAAGTGGATAACCTCACATTTATCCACATTAAACTGCATCTGCCATGCATCTGCCCACTCACCCAACCTGTCCAAGTCACCCTGCATCCTCATAGCATCCTCCTCACACTTCACACTGCCACCCAACTTGGTGTCATCTGCAAATTTGCTAATGTTACTTTTAATCCCATCTAAATTATTAATGTATATTGTAAATAGCTGCGGTCCCAGCACCGAGCCTTGCGGTACCCCACTAGTCACTGCCTGCCATTCTGTAAGGGGCCTGCTAATCCCTACTCTTTGTTTCCTGTCTGCCACCCAATTTTCTATCCATGTCAGTACCCTACCCCCAATACCATGTGCTCTAATTTTGCCCACTAATCTCCCATGTGGGACTTTATAAAATGGTACATTCTAATATAAAAATGGTAATGCATTGTACTTTTTAATAAGCAGAGTTGAGTGATGTGGAGAAGCCAATGGATTAGTAAAATCACAATATAAATGGTTTTCCAGAAACATAACTTGTCCATAACATAAGGGATGCTTGTACAAATAAAGTTTAGAAAATACAGTTTAGAACATGCAGTTCAGCAGTTTGAATCTGTAAAAGAGACTCAACTCGAAATGCTATCAATTCTTTTTCAGCAGAGATGCTGCCCGACCCACTGATTTACAACAGCTCTTTGTGTCTATCTTAGAATATATGTTCAGTTTTAAGAGTAAATAGTAAGATTAAATGAGAACTTACCAGTTCGAAGTTTGATCCTTATTTTATGAGGAGTTACGATGAGGGATTTTGTGAAGACCCCGCCAGCACGCATGCGCGACATTCTTCAAAGCAGTGCTGTGAAATCACAGATAGTAGAGTTGACTGAAGATAGTAAGATAAGAGAACTAACATACCAGTTGACCTTATAATAGAGGGTTGGGAGCAGAGGGCACAAAATCCCTCATCGTAACTCCTCATAATATAAGGATCAAACTTCAAACTGGTAAGTTCTCATTTAATCTTACTATTTTACTTCGGAGTCACGTGAGTGACTTCATGAAGACTTCAAAGCTCTGTGATTTCATGCCCTGGAAACGAGTCCATGCTCACATACTGCCATAATAACCAATGGAGGAAGTATGTTAACGTATTTCAGACCTGTACAGTGCTGAAAAACAAACAATGTATTATTTAACAATAATAATAATAATAATAATAATAATAATAATAACCCCTAAATTCGCGGAATTTATAATACAGAACTTAAAATAGTGTCTGTATATATCCCAGGCGTGGCCACAGGTTTGTTATAACCGCTGGAAGTTGTTTCATTAGACCAACCCGCCGTTACAAGGGCGTGGCTCATGGGACTTCCATCATCCTCGCTGCATGATGTAGCTTCAGTCCTGGTGAAATGAGATTTAAAATATCAGTGTTCACCCCTGCTGCACCACCCTGAGCCATCTTGATATGATCTGCACGGTACTCTGTGATGAGGATGTTTGAACTTATCAATAGAGCCATTTCCGTTCCCCTGAGACTATTGGTGACCTCCAGTTAATGTAGGAGGTGGTTCACTATGCATAGGCGTCTATCTACAGGATAAGCCAGGAACTCCAATTTGAGGCCAGATGACCCAGGCCTGTTTTGTTTAGGTAACTCATAAATATGAAAGGTTACTTTATTTTGGGATGTTACATGGTGTCCAGTGTAGTTTGTGCAGAGACTGGACCTGCTGCACCACTACGAGTGTCATCAGCATCACTATTTTATATGTGTTAGTGAGAGGGACGTGGCTGGTACCCAATCTCTGAATAGGTCAGGACAAAGCTAATATCCCAGGTCCAGGTATATTGAGGCCTTGGGAATTTTGTGTTAAAATCCCCTCATGAGTTTTGACATCAGTGGGTGAGATACTCCTCCATGGTGTTCTAGCTCCTGTCCCAGGTATGAGGATAGGGTACTTTTGCGTAATTGATGGCATTATAACTCAAGCCTTCATTGAAGTGTAGACTTATCAGGAACTCCAACACAACCGTGATGGTGGCTGTGTTGTAGGTTGTGTCTGTCCTGGTACAAAATACCTCCCATTTTTTTATATGGGCGAGGTACTGTTTCCTGGTGGACTATCTGCATGATGCCATGATGATATTCATGGTTCGGTCCGACAGCCCAATTCCAGGAGAGGTCTTTTCCAAATTTCGCACCCAATGGGTTCATTCGGTCATGGCACGGATGACTCTCCCTTGTCACAGGTGTACCTGCAAACTCGGGCGTTTGTAGATCGGAATCCATTGCTCTTACCATGTCGAGTCCCACAGGGTACCATGGTTGAGTAGGCCAATCGGGTAGTCCCACAATACCTGATACGGAGTCTTGTTGAATTTTCCGCAAGTCCTGACTAATGAGGCAGAAAATGGGGGGGGGGGGGAAATGCATAGTAAAAACAATTCCCACCCCTCCCCCCTGCCCCCCAGTGTAGCGAGATGCGTCCGTCGCTACTGCCCCAGGGTCTGATTCTCATGCAACATACGTTGGTATCTGGTGATTAAGTCTTGATGCAAAACAATCAATATCTGGCATTCCATACCGAGCTATAATGTCAGTAAATAACTGGTGGTCCAACATCCATTCGGTGTTGTCATTGAATTTGCATGACCTGTTGTCCACCGCTGTATTGAGCTTACCCGGAAGGTAAGTAGTTGATATTGAAAAGTTTCTTTCTATGCACCAGTGCCAGATTGTATTGATCAATTCATCACAAGATATCAACTTAATTCCACCCATATGCTTAATTTATGTCACCAAGGTGGTATTATCAATTTGTAGTCGAACATGCAGATGATGCATGTTTGAAAGGTAAGTCCGAAGTCTGTGAATGCTCCCAACATCTTTGGATGATTGATACTCTGAAGTAAGGTTAACTCATGTGTATTCCATCTACCACAGCAACTGGAGGTGATATTGGTTGCTCCCCAGCCGTAAGTGCTGGCGTCAGTTTGTAAACAACCGAAGGGTTTGTGACTGTAATGGGATTTAGAGCAATATCGAACAATGCTAATCCACCATCGTAATTTCCAATTTGCTTTGGCTGGTCTGTCAAAATGGCCAGCATGGTGTTTTGAGTGCTGTAGTTTTGGCCCTTTGTAGATTTTGGTAATGTAAGGGTCCAAATTGTGGCTGGGAAAAAGGCAGCCACGAGCTTCCCAATTACCCTGGCTATTTGCCGAATAGATGGTTTACTGATGCAAACAAGGCTGTTATATGTCTCTATCAAGTCTGTTGCTTTGTCCTTTGGCAAGGTGACAGACATATGAAGAGAGTCAATCGTGAATCCCAAATCCATAGTCACCGGAAGGCATTTAACTTGGATTTGTCTTGATGGATAATAAACCCCGATTTTTGAAATAGGAGCTTGTTGGCTGAGACAGCCAATTTAGCCAATTCCAAGGTTATCACCACAATAAGATGTCATCCAGATACGCCATGATAATATGTTTTTTGTTTCCGAAGAAACGTCAAGCTGGTTTCAATATTTTGGAGACAGTCTAGGCTGATGTTAATCCATTAGGTAGCGCTTTATACTGCCAGAGCTCCCATCCAGATAAATTTCAAATATCTGCGGTGATCTTTGTCTATTGGTTCTGAGTAGTATGCATCTTTTAGGTCGATGCAAGCCATGAAGCACCCTTTGGAAACTAGTTGTTTTAGCAGTAACAAAAATTTTCCATTTTTAAGTGGGTGTACTGCACAAAAGTATTCAGTTGTGTCAAATGAAATGATGCGGCATCCGCCATCTTTTTTGTTTTAGGTGAAGATGTTTGATACAAACTCAAGAGACTCATGGTTGGTTTCCTCTATTGCTCCTTTTGTATATAGATTTAACAGTTCCGCATGACCTTCCACTTTCTATTTTTTGTGAAAGCTCAAACTTTTGGCTAGGTGCATGTTGAACCGGAAAGGAGGACTTTGTCGACAAATTCAATTTTGTATCGCTGAATACTGTGCAGTATGAAAGATCAGAAATTATTCCCTGTACAAGTGTAACCTTCCCCCAACCTGTGAAGAAGTTACACATGCTATGTTCCGAAGGCAACCAAACCCACCTACCTCCATGGTTACCGGTGGTGCTGTGTTGGTTTTTTCCTTCCTTGGTTCCTGGGAGGTGGAGGCGTTGTGGTGTGGGGTTGGCGCATCTTCCAGGAAGGCCGTTCTGGGACATGGCCTGAAAAAGACCATAGTGTAGGTTGTATGGCCTTCGAGCTTTCACCAGCTTTTCTTTTGGTGTGATAACGCAGCCTGCTGGTGGATGCGTAGGGGTGCTGCCGCCAAATATGTGAGGACCTGGTAGCGGCCAGCACCTTAATCATGCCGACGGCTATTGTCTCTTTGTCAAGGTCTTTTGCCAGTTTTGGCAGGTTGTCCCCAAAACAGAGTAAGCGGCTGTGCACTGCTGGTTCTACACAACCCCGCGAACTTGGGGTTTAGTGTAGGTCGGATGGCATTCTTCCTGAAGTAGTTGATCTCAATTGACCATACATGAGAGTGCCAGAGATTCCTGTTGCTCCTCTGACATATCTTCCATCTACTGACCTGGCAAAGCTGGTAATACCCGAGGCCAATAGTTTGAGGATTTGCTGCAGGCACATACAGATTCCTGGAGCTGGGTGAGTTGTTGAGTAATTTATACTGGCTGCCTGTTGATAATGGTAGCCCCTTTTGTGAGGGCATAGCAACTTGGATGCCATCCCGAGTAGCTCCACTTCTTGCACCCCTAGCATGTTGTGTTCTTCTGCCAACACCCCCTCTTCAGTCAGCTCAGACCTGACCCCTTATGCTCCCCTGCGAAGAGAGTGAGCATTTGGCAGCCCTGTAAAGGGTACTGTGTGGGTCTGCTAGGAGACCCTGCTGGAGTGTGTCACGTTGGAGCTAGTGCTCCCCATCCGCTCCATGCGGGATTATCGAGCCCGGACCATGCCGAGTCAACGGGCTTGCCCGACTTCCGGGTCGTTGTGCCGCCAGTCCGATGTTCCTGCGGGCTGTCGCAGTGTTCCTACGGGCTGCGGCATTGAGTCGGGGCTGCTGCTCTGCCGTCGCTACCTGCGAACGGCGAGTCTCCGAGCCAGGACCCTGCCCGGTCAATGGGCTTGCCCGACTTCCCGGTAGTGTTGCCGCCAGTCCGCGGTGTTCCTGCGGGCTGCAGCGTTGAGTCGGGGCTGCTGCTCTGCTGTCGCTACCTGCGAACGGCAAGTCTCCGAGCCCGGACCCTGCCGGGTCAACGGGCTTTCCCGACTTCCGGGTCTGTTTCTGCCGCCGCTGACTGCCCGCGTTCACGCGGTCTGCAGTCTGTCTTTCGACGCGGCCCCTTGGCGGGTACTCTGTCCCACAGAGTCCCCGAAAGAAAAAAACGACCTAAGGTTAGTTGTTTCTTACCTGCAGGTCTGTTCAAGTGGAGGAGCGACCCTCCTTCATGCCTGTCACTTCGCATGCGTTCGACGAAATGTCACGCATGCGTGCTGGTGGGGTCTTCACAAAGTCACTCACGTGACTCCGAAGTAAAATCTGTATTAAATCTAAATCATTAGAGTATTGCATTAATGAATGTATTTTAAGGTTCGATGAAAAGGAAAGGAAAACTAGTGTGGATCCACTAAAATGTTGAGGAAATGCAAGTATAGATGAAGAAATACCAGGGCTATTTATTCATCATAGTTGAGAATATTTTGGTGTAATATTGAGTGGGTGTGGGGGAGTATTTGGTTAGTTACTTAAGATTAGAGAATGGTGACGGTTGACAAAAATGCTGGCAAAACTCAGCGGGTGAGGCAGTATCTATGCAGCAAAGGAATAGGTGACGTTTCAGGTCGAGACCCTTCAGATTAAATTTAATGTTTATACCATTCGGGTTTAGTTTAGTTTAGAGATACAGCGTGGAAACAGGCCCTTCGGCCCACTGTGTCGGTGTCGACTAGCGATCCTCGCACATAAACACTATCCTACACCCATTAGGGACAATTTTTACTTTTACCAAGCCAATTAACCTACAGACCTGTACGTCTTTGGAGTGTTGAAGGAAACTGAAGATCTCGGTGAAAACCCATGCAGGTCACAGGGAGAACGTACAAACTGCATAGAGACAGCACCCATAGTCGGGATCAAACATGGGTCTCTGGCGCTGCATTCGCTGTAAGCTAGCAACTCTGCTGCCCCACCGTGAACTATAACTAACCAAACCACCCTTCTTTCTCTCCCCCTTCCTCCTCCTCCTCCTCATCCTTTCTCCACCCCCATCCCCTTCCATGTCCCATCTGGACGTATTTATTTCTCCCCTCCACCTCCTCTTGCAACTACATTCCTTCCTCTGGCTTCACGATTTGGAACCCTTCAATCCTTATATTTTCATCTCTGGCCTTTGTCCAACCATTTTCCATCCACCTGTGGCTATCTATTACTTGCTTGGCTTTGCCCTTCTCCATTTCCCTGCCAGCTTTCTCCCACCACATCCTCCCAACAAAAAAAAAGCCTGAAGACGGGTCCTCTCCCAAAATATCATATATCTGCATTCTCCAGAGAACCCGTTCTCCTGACCCACTGAATCACTCCAGCACTTTGTGCCTTTTTTTGTAAACCAGCATCTACAGTTCATTGTTTCTCATGAAACTGTTTTTCTGTTAAATGATAAACAAAGAGATATAGTTACGGAATTGTCTGGTGTGTTTTATCATGTGCTGCTATGAATTGGCAACAGGAGTGTACACTTTGCTGAAGAACAACTAGAGGTCTGATCAGAAATGGGTATGTTGTTGCCCCAGTTGGGTTGAAATGAATCGGTTGAATTATTCTCAACATGTCACGAGTTCTGCTCGCAAATATAAAATGCCTGCTGGGTAGATAGCAGAGGAATAATACAGCAGGAGCAATCAGAAGAGATGATGAAAAATAAATAGGAATTTTGAAAAACCAAGGAAATAATAATGTATTTGTACAAGTCAAGAAAGAATTGCAAAAATAAGAAGACCACACCCTAATGAATTGGGGATACTAAATGATGGGATCAGTAGGCTGTGAAAATGTTGATGAGATTCATGGTACTCACATTCATACAACAAAATTCAGGTGATGTGAAAATTCAGAAACTCTTTTTGTAGTGTTTCAGCCTCCCCAAGCTAGGCAACCATTTGATTCTCCATATAAATTGAAAAAATTAACCATATTACCCAGCACAGGTAGATAAAAATGCTGGAGAATCTAAACAGGTGAGGCAGCATCTATGGAGCGAAGGAATAGGTGACGTTTCGGGTCGAGACCCTTCTTCAGACTGATGTGGGTAGGGGTGGTGGGGGCGGGAAGGAGAAAGGAAGAGGTGGAGACAGTGGGCTGTGGGAGAACTGGGAAGGTGAGAGGAAATAGGAAAAAAGCAAGGACTACATGAAATTGGAGAAGTCTATGATAACAGGTCTGGGTCAAGATGTGGTTGTAGAGTTGGGGGGGGGGGCAGTGAGAGATGAGGTTGTTAAACTGTCTTCGGAGAGAGGAGGAGGAACTTCTTCAAAGTAGGCATACCTTGAGGAGATTTTGCAGTGGAGTAGACTAAATGTTTAAGAAGGAACTGCAGATGCTGGAAAAATTGAAGGTCGATAAAAATTTACCTTTGATTTTTCCAGCATCTGCAGTTCCTTCATAAACATTTAAAGCCCTATCCCACGGTGCAAGTTCATTCCAAGAGCTCTCCCGAGTTTAAAAAAAATCAAACTCGTGGTAAGCACGGAGAATTAACGTAGCTGGAGCGTCGGAGCTCGGAGACGTCTCTTAGCGCTAACAGCAAGTAGTTGGGAAGACTCGCTAACAGTAGGTAAGCACGGGAAGACTCGTGAAGATTTTT
The DNA here is from genome assembly GCA_035221665.1 of Okamejei kenojei. Classification (NCBI taxonomy): domain Eukaryota; kingdom Metazoa; phylum Chordata; class Chondrichthyes; order Rajiformes; family Rajidae; genus Okamejei; species Okamejei kenojei. The sequence continues at coordinate 92,632,795 of CM069135.1, forward strand.
CAACATGATGAAAAATGTCCACGAGAGCCCCGAGTACAGACGAGTGTCCATTACCATAAATCTCCGAGTTCGAATCGGGGAAAACTCGGGAGAACTCTTGAAATGAACTCGTACCGTGGGACAGGGCTATTAGTCTACTCCACTGCGAAATCTCCTCAAGCATCTTGATACAACAATTCATTTGTTTATCACACTCATGAAATCACTGCCCCCTGCTTAAGGTTTATAACTTCCCATTCATATTCTATTCCAGACTTTTTGGCTTCTTTCTGACTTCCAAGCAACTAACAAGATGAAACTGATTGGATGTGTTGAAGGATGAAATTACAGTAAACTTTATCCTGTGGCGTCAGCCTAAACACGGGCCACTTGTGCTTAAACCCTCGGCAGGAGATACGAGGGCGGGCACATGACGTCATGGGCTAGAGGGAGTGTCTTGGGACTTAACGTCTCTCACCTCGAGACCTAGGAGAGTCAACAGGTAGCTGAGCCTGAGAGTACAACCTCGTTCAGCAAGAGCGACATTGTAATATGGTTAGCGCACCAACTTAACGTGTCACCACTGAATAAACGACACTTTGAACCGGCCTGACGTCTCACCTTTATTCATCACATATGGTGCCGCTACATTGGTGACCCCCGACTGTCCGAATTGAAATTTGGACTCACCTGAAGCACATAGCCTCGGGAGACCTGATGTCTGTAGCTGGCTGCCCAGCCCTGCAGACTACGCTGCTGCCAACCAGGCCCTGCAGTTAGGTATGCCGCCTCTGCTCTCCAGAGCTGAGAAGCCACGGCTGCTGCCGCTCTCCCACTCCCGGCAACGAGGCATGCCCCGCTTCCAACCCCCACATCGCTCCAAGCCTTATTTGACGGCCGCCGAGCTCCCCTGCATGACCTGCCAGGAGCCACCACCGGAGCGGAGCGGACAGCCCCACCAGCTGCTGCAGTACCTGACGCTCTCCCGCTCCCGACATCGAACCCGGCCTCGCACCGTGAACACAGCTCCAGGCCCTGCACTGCAGCGGGCCCCACCTCACCAGACCCGGCACCGGCCTCACCTCACCCGCACTGCACCGGGCCCCACCGCTCCAGGCCCGGCACCGCTCCAGACTCGCCATGGCTCTGCGCCCTGCCCTGCACTGTGCCTGGCCCCACCGGCCACTGCCCAGGGCCCAGCCACCTGATAGGGCGGGCTTACCTGGGTCCCCTGCCGAAGACGCCCTACTGCTCCTCACTGGTCTTGAATCGCCGTCTGGCAAAATGGCTGCCGAGGCCTCCTACAATGAGCGGCCGACCCGACTACAAAAATGGCCGCCGCGGCCAGCCGGAAGAGAAGCTTGAACTTACCGTCCACAGCGCCACCTCCTGGCCGGATGCAGTTCCTGCAACCTGACTACCGGCAACAGCGCCTCATTCAGGCCAGAGGCTGTCACTGCAACACAGCTTTCCTATCCTGCACTATGAACACTGGACAATTTGGACACTGATTGCAGTGTAATTTGTCTTTTTACTGTTCATTTCTGTTCACTGCATTTCCACGCTCGGTTCAGAAATTAGTTTGTTTATTTTATTTAGTTTTTTTTCCCCTCATTGTTGCTGGGGGCCATATTTCACAGGACACTCTCCCTTAGCTGGTCGAGGAGATGCAACCGTGTCTCTTCCGTCCGATGGCTTCTGCATCGGTCTCCTCGCACCCCTCGGTACCTCGGAATCGCCCATGCAGAGCATCACTGCGCCCGTGGAGCCCTCCATCTCGACCCACGCCCGGGATGTCCCAGACCCACATGCAGGAGCCGCCCTCGACCATGCTATTCTTTCCTCCGGTTCTGGCAGGGGTCCTGTGGCATCAGCCTAAACACGGGCCACTTATGCTCGAACCCTCATCAGGAGATACAAGGGCGGGCACGTGATGTCATGGGCTAGAGGGTGTGTCTTGGGACTTAAGGTCTCTCACCTCGAGACCTAGGAGAGTCAACAGGTAGCTGAGCCCGAAAGTACAAACTCGCTCAGCTACAGCAACATTGCAATATGGTTAGTGCACCCATTTAACGTGTCATCACTGAATAAACAACACTTTGAACCGGCCTGACCTCTCACCTTTATTCACCACGTATGGTGCCGCTACAATCCTTATGTTTTACAATGTTAAATCGCAGGGGGATGCTATAAATAGGGCAACAAATAAAAAGGTAGATAGTTTAATACTATTACTTTCTTTCATGACTATATTGAATATGTTAACTTATCTTGTTCTTTCAGTTTTTTTTAACCTGTGTTATTTTATCCTTCATTTTTCATTATTCAACATTCCGCATATTTGCAGTTTGTTTTTGCGGCCATTAAAAACATTGATGCTCGGCAATAACAGAAGATTGTTGAATCTGAGGGACTCGTGTCCGTGCCCTGTTTGCTTTGTGTTTCTAAATTTCTCCTCTAAGAGCATACGCCATCCTTCAGTTATATGTGATCAGGCAGCTGTGCAGAGAGGTAATGTAGGCTTTAGACTTCTTAATGATTCTTCTCTCTGATATTCCTTTCAGCGAGGCAGGTAACCAATTGCCTCAATTTCTTGGAAGAGTGGTGCTCCTTTGTACTGTGCCACCTAGAGGTTTAATCCTGTAACAAACTGACAAAACTCATACCAACTCTGACAGGCAGATTAGAGTGACAACCAGCCCTGGGGCCTGAAACTGTGAACATCTGGTTGGGAATCAGTTGTAGTATTAATAAATAAAGAAATAATTCTCACCTTGTCCTTTTCAATCCCTGGACTGACAATTGCTCTTGGATGAAGGGAATGGGAGAATTTCAGTTCCTTTATAATCCAACAGGGATTGGCTGTTCAAGTTTTTTTAAAAAAATTCAAATTTCAGCCCAGTCCGCCCAGGGCATAAATGTCAAAAGTGCATGAAAAGAATTACCAATCAGGGTTGCTCCAGCAGTGGGATTTATAAAGTGACTCTGCCAATCATCGGTGTCTTTCTCCCTGAAGTCAGCTATCTGTGGAGTGCACAGATTTCACTTTGTTAACATTCATAATTTACCTCAAAGCAAAATCTAATTAGCTCAGAAAAAATATATATTTTACTATTGAGAGGTATTCAGAAGACAGGAAAGATAATCTTACTGTGTTGGCCAGTATCTGACAAACTTGACATAACTCAATGTCATGATCATGGAATGTATGTCAAGCTATAGCGGAAACAGACCTTTTTGTCCTAGGTCCCCTCCATTGTCAGAATGAGGCTAAACACAAATTGGGAGAGCAGCATCTCATATTTCGCTTGGGCAGCTTATAGCCCAGTGGTATGAGTATTGATTTCTCTCACTTCAGGTAGCACTGATATTCCCTCCCCACCCAAGTCACACTAGCTTCTCATTTTCACCCTACAAACAGTTAACAATGGCCTGTTTCCTTTATCATCGTTACTTTTTGCATATCTTTCATTCATTGTTCTTTATCTCTCCACATTACCATCTATATCTCTCATTTCCCTTATCCCCAACCAGTCTGAGAAAGGTCTCAACCCAAAACGTAACCCATTCCTTCTCTCCAGAGATGCTGCCTGTCCCGCTGAATTGCTCCAGCTTTTTGTGTCTATTTTCAAAAACAAAAAACTACTGGAAACACTCAGCAGGTTGTGTTTAGGTGCATCTCAAGTGCCCAAAGAGGTATTTAATATTTAAATCTGTCCCATCATTTACTTTAAAGATTCATGTAAGTTCCTGTACCATAAAACATGCATATCTATGTACACCGCAGATTGTTCATACCACTAAACCATTATCGGGGGTGGGAGATTGCAATCTTCATGTGGTCCGCCCTGTTTCGACAAATGCAATCAACCCAGCATGCACAATCAAATAAGATTAAATAGAACAAGTTGTCCAACAACTTTAGGCTGTGCACGTCATATGCAAGAAGAAGAAGAAGCCATTACCTTACCTGTCAAGGGTGGAAATTTGACTTTGGTTATTAATACTAAACAGACGCTAAAGTAAAGTTAAGCCTATGAATCTCCTTCTTAATATCTGGTTCCATTGTATTTAATGAAATTGTTAAGAGGAGAGTATAACAGTTGGCTGATAATCTTAACACTAACTTAATTTCGGTAACCACAATTTTTGCTTTTGCTAACATTAATTTCCTCAATTAGCATTCTCATCATCCTTAAAGACGAGTCTGATTTGCATTCTCAATTAGCATTCTCATCATCCTTAAAGACGAGTCAGAATAATACCTTCTTTCTGAAATCTGAATGTATTCTGTTCTGCCTTCACATAACACGTATATCATGACCAGTGCCATTAGTGGCATGAAGCCATTTTGTTCGCAGATGACTTGGTATCAATGACCAAGCTGAGAGATTCTGGCATATCGTCGGCAAAGACCGAGGGGAAATCTATGGGTCAATATGTAAGTAGATTGCAGCCATTTGCACCGTAAGGGATTGTAGTCACCTGTCATTGCAATTCTTTCTGAAGAGGTCATTTGGCCCTATATTGTTCACTCATGCACTAAACAAATCTCAGATGCAATACAAAGACTTTCATCTTTATTCACAAAATTAACATTTCTAGCTAAACACAATTGACAAACAGACATATTTCTCAAAGCTTAGGAGGATCATTGGTGGTACCCACTTGTGTCATTCATAGTTCCAGAAACAATGGCAAATTCTAGAGGAACTACAAGAAAGTTCAATTCAAATGTTAATATGCAAACAACAAAATTACAGAAAATACTCAGCAGGTCAGGCAGCATCTGCGTTGAAAGACACAAAAGTAATGGGCAGATGCCTACTGGGGGATTGACGTAATCCCTAGGGACCTGTCATCCTATATCCTTGTAGGTGACAGTGATCTCAGGATTCCTGCTTGCATCTGAAAGGCCGGTGCTTGCTGGCCAAGGTTTGCAGCCATTTTGCAGCAGTAGTCTACAACTCAACCAACAGTGTTATTAAATTCTCCTACAGTGTCACTGAAAAAGCTGCCCACACTACCCGCACAACATTAAACCTAGTGCAAGATCCAGGAACTCATTTAATTGAATGAATAGGAACACGCAGGAGGGAATAAGATATGAATCAGCAGATGTTTTATTTTCAGTTGTATTTACTTGAATGCATCTTGTACATCCGAATGGAACCATTCAGCCATTCTAAGGAATATAATTATTGTACATGCATGCCCATATTACACAAAAGTACAATAAAATAAAGGATAAGGGAAGATACAGTGTGGAATATAGTTCTGCACATTATAGTGCATCATTTCTATAGGTTTAATTCTTTTTTTTTGGATTTTGAATGTTGTACTTGTCAGATTCTTCATAGGGTAATTAAGAGTTAACTTAAAAGATGTAGATTTATAATTACATCTTGCCTTCATCAGATTTCTGTTCTAAGTGCTATAGCTATGCTCAAAACAACATTTTAGATATTGAAAGATTTGGGTTAATTACAACATAGACCTACCACAGGCTGCTTGCTTATTGTACACTGTATAACTCTGTAATGTAATGAACGAGGAGACCACTATTTAATGATAATAAAACCAGTACATAAAATAGGAAGCAGTGAGTATCAGGAATCAGAATCACACTTTATTCGCCAAATATGTTTTACAACATACGAGGAATTTCATTGGCCAGGTCAGTCATACAATTAAAAGACAACAAATCACTCAAAAACACATTTTAACATGAACATCCACCACAGTGACTCCTACACATTCCTCACTGTGATGGAAGTCGAAATAAAGTCCTTCCTTATGTTCTTCGTCGGTCGGGGGCCTTGAGCCCTCCGTTGACGCGATGGTCTTGACTCCCGTAGCCGGCGGCATTCAGGCTCTCCGCATCGAGGCGTTCAGCTCCTGCATCGGGGGGTTGACAGCTCCCCCGCGCCGGGCGATCGAACCTCGCGTTTCGATGTTTATACTACTTCATATACGACAGGCAATGGAGACCTTTTACGATATGGAACACTCTGCCCATAAGGATTCAGGAGCTCCATTTATGAGGACGGGGTTGTGTTCACTAACTCCTCTGAACTGCCTCCCTAAAAAAAAACTCTTTCATCTTCAGTCTGAAGAAGGGTCTCGACCCGAAACGTCACCCATTCCTTCTCTCCAGAGATGCTGCCTGTCCCACTGAGTTGCTCCAGCTTTTTGTGTCTATCTTCAGTTTAAACCAGCATCTACAGTTCCTTCTTACACTCTTTCGTCTTGATTGTTGTTCTGACAACATAAAGCAAGGTTCCCAATCATTTTCCAAAAACAGACAACAAAGAATTGGAGGCAAAAGTAGAGAAGGGTGTGAAAGAGGGGAAGGAATGGAGGTGGTTAACGTCAGTCTTGTTCTAGGCAGGCGGGATCTTACCAACTTGTCAGATCATGCCAAATTGCATTAAATCATTTGCTTAGTGCCTATCTTTCTACTCAATGCATTGCAACCTCTATAGCTGCAGAATGGCTGTTTGAAGTCTGCTGGATTGCAGTGTAGGAACAGCAGATGGTCATAAACCATGGACTCAACTGCCTCTGGGCCTGGAAGGCAATTGGAGTGTTGTGATGAATGGAAGTAATCTGGGCATGCTTGCTGACAGGCAGCAGCAAGAGCACAGATGGAGGGATGGTGTTGGGATTACAAACTCTCTCATCCAGAGGATAGCAAAATGATGCCCCCATGGAGCCATTGCCGCTTACCTGGGGTGATATCACAGCAATCCCAGTAATCTGATGGGGGACAGATTGACACTGTACAAGCCCCTTTTAACACCACTATACTGATACCAGCTGCCTGAGTTTATGTGACAGCAGTCTGATGTTCCACTGCAGCAATCAGACATCAGGTGGCTTCTGCCTGTGCTGTAATGGAAGCTCGGCTTGATGGTTAGGTCTGCATTTGTGCCAATGGAGGAACTCGCGACTTTAGTGTTGAAAAAATTGTCTCTGGGTTCTGTGAAAATCCCTGTGCAGCAATAGTGCTGGATTTCTATGTGTTTCACATGGAGTTTCTGTGGATCTGTCAGCACACCAGTCATTTCAAAATGTGTCAGCTTTCTCCTGCAGTCTCTCTCATCAAAGTCCACGGCAATGGAATGTGCATGTGCCCCAGTCTTTGGCATTTGCTCAATTTTTTAAATTTTATTTCAAAATTGGCACCTGCCCAATGCTTTCACTCTGATCCAACAACACTTCACTTGATCCCAAGGACACTCTACGTGCAGATCAGCCTCCAGGCCAATCTTGGTAGCATGATTATGAGTAGCTGAACAAAATGGTAAGTTGACTAAACATGTCTTCACCTTTACTTTCCTCGTGGTTTTGCACATTAACTAGCCAAAACCCATGTATTGGCTTGGGGCAAGGTATAGTAACCTGAATGTAATTAGTAGTTGATTGCACTGAATTTGACCAATTGAGTGAGGTCACTGATCTTCTGCCCTCCCCTCCCCCTGTGCTTAAGGCTTTATTCCTGCCATTAGCTGGCATTGCCATCTCTTCCCATTACCGTTTAGGTCAGTCTACTGCCTCTCGTGGAAGCAGGGTCCCATCTCAACACTTCCTGTGCAAATATTACTTGCACTGTTTGAAAATTATGGATACCATTAACTATAGAGATACGTCACTAATGCTGCCTGACACCGCTGAGGTACTGCAACATTTTGTGTTCATCTTCGGTATATACCAGCATCTGCAGTTTCATTCTACACATGCCTTTCTTAAATGCCTTCGGCAAGGCCAGCAGCATAATCAATGACGAGTCGCACACTGGCCACTCTCTCTTCTCCCCTCACCCAGCAAAAGATATAGAAATATGAAAATGCGCACCACCAGATTCAGGGACAGTTACTTCCCAGCTGTTTTCAGACAACTGAACCATCTTACCAAAATTAGAGATCAGTCCTGAACTACTATCTACATAATTGGAGATCCTCGGACTATCTATAATAGGACATTACTGGCTTTGTCTTGCACTAAACATTATTCACGTTATTCTCTTTATCATGTATCTGTACACTGTGAATGGCTTGATTGTAATCATATATTGTTTTCCCACTGACTGGTTAGCACGCAACAAAAGCTTTTCACTGTACCTCGGTACATGTGATAATAAACAAAATTAACTAACTAACTGGTCAACTTAAGCTGGGTAAATTCAGGTCGACTATATATTTTCCTCACAATCCATCTCCCCTTTAAAAGAGGCAGCCGGCTTTAAGTAGTGCAGCCGAATGTTAATTAGTGCTAGCCCCTGCTGGGTTGATCAGGCATTAAACCATATGGCTGGCACTGGCTGCACACTGAAATTATTATGTGAGTAGACATCACAAATTTTGTGTGTTGAGCTAATCGTGTATCGCAAACCCCATACCCACATTTGGGAGCCATCCTATTTTGCACTCATTTTATTTATCTGCTAGGACTATGTTGATGAAGGAGTTAATCCTTGCTGAAGTTCAGAAGCGGCATTGGCTTTCTAATTATAGGTACCTTTATTTTTGTAAATATGCTTGCTTTTCTGCTCCACTACCCCAGTCTGATGTGTGAGGAGGCAGATGACAAGTTGAACCAGATCACTCAAGCCACAGTCACTGTCATCACAACTTTCCCCTAAGCCTAATCTCAAAAACTTTGCCTGTGCAAAGTTGTCAGATCTGATTTCCACCTTCCTCTAGCAAGGGAACAGAATCGGAGGGTCACAGGATTAGGATGTGCCTCAGGGCTGCTCCCTGCAGTACAAAAGACTCGACTCAACTAACGTTAGTCATTTTGCTGGCCCTATCGGTGGTGACGGAATGCCAACTACATCTATGGCTGGCAGGGAAGGCAAAGTGATATCAGCATTGAAATGCTAAGTGCTTAATTAGGGACCTTTCATATCAGTTTATAGGGTTCTATCACCCATAGCCCTGGGCTCTGTACATTACAGTCAAATCCCAGGAGCTTGCCACAATTTTATTGTGGTGACAAGTGAAAGGAACAAGTGGTTTGTAATCTTTTCACAGCACAAATGGATGATATTGCGGTGCAGTCATAAGTTGCTTGCAACAGAATTCATATAATTTATCACTAACATTAGCACCTCCTTTGATTTCACTTCCTGCTTCCTAAAAATGCAGTTCAACTGAATGGAGAAATATATTTATGAATGACTTATAAATATGCAAAATGTACTGTCCTCTGAGATTGAATAACAATGGCTAATATAAAGTCCTATCCATCTTTCTTCATTTTGGCACATGCAAGTAGTAAAACAGTAAATGCACAGGTTTGCATTTATACAGATATAGTTACAGTGAGTGATAGCATATTTACATGTAATTTTTTTAAATATTTTTTTATTGTAGAAACAATATATACCAAGTACACTCTTATACGACATTGAAAGTTATATAATGTATAAAATTATAACATATTGATTATTGATTAGTACTATTTATGATAATTGTAGTATTATCCATTATACATTTCATTATTATTTATTTTATATAATTGGGAGTAATACCCAATCTTAAACAAATTTTTTTTTTAATATTCATAATGTTATCAAAATATTAATAATGTTTGTATTATTGTTAATTTTATATTTCATAATTATTGTATAATTGAAAATACATAGTTTTATATAATTACAAGTTTAAGACATCTATAATCTTTTTCATACGAACAGAAATAAGTGTGTACGTATTAAAAATTTATATAATATGTTTCTATAATTTTTTCCTTAATTAAAGATAGAGAGATAGAGAAAAAGAATAGAAAATAGAAAAGAAAGTGTGAAAAGTTTGATGGAGATTGAAGTATTACTAAGTAATCCAATCTTGGAGATACATTCATGATTTGTTATGTGTATTTCTTCATCCACTCAGATATTCAGGCCTCAGTCAAGTCCCTGCGCCGAACCGTTGTGACCCTGTAGATATTTAATATAGGGAGACCATATCTCCTTGAAGAGATCTAACCTGTCCATGAGGACAAGTCTCAATCTCTCCAAGTGAAGTGTCTCCGTCATTTCTGTATTCCACATTTTAATTGTTGGGGATACAGGGCCTTTCCAAAATTTTAATATTAATTTTTTCCCAATTATTAAAGAGTAGTCGATAAAAGTTCTATGATTCCTTGTAATTATTTGTTCCGTTTCCGGTATTCCAAGTATGATTAACTTTGGGTCATAAATCATAGTAATATTAATAACTTTCGAGATTATTTTGAATATTTCATTCCAATATTCTAAAATCTTCGTACAATTAGTAAATGAGTGTGACAGAGTTGCTTCCATGATTTGACATTTATCACATATAGGTGATAGTTTTGGAAATATATTATGTAGTTTAGATTTAGAATAATGTAATCTATGTAAGATTTTAAACTGTATAAGTGCATGTTTAGCATTTAAAGAGCAATAATGTATATGTTGTAGGCTTTCTTCCCATATTTCTGGACTTATTATTTGACTTAGTTCATTTTCCCAGCGCTGTCTATGTATTTCCGATGATGGGATATCACTTTCCAACAAAATATTATAAATGTATGATATCATTTTTTCTGTATTTGGGTGTTTATTCAAGCATTCATCTAAAATTTCACTCTTTCTATTTCTAAGTTCTTGTGTATTTGCAGAGATATAGTTTCTGATTTGTAAATATCTGAAATATTCATTATTATGAAGCCCGTAAGTTTGTTGTAATTCTTGAAATGAAAGAAAAGAGTTATCCTTATAAAGATCCCCTATATTTAGAATTCCTTTATTTTTCCATTGTATAAAAGCTTTATCCATCATTGACGGTTTAAACGTAAAATTGTTGGCAATTGTAAGAGCTAGCGGTATAAATTTTAGTTTTAGTGTTTTCTTTATTTGTTTCCAAATACGTATTCCACTTTCTATTATCAAATTTTCACTATAAATTTTCTTAGGTACATTAATATTAGCAAATATTATAGAGCTAATTTCAAATGGAAAACAGTCTTCTCTTTCCATTTTTAACCAATTTGGTTTATTATCTATTTCTCCTAACCAAAAATTCATATTTCTAATGTTAACTGCCCAATAATAGAACATAAAATTTGGTAAAGCTAAGCCCCCGTTTATTTTAGCTTTACATAAATGTTTTTTATTTATTCTATGATTTTTATAGTCCCAAATAAAGTTAGTGACTATTGAGTCTACTTTTTTAAAGAAATTTTTAGAGAGATATATCGGGATTGATTGAAATAAATATAATAATTGTGGGAGGAAAATCATTTTTATTGCGTTTATTTTACCTAACATTGAGATAGGTAAGCTTTTCCAATATAAGATATTTTTATTTAATTTATTCAATAATAACGGGTTAGATTTAAATAAAGAGTCAAATCTTTTTGTAACAAAAATACCAAGATATTTAATATTTTCATTTGTTATCTTGAAGGGAAATTGTTGTAATATCTGTAAATTATTCATGGTTATTGGCATAAGTTCACTTTTATTCCAATTGATACTATATCCTGAAATTAAACCAAATTCCGTTATTAGTTTTAACAAATTACAGATACTTATTTCCGGTTTAGTAATATAAAGTAATATATCGTCCGCATATAACGAGATTTTATTCTTAGTATCTTTAGTATCGTATCCATATATTTCTGGATGTAATCTTACCCTTTGAGCAAGGGGTTCGATTGCTAACGCAAACAGTAATGGTGATAAAGGACAGCCTTGTCTACAACCTCGAGATAAACTAAACTTAGTTGATAACATATAATTTGTTATTATTCTAGCTGTTGGATTTGCGTATAATAATTTAATCCAAGTAGTAAACTTATCACCAAGCTTAAAGGCTTCCATCACCGAAAATAGATAAGGCCATTCCACCTGGTCAAAAGCTTTTTCTGCATCCAACGAGATGACTACTAAGTCTTTTTTATCACTTCTTTTCGAATATATAATATTAAATAACCGTCTTAAATTATATGAAGAATATCTTTTAGGTATAAATCCTGTTTGATCAGGATGAATTAATTCGTTAACAATTTTGCTTAGTCTTTGTGCAAGAATTTTTGTTAAAATTTTTTGATCCGTATTTAATAAAGCAATTGCTCTATACGATCCTGGGTCATCCAAATCTTTATTTATTTTGGGTATAAGTGTTATAATAGATTCGTTCAATGTATCTGGTAATTTCTCTTGTATATATATCTGTTCATATAATGATTTTAAATATGGGACCATTTGGGCATGAAAAATTTTATAAAATTCCGAGCCTATACCATCTGGTCCTGGAGTTTTACCATTTTTTAAAGATTTAATAGATTCTTGGATTTCTTTTATTGAAATATCGGCATTTAAAAATTCTCTATTTTGTAAATCTAATTCTTTTAAGTTACATACATTTAAAAAGGCATCTATTTCTGTTTTATTTACTGTTGTGTTACCAGTATACAAATTTTTATAATATTGCATAAATCTTTCATTAATATCATATAGCATATTTACATGTAATTGGTTTACAAGCTGTTGAATTAAGCAGGTACTGGATAGATCAGTGAGAAATATTTATGATGCAATTTAACTAAACTTTAAACTTAAGAAGACTCAGAAAATAATAACACATACCACCGATATAAGCAGTCTATGTGATCACGGCCGGACATATGTACAGTGGTCACAAAGCAGATAGGGCCTATGGTACTGTGAGTCACAGCATGTTGGTTCTTAAGACTGACCCTCAGTCTGAAGAAGGGTCTCGACCCGAAATGTCACCTATTCCTTTTCTCCAGAGATGCTATCTGACCCGCTGAGTTACTCCAGCTTTTTGTGTCTATCTTCGGTTTAAACCAGCATCTGCAGTTCCTTCCTATACATGCAGTTTCTCAAGGTCAAGGAGAAACAGAAATACCCTTATTATTAGTCTAGCAAATTCCATACATCATGGCTGATGGTTGAAATCATGGCTGAATTTATTATTTTCATTGACTGCATCTGATTTGTCAGGTTTTGATGCAAAGTTGTTTTTACATTGATGTTAAAGTCATAAGGTCGTAAAGAATAGGAATACAATTCAGCCATTCGGCCCATCAAGTGTATTCTGCCATTCAATCATCCCAATCCCATTCTCCTGCCTTCTCCCCATAACCCCTGACACCTGTACTTATCAAGAATCTATCTATCTCTGCCCTACAAATATCCACTGACTTGGCCTCCAAAGCCTTCTGTGGCAAATAATTCCACAGATTCACCACCCTCTGACTAAAGAAATCTCTCCTCATCTCCTTCCTAAAAGAATGTCCTTTAATTCTGAGGCCATGACCTCTAGTCCTAGACTCTTCCACTAGTGGAAACATCCTCTCCACATCCACTCTGTCCACATCCATATTGTCCAATAATCAATGGATGGTCACTACTCTCGCCATTGCAGGATTGTTGTGCTATGAAGTAGCAACATTTTAGATTGTTGATGTTCTAAATAACTTGATTTTGACGATTCCGACAAATAGTTGGAATATCCTTAGATCACCTAACAAGAGACCAGGAGCAGCATTAAGAATGGATGAGTGATGTTTAGAATCCACATTTAATTGGCCTGTCCTAGCAATGCAACTAATATAATGTGGTGCTAGAATCAAAAGATCCGTTGAAATAATTACTTTGCATTCTGTTGTGAATCATTCACTGAAGAGTTGATGATAGACAAAGTGCATATTTAGGTGTGTGTCCATGTTACTTCCTTAAGAGTAACTTTGTTCACTGATCAATTATGAATATAACTTACTTGGATGCATTACTCATGTAATTTACTTTTTATCATTTAATCTAATTTAAAATTAACGTCTGTTCAGTTAAAGTTCTTACTGAGATCTGTGATGGATATTTAATCTCCTGAATCACCCTGTCCTGTGGGTTTCCTTTGGTATGTAGGATTATGTGCAGTCTTAATTATTAAAATTGAGCTATTTTTTTAAGCAGTCTCCAAAACAAGGTTTTATCAGAAAATGGGAGAATAAAATGAAGACCTGAAAAAATGGCTATCTAAGATTAGGAAAGCAAAACTGAAGATTGAACAGTACATCTAGAACTCTTGTTAATGATATTGGGTCTACAAGAAAAATACACAGAGATACCAGAGGACATAGGTTTAAGGTGAGGGGGGAAAGATTTAATAGGAACCCGGGGAGTAACTTTTTTACACAAAGTGTGGTGAGCGTATGAAACAAGCTGCTAGAGAAGGTAGTTGAGGCAGGCAATATTGGAACAATTAAGGATAAGGATAGGATATATTTAGAGGGACATGGACCAAGTATAGGTAGGCGGGACTAGTGTAGAATGGGTAGGTTGGTCAGTGTGGGCAGGTTGGTCCAAGGGGTCTATTTCCACGCTGTATGACTATGACTCAATTTAATAAGTAATGAAATCAGAAATGGAGCAATAGTGGTGGGTTTGTCCAATTCACATTGGCTATTGAACAATAGCTTTGTCACCATTCTTAGTGCTATGGCAATACCGGTAGGTTTGCTCAATTTCCTTTAACATATATTGAAGTATTGACTTGTGTTTGTTGTTCTGAGACAAATTATTATTCCCGATCTCACACTTGTTTTGAAGTGTATGAACATTGTCAATATCCAAGCATCCTTACTGTGGGAAAATATTCCAGTAATTGGCATGTTTCTTGCTATAAATATCGAGTATGATCATACAGCATTGAAACAACCCTTTGGCTCAACTAATCTATGCCAACTAAGATGCCCCATCTCAGCTAGTGCTATTTGCCTGCATTTGACCCATATCCCTCCAAGTCTTTCCTATCAATGTACCTGTCCAAATGTCTTTTAAAAGCAGTTGTGGTACCTGCCTCAATTTATCTGAATCCTCATGAGCATTAGATTATGTCCTCCTGACAAATACTTGGCCATCAGCATCCACAAATAACAAATCAGGCATTTAACCAAAACTATGCAAACTTCTAAAGATTAATTCAGAACGTAGGAAACTTAAAGTTGCAAGTGAGAGAGGAAAATAAGATGCCAACATTTAAAGCTATTTGGAGTGGCTTTTGACCACAGGCTGAGAATCCATAAAAAATTACAGGCAATTAATTCATAATGTCAGGTAGGATGATAAATTGGGTTGTGATAAATAATAAGTAACAATGTTGATAATTGGCTTTAAATATAATAAGTGACAATGTTGATGATTCCAAATGAAATTATTTAATGAAATGTTAAAGTCTCAAGGCATGAAACATAATTGTAAACAGAAATGTGAAATGTGTGGAAATCAAAATGGTAATTACGACGCAGTGGTGCTGGTTTCCGACGAGCACGGTGACCGACGCACCACACATCTCTGTCCCCCATGCAGCTGGTAAGCTCCTCTTTTGTCTCTACACATGCGTCTTCTGTCAACGTCTTCAGCATCATCTTGATTGGTCGTCCCGGCTTCACTTATCAGCTTCACTTATTTTGCAAAGGACATTGGTGTATCGTAACTCAGAGCATGTTAATTTTACATGAGTTGGCTTTATGTAGAATATGTAGTTGATGAGAATGCAGGGGATGAATATATGGTGTTAAAAATAAGTGATTGATGTTTAGCACAGACACGAAGATTGACACAAAAAGCTGGATTAATTCAGCGGGACAGGCAGCATCTCTGGAGAGAAGGAATGGGTGACGTTTCGGGTGGAGAACCTTTTTCAGACTCTGCCTGTCCTGCTGAGTTACTCCAGCTTTTTGTGTCTATCTTCGGTTTAAACCAGCATCTGCAGTCCCTTCCTACACATTTTGCTTAGCACAGACACAGTGGGCTGAAGGGCCTGCTATCCTGCTGCATCGGACTCTAAGTATGTTTGAGGACAACTCTTACTGGCCATGTTCAATGAAACACTGAAACATTTGAAACACGGATACATTTTGAAATAAAATCATAGAATTCATCTCAGCTCAGGAGTGGTTATGTTTGTAGAATCTGTTCAACAGACAATCAAATAAATGAGGTGAATTGTATTTACCAGATATCTAAACAATTACTTCCAGTTTCTATTGACTTCTGTCACAATAAAGTGCTTTTCTCACCATCGACTGGTAATCATGTTCAAAGAAAATATGTTTTTTAAGCAATGACATATTTCTTAATATGTAAATGACATATTTCTTCCTCCTTTCTGTTCCTATTTTATGAGCAATTTTATTGATTGATATTTTTATTTTGTTTCATTAAATTTGAAGCTTTGTTAACCTGATTTTCTTTCTCGCATGCTTCCATGTGTAAAACCAATATCAATCCCTTTCCTGGCAAAGTAACTTCAAAAGGTATCATTTTTGGTTCCTCAAAATATGTAAAAAATCTAACAACAAAGAATTTCCTTTTACATTGTGGTGAACTCAAGCTGTAATCAAACTACTGAAAACAATAATACATTATTATAATGAAAAACATTTTCTCAGCAGTAAATATAGCAAAAAGGAAAAATTAATTCAATAAAATTAATCTGTTGAATTGAGAATGCTAAAAGAGAAGCAATGTAAAATGTGTGACTAAACCCAAGATGTCTTTGTAAATAAACCCAAATCTGTGCAACTAACCATCTTGCACAACAACGACCAGAATTGTAGTATTAGGAAAAAGGATAAATGGAAATATATGAAATTGTGATGTTGTATATTTTTGATGAAAAATCAATTTCAGATAACACAAGCCATCATGAGAATAAACATTTTAAGGTTTAGTTGCATGACTTGAAAATATAATATTGAAAACACATTACATATCAGACTCATTTTAATGGCTTTGAAAAACTTTACTAAAACACCACCTTATCATATCTCCCCATCATTAGACATCATCTTGAAAGCCACTGTTATGACTGCAGTTTCAGTTCCTGAGCAGTTGAATTTTATTCCTTGGTTTGACCCTTGGCTCTGATGTGTTCTGGGATGTAATACTGCATTAGACGAGCTATATGAATGCATGCTCCAGTTTGTCGCTGCCAGTAAGTAAAAGCTAGGCTATTGCTTCTTATGTCATTAAATCTGAAACCAGGAAAGCTATCACAGTCAGAATATTTTCCATTAAATTATTTTCAAGACATCTTCAGTAAACTGATTGAATCCCTTAAATCAACCAATTAATTGTAATTTTAATTCATTAACTCTCACTGGCTTGTAACAGTTTTTCAGAGATAATCATAGGCTTTTCAGGAGGGAAGAATTAATTTAGCTGGCAATAAAAATAAGTCTTTGCTGAGAAATCCCTTGGGTCGCAAAAGCATACGGTACCTCCCTGAACTTAATGATTAGTTTTCCGGAAAGAATATATTCTGTGATTTGCGAATAATTATCTTTTTATTTTGTGGAAGAATCATTGCAGAGCTTAACCCTTTGTAAAGATCACTGTGAATTCACCACTGCAACAAGAATATATTAATTAAAATAACATTTTTGAGGATTCTTTAGGGCTTAACCCTGTTCCTATTTTATTAGCAATTTTATTCATACACATTTTTTATTTTGTTTCATTCGCTTTGGAGCTTTGTTAACCTGATTTCCTTTCTAACATGTTTCCACATCCAGTCTGATAAGGCGACATCATATCACCAGCACTTTTCACAACTTGATTTGCTTTGAGAAAAATATTTCTGTCTATTAAAGCTTGTTACTTTTTATCCTAGAAACACACAGGTCAGAGGATGACTATCAGCCTATCATATAAACAGCAGCCTTTGAAAGAATTATCCAATTTAATCCCAAATTCTTTTCCATTCACCTCATCCTCCTTTCAATTATGTATTGAGTTCCCTTCTGAATATTGCTATTGAATTTACTTTCATCACTTTGTGTCGGTAGTGTGCATTAGATCATTGCACAGAAAGTGATTTTCTCATTCCCACTCAGATTTTTGTTGCCAATTATCCTGGAATCCATGTTCTCTGGTTATTGGCAACCTTGCCAGTTGAAACAGATATCTGTGGATAGGTCCTCAAATTTAAAACATCTTCGTTAAATCAAGCAGAAGTAACCTTGCGTTTCTGGTTGACTCTCATTTTAATTCACCATCCCACTCACAAGCTGACCTTCCTGTTGTGACTTCCTGCACTGTTACAAAGAGACCTAATGAAAGCTTGAGGAACAATCCATCATCTTCCACTTAAGCACAATACAGTCTTCCAGATTCAATATCTAATTCTTCAACTACTGGTAATTAAGGCTCTCTTTCTGTTTCTTTCACCACTTGCCTTTTCTGCCTGCCATCGTTTTAATTCAGTTGTTCTTATTCTGATGGAAGGACAATTCAAAAGTCAAATATCATGTTTCCAACATTTTCTTTGCATGTCACAGTTTTGTGTTCTTTAAAAGATTCTTCATATGAAGGTGATCATATTAAGAAAGAGGGATCAGTCTGAAGAAGGGTCTCGACCTGAAACGTCACCCATTCCTTCTCTCCAGAGATGTTGCATGTCCCGTTGAGTTACTCCAGTATTTTGCGTCTACTTAAGAAAGAAGGAGTTGTATATGTCTTAAGATTAATCTGATTAAAACTTTTTGGAGTCACAGGAGGAGTTGACACAAAAATGAATTCCTTACTGAAATTCCAAAGTATCCTCCAGTTTATTTCCAAAACAACCGTACCAATATATATATATATATATATATATATATATATATATATATATATATATATATATATATATATATATGCTGTACCTTTTTTTTTTAATGTTTTCAGTATTAAGGTCCAAATCTTGCTTTATATTTTAGTGTTGAAATATCGCTACTATCCACTACAAATTACTATGACAATTAAAAGCTGCCCATCTATATGCCGAAGCTATCTAAACCACCGCGAAGCTTCAGCGGTGGTTTAGTGCTAACTAGAGAAGCTGCAGTGGAATTGGTACTTTAAGACTGCATCTATTAGTTATGGAGAAGCATTCAGTAGAGCGACCACTCTAGTGGAATGTATTTTTAAGACAGGAAGTTCCGGGTCTGACAGCTACAACCACGAGTGGCTGCAGGCAGCTGCTTTGCTCCAGGCCACATTCAATTATGTCACCCCGTATTAGGCAGTCAAAAAGCTATCACTGTCTCCGTCCTCTTCCCCCCCCCCCACCCCCCCACCCTACCCCCTCCCCCACACACCCCCCCATCCTCCCACCTCAGTCCCCAGCATGTGAACTAGCTGATAGAATGATGATAATCCTGACGTCTTTGAAATGAAGAAGATGAGAAGACCATAGGGAAGAAGTAACAAATCATTTAACACATAGAACAGTCATGGCAGCCCTTCTGAGTATCTCATGCAAATTTGGAATGAGATGTTAGTGCTTTGGATTAATTTGACTTGTATTTATGCTTTAGCGAGGAAACGGAAAAGTGTTTTTTCGAAAATCAAGTGGTGTAAATTTCAGCAAATGTTATGTTAAAAGCTGAAAACAAGTTCTCGCGACCCAATCAAATAAACTGCTGTAGACGGAGTTGACAGCATCATGTTCCTAGGCATCACTATCACCAGCAACCTAACCTGGTCCCTTCACACTCATGCTGTGTTCAAGAAAGCACATTAGCATTGCTATTAGGGGGTAATCAAGGGTGTAGATGTGCAGTTTATCAAGGAGTACAAGTACCTTGGAGTTGACCTGGACAGTAAACTGGACAGGTCCAGGAATGCAGAGGCACTGTATTAGAAGGGACAGAGCCATCTGTACTTTCTCAGTAGGCTCCGCTCATTCAATATCTGCAGTAAGATGATGCAGATGTTCTACGAATCAGTGGTGGCCAGTACCATCTTCTATGCTGTTATGTGCTGGGGTAGCAGGGCGAAGGCCATGGATGCCAACATAATCAACAAACTCATCAGGAAGGCTGGCTCTATCTTGGGAGTGGAGTTGAATTCTTTAGAGGTGGTCTTGGAGGGGAGGATGCTTCTCAAACTGCAGGGCATTGTGGACAATACAGCTCACCCCCTCCATGACACACTGGTCAACCTGAGGAGTACCTTTAGCAACAGACTAGTTCCACCAAGATGCAGCACAGAGTGCCAAAGGAGATCATTTTTAAGACAAGGATTACTGGTCTTAATGACTACAGGCCTGTCGCACTGACCTCTGTAGCCATGAAGACCCATGAAAGACTTGTGCTGGCCCAGCTGTAAAATATCATAAACCCCTGCTGAATCCTCTGCAGTTTGCATACCGGGCCAATAGATCAGTGGATGACGCAGTCAACCTAGGCCTGCACTTCATCCTCCAGCACCTGGACCGGCAGGGGACCTATGCAAGGATTTTGTTTGTGGATTTTCACTCTGCATTCAACACCATTGTGCCAGAGCTACTACACTCCAAACATTCCCAGTTGACTGTGCCTGAACCTCTCTGTCAATGGATCACCAACTTTCTGACAGACAGGAAGCAGCATGTGAAGCTGTGAGAGCACATCACTGACCCACAGACCCTCAGCATAGGAGCACCGCAAGGCTACGTACTCTCCCCTCTCCTTTATTCTCTCTACACCAACAACTGCTCCTCCACAGACTCCTCTGTCAAGCTTCTCAAGTTTGCGGATGACACAACCATTATTGGACTGATCGAGGATGGGGAGGAATCTGCCTACAGACAGGAAGTGACAGAGCTGGCGTCCTGGTGCCTTCATAACTACCTGGAGCTCAATGCTTTTTTGACAGTGGAATTGCTGGTAGACTTTAGGAGAGCTCCCCCTCCCTTCCCCCCACTCACCATCAACAACACCACAGTCACATCTGTGGACTCCTTTAAGTTCTTTGGAACCATCATCTCCAAGGACTTTGAATTGGGGGCTACCATCGACTCCACAGTCAAAAAGGCACAACAGAGGATGTACTTCCAGCGGCAGCTGAGGAAACACAATCTGCCACAGGAAATGATGGTCCAATTCTATACAGCCATCATAGAGTCTGTCCTCACCTTCTCCATCATTTGGCACAGCCACCAAACACAACATTCAGAGGCTGCAGCAAATCGTTCAATCAGCTGAGAAGGTTGTAGGCTGCAACCTCCCCTCCCCCTTGAAGAAATGTACACTGCAAGGACCAGGAAGCGAGCGGGTAAGATCATCTCTGACCCCTCTCACCCTGGCCACAAACTCTTTGAATCACTTCCCTCTGGAACGTGACTGCGGACCATCAAAGTCGCCACAGTCAGACATGAAAACAGCTTTTTTTTCCATGAGCAGTAGCTCTACTCAATAACCAAAAGTCTGTAGCCTCTTTTTGCTCTGGTATTTTATTTAATTTGCATGTTTAAACTATAATGTTTTATTCTTAATGTTTTATTGTTTTATGTTTTATTCTTAATGGTTTACTGTAGGTCGTGTTGTTACTTGCGAGCGGAGCACCAAGGCAAATTTCTTATATGTGTATATACTTGGCCAATAAACCTATTCATTCATTCTGTGCCTATCAAACTGTACAACTCCTCCCCCTTCTGTTGTGGGATAACTGACCCTCCTTGCCACCCCCCCACCTCCCCGCCCCAATCTTTGCATATCTCCAATTCTGGACTTTCCACTTATCACTTTAATTTAATGTATCTTGTAGTGGTTTATGACTGTTGGCAGACCAATTTCCTCCCTGGGATAAATAAAATTATATTGTATAGTTTTCTATCGCAAAGGGAACTACAGAGATTGCTGACCTAATACTTTCAATCTTGGTGACTAAGTCAAAGGAGATTCTTAGACTTTTTGTTGGAGGTGAGGATTAAGATAATGAGAGTGGGGGACACAGATATAGTTTGCAGAGAAAGTAAAGCAAAGGTGCCTTTGCATCCAAGGAAAAATTTGGAAGACTGAACATTTGGTAGATGAACATCAGACATGTTCGTACTCTAAATGGTCTGGAGAGATTTGGTGACAAATCGATAACCCAGTTTTTTACATTTGTATTTAACTCAGGATTCCTTATGTTTCAGGGAGTCAAAATGAGACATATTGACAATAGCCAGGATGAGAGAAAGCATTGGCATGGAAGGAGATTAGGGCTTCAAAGGTGCATAGGAATAAGTGGACATATTGGCAATGACAACAATTTAATTGTATTGTGCAAATATGAGAACGAGGGCAAGAGCTTTATCTAATACAAAATATTTAGAATGAAGGAAGCAGTTAGGTCAAAAACAAAGGAATGCTGCATTACAGGAATTGCTAGAAGAATTGGAAGAGATATGAAGGGAAACAAATATAATCTCAAGAATGAAACTCACTTGGGAGGTGAATTCCAGACACAGTAAGAACCTTCAACACACTTAAAAAAGTAACTGGATGACTACTTAAGCGCTATAAACCACAAGTCTACAAAATAGGAAATGGGATGCATGATTCGTTTAAATAGCTCTCTCCTTTTCCTCAGCATTTTGTGAATATTCTAGTCATAAAGCTTTGCATTCAAATTCCATTTCCAGACCCTAAGGATATAATTTAAGGTGATATTCCAGGGCAACATGGTGTTGGATTAACAGATGAGGTGTTCAACTGAGGTTTACCCTGCCTCTTTATTCAGGTTTAAATATCCCACAGCACATTTCCAAAAAAAAAAGATGTTGATCTATTTATTTGGGGAATTTTGTATATAACTACATCACTATGATTTCTGGATCTAAAAATAATGTATTACGTGTGAAATGCTTTGGATATATTGCATGTGATCATATATGGGGTAGCATGGTGATGCTGCCTCACCATGCCAGAGACCTGGGCTCGATCCTGACCTCACGTGCTATTTGTGTAGAATTTGCATGTTCTCCCTGTGACCTTGTGGGTTTCCTCGAGGTGCTCTTGTTTCCTCCCAAATCCCAAAGATGTGCAGGTTGGAAGGCTAATTGTCCTCTGTAAAATGTCCCAAGTGTCTAGGGAATGGTTGCGAAAGTGGGATAGCATAAAACGAGTGCGAACGTGATACCTGGTCAATGCCGAGTCTTAGACCAAAGAGCCTGTTTCCATACTATATCTTTCAATCATTCAATATGCTTTTAAACACTGAAATCAGACTAATATTTCCTTTGTTTTATCCTATTGTTATCAAGTATTGGGAAAGTGAAACAAAATGCTACAATTTTGGTTCAATGTTTAGATAATCAAATAGCATTCGGTGAGGTGTCTGTACACATCTACATCAAATGCATTCTATAAAAGTGTTTAGGTTAATTGATCTGAATAAATGTGAAACCATGGGAAATTATTTGGGGTAGAAAATTAAACCACAAGTGCAGCTTTTGTATTTCACACTTTGTGCATGGTGCTACTTTAATCCTGACATCAGTCAGATGAAGGGTCTCGAACCAAAACATCACCCATTCCTTCTCTCCAGTGATGCCGCCTGTCTCGCTGAGTTACTCCATCATTTTGTGTCTATCTTCGATTTAAACATCTGCAGTTCTTTCATTACATACTTTAATCTTGTTGAATTTCTAGCTCTAGCATGTGTGCCCTCTAGTGTCATCAGACTGCAATTTCATATGTTTTGCTTTTCTTCATTCTCATTTGGAAAGTGGAGGTGGAAGATTGCAACCTTCACATGGTCCGCCCTGTTTCGCCGAATGCAATCAACCCGGCGTGGACAATCAAAAAAGATCAAATAGAACGAGTTGTCCTGCAACTTTAGGCTGTGCACGCCATACACAAGAAAAAGATTTGGAAAGTAGGCATAATTTCAGAGGCCAAAAAGTGCAATTATTAAATGCAAACTGAGTAATAACTTCAAAGTTACAAAAACTCAATTGATTCAAATGAATACAATTTGCATAGAAAATTAATATTATTAACTCCTTTAGCTGCATAAAATATAGAAGGTAAGCTAGCCAAGAATATAAAGGAGAATAGTAAAAGCTTCTTTAGGTATGTGAAGAGGAAAAAATTAGTTAAGACCAAAGTTGGACCCTTGAAGACTGAAACAGGTGAATTTATTATGGGGAACAAGGAAATGGCAGTCAAATTGAACAGGTACTTTGGATCCGTCTTCACTAAGGAAGAAACAAGCAAATTCCCTGATGTACGTGGCCAGAGGATCTAGGGTGACGGAAACTGAAGGAACTCCACATTATGCAGGAAATGGTGTTGCTTAGACTGATGGGACTCAAGGCTGATAAATCCCCAGGGCCTGATGGTCTGCATCCCAGGGTACGTAAGGAAGTGGTTCTAGAAATCGTGGACGCATTGGTGATAATTTTCCAATGTTCTATACATTCAGGATCAGTTCCTGTGGATTGGAGGTTAGCTAATGTTATCCCACTTTTTAAGAAAGGCAGGAGAGAGAAAACAGAAAATTATAAACCAGTTAGCCAGAATCGGTGGTGGGGAAGATGCTGGAGTTCATTGTAAAATATGAAATAGCGGCACATTTGGATAGCAGTAACAGGATCGGTCCGAGTCAGCATGGATTTACGAAGGGGAAATCATGCTTTAATCTTCTGTAATTTTTTAAGCATGTAACTAGGAAAATGGACAGGGGAGAGCCAGTGGATGTAGTGTACCTGGACTTTCAGAAAACATTTGATAAGGTCCCACATAGGATATTAGTGGGCAAAATTAGAGCACATGGTATTGAGGGTAGAGTGCTGACATGGATAGAAAATCGGTTGGCAGACAGGAAACAAAGAGTAGGGATTAACGGGTCCCTTTCAGAATGGCAGGCAGTGACTAGTGGGGTACCGCAAGGCTTGGTGCTGGGACCGCAGCTATTTATAATATACATCAATGATTTAGATGAATAGCAAAGTTGGTGAGTGCAGGTATTGAACGAGGTTGCTCTGGAACGGCAGAATTAACTGTTGAACCTTCCAAAGGTACTGTGGGCCTAACTCACCGAAACACCAGTGAAGGGAGGTGCCCACTTCATAATCCCAATGATATACTCGATCAGTATTTTTATTAACATATAGGTAGCTGATTATTGCATAGGGAGTTAGTTATTGTCCTCAGCATCTGTTTGTATAATCAGTTTAGATAGTATTTTGGCATTGGGATTGGTTTTCCTGGTTGAGCGCTTATCATAGAAACATAGAACATAAATACGGAAACATAGATAATAGGTGCAGAAGGAGCCCATTTGGCCCTTCGAGCCAGCACCGCCTTTCATTGTGATCATGGCTGATCATCCACAATCAGTAACCAGTGCCTTGCCTTCTGCCCATATCCCTTGATTCCACTAGCCGCTAAAGCTCTATCTAACTCTCTTTTAAATTCATCCAGTGAATTGGCCTCTACTGCCTTCTGTGGCAGAGAATTCCACAACTCCACGACTCTCTGGTTGAAAAAGTGGTCCTATTTTTATTGCACAAGCACTTTGTGATTTAGTTGTAATTTAAAATTAGTGTGGCTAAATGTGTGGAGCTAAGGGCAGAGCACAGAGAACATTGACAAACAGTGACAAACAGGCCTGTTTCCATCATCACCTCAGCATCACCAGCCAACTCTGAGTAAAATTCCTGCCCTCTACATTTCCTTTAAACTTTTCCCTTCTCACCTTAAAGCTATTCCCTCCAGTCCTTGATATTTTAACCCTGGAAAAAGGCTGTCTATTTGATGTAGACCTCTCTGATTTGTTTTATATTTCAACCTCCAATGTTCCAGAGAAATCAATCTAGGTTTGTCCAACCTCTCCTTGTAAATTTAGTTTAGTTATAGATATAGTTAGAGATATAGCATGGAAATAGGCCCTTCAGCCCAACCTGTCCACACCAGCCAACATGTCCCAGCTACACTAGTCCACCTGCCAGCATTTGGTCCATATCCCTCCAAACCTGTCCTATCCATGTGTCTGTCTAACTGCTTCTTAAATGTTGGGATAGTCCCAGCCTCAGCTACCTCATCTGAAAGTTTGTTCCATACATCTGCCACCCTTTGTTTGAAAATGTTACACCTCAGATTCCTATTAAATTTTTTCCCCTTCACCTTAGAAACATAGAAACATAGAAATTAGGTGCAGGAGCAGGCCATTCGGCCCTTCGAGCCTGCACCGCCATTCAATATGATCATGGCTGATCATCCAACTCAGTATCCTGTACCTGCCTTCTCTCCATACCCCCTGATCCCTTCAGCCACAAGGGCCACATCCAACTCCCTATTAAATATGGCCAACGAGCTGGCCTCAACTACCTTCTGTGGCAGAGAATTCCACAGATTCACCACTCTGTGTGAAAAACGATTTTCTCATCTCGGTCCTAAAAGACTTCCCCCTTATCCATAAACTGTGACCTCTTGTCCTGGACTTCCCCAACATCGGGAACAATCTTCCTGCATCTAGCCTGTCCAACCCCTTAAGAATTTTGTAAGTCTCTATGAGATCACCCCTCAATCTTCTAAATTCCAGCAAGTACAAGCCGAGTCTATCCAGTCTTTCTTCATATGGAAGTCGTGCCATCCCAGCAATCAGTCTGGTGAACCTTCTCTGTACTCCCTCTATGGAAAGAATGCCTTTCCTCAGATTAGGAGACCAAAACTGTACGCAATACTCCAGGTGTGCCCTCACCATGACCCTGTACAACTGCAGTAGAACCTCCCTGCTCTTGTACTCAAATCCTTTTGCTATGAATGCCAACATACCATTCGCTTTCTTCACAGCCTGCTGCACCTGCATGCCTACTTTCAATGACTGGTATACCATGACACCCAGGTCTCGCTGCATCTTCCCTTTTCCTAATCGGTCATCATTCAAATAATAGTCTACCTTCCTGTTTTTGCCACCAAAGTGGATAACCTCACATTTATCCACATTATACTGCATCTGCCATGCATTTGCCCACTCACCCAGTCTATCCAAGTCATCCTGCAGCCTCCTAGCATCCTCCTCACAGCTAACACTGCCCCCCAGCTTCGTGTCATCCGCAAACTTCGAGATGTTGCATTTAATTCCCTCGTCCAAATCATTAATGTATATTGTAAATAGCTGGGGTCCCAGCACTGAGCCTTGCGGCACCCCACTAGTCACTGTCTGCCATCCTGAAAAGGACCCGTTCACTCCTACTCTTTGCTTCCTGTCTGCCAGCCAGTTCTCTATCCACATCAATACTGAACCACCAATACCGTGTGCTTTACGTTTGTATACTAATCTCTTATGTGGGACCTTGTCGAAAGCCTTCTGAAAGTCCAGATATAACACATCCACTGCTTCTCCCTTATCCACTCTACTAGTTACATCCTCAAAAAATTCAATAGGATTCGTCAGACATGATTTACCCTTCGTAAATGCATGCTGACTGTCCAATGATTTCACCACTTTACAAATGCGCTGCTATCCCATCTTTAATAACTGACTCTAGCAGTTTCCCCACTACCGATGTTAGACTAACTGGTCTGTAATTCCCCGTTTTCTCTCTCCCTCCCTTTTTAAAAAGTGGGGTTACATTAGCTACCCTCCAATCCTCAGGAACTACTCCAGAATCTAAACAGTTTTGAAAAATTATCACTAAGGCATCTGCTATTTCTGGGGCTACTTCCTTAAGTACCCTGGGATGCAGCCTATCCGGCCATGGGGATTTATCGGCCTTTAATCCATTCAATTTACCTAACACCACTTGCCGGCTAACCTGGATTTCACTCAGTTTCTCCATCTCATTTGACCTGCGATCCCCTGCTATTTCCCGCAAATTATTTATGTCTTCCTTAGTGAAGACAGAACCAAAGTAGTTATTCAATTGGTCTGCCATGTCCTTGTTCCCCATGATCAATTCACCCGTTTCTGACTGCAAGGGGCTTACATTTGTTTTAACTAATCTTTTGCGCTTCACATATCGATAAGAACTTTTGCAGTCAGTTTCCTGCCAGTTTTCTTTCATACTCCATTTTCCTTTTCCTAATTAAGCCCTTTGTCCTCCTCTGTTGGTCTCTGAATTTCTCCCAGTTCCCTGGTAGGCTGCTTTTTCTGGCTAATTTGTATGCTTCATCTTTTTCTTTGATACTACCCCTGATTTCCCTCGTTATCCACGGATGCGCCACCTTCCCTGATTTATTCTTTTGCCATACTGGGATGAACAATTGTTGTAGTTCATCCATGCAGTCTTTAAATGCCTTCCATTGCATATCCACCGTCAACCCTTCAAGAATCAATTGCCAGTCCATCTTGGCCAATTCACGTCTCATACCCTCAAAGTTACCTTTCTTTAAGTTCAGGACCCGTGTTTCTGAATTAACAATGTCACTCTCCATCCTAATGAAGAACTCAACCATATTATGGTCACTCTTGCTCAAGGGGCCACGTACAACAAGGCTGCTAACTAACCCTTCCTCATTACTCAATATCCAGTCTAGAATAGCCTGCTCTCTCGTTGGTTCCTCCACATGTTGGTTTAGAAAACTATCCCGCATACATTCCAAGAAATCCTCTTCCTCAGCACCCCTGCCAATTTGATTCACCCAATCTATATGTAGATTGAAGTCACCCATTATAACGGTTTTACCTTTGTTGCACGCATTTCTAATTTTCTGTTTAATGCCATCCAAAACTCCACTACTACTGTTAGGTTAAACCTTAAACCACACCTTAACCTATGTGCTCTAGTCCTCGATTCACCTACTTTGGGCAAGAGACTCAGTGCATCTCCCAATTATTCTTCTCATGATCTTATACACCTTTATAAGATCACCCCTCATCCTTTTGCATTCCAGGGTATAGAGTCCCAGCCTACTCAACCCCTCCCTATAGCTCAGACCCGCTAGTCCAGGCAACATCCTTGTAAATCTTCTCTGTACCCTTTCCAGTATGACATCTTTCTTATAACATGGTGCCCAGAACTGAACACAATAATCTAAATTTGGCTTCACCAATGTCTTATACAACTGCAACATGACCTCCCAACTTCTATGCTCAATACTTTGGCTGATGAAGGCCAATGTGCCAAAAGCCTTTTAAACCACTTAATCCAACTTCGTCTCCACCTTCAGGGAGTTATGCACCTGCACTCCTAGATAACTTTGCTCTGCAACACTCCCCAGAGCCCTACTATTCACTGTGTAGGTCCTGCCCATGTTAGACTTCCCAAATGCAACACCTCACATGTTTCTGCATTAAATTCCATCAACCATTCCTCAGCCCACTTGGCCAATTGATCAAGATCCTGCTGCAATTTTTCACAACTATATTCATTATCTGCAAAACCACCCACTTTTGTATCATCTGCAAACTTACTAATCTTGCCATGTATGTTCTCATCCAAATCATTGAAATAGATGACAAACAGTAATGGGCTCAGCACCGAATCCTGAAGCACCCCACTAGCCACAGGCCTCCAGTCTGGGAAGCAACCTCCCACCATCACCCTCTGCTTCCTTCCATGAAGCCAATTTTTCAATCCATTCAGCTCTCTCATTCAGGATCCATTCAGGATCCCATGTGATCTAACTTTATGGATCCTGAATCATTCTGATGTTTACAGATGCAGATCCTGATCTAAGTTTACAGAGCAGCTGACCATGAAGAACCTTGTCGAAAGCTTTACTGAAATCCATTTATAAATCCCACAGAATACAAAGATCACATTTGAATAAACCCAAAGCAGTAGGGGGATTGGCACTCCCTAATTTCATGTATTACTATTGGTCTATAAATAATAGAAATATAATTTAATTGCTGGATAATTCTCCCCTGCAACTGGATTGGATGGCTATGGAGAAAGAGGACTGCTCCCCTTGGAGCGATCCTTCTTTCACCAATGAAGTTGAATAATACAAATTATAACAAAAATCCAATTATACATAGTACAATTAGAATTTGGAAACAAATAAAACACAACTTAAAATTAAGAAATTTATCTCTCCTATCTCCCATATTTAAAAACCCTTCGTTTTAACCCTCAATTATAGATAAAGCATTTATACAATGGGAAAGAGCAGGAATCAAAACCTTGGGAGATTTGTATGAAACTGGAAAATTATTATCATTTAAACAATTACAACTAAAGTATAATTTGTGAAACAATCAGTATTTTAAATATTTCCAAATATGTGACTATCTGAAAAAGTATGCACAAGAATATCACAATATGCCATCAGATTTACTGGATGAAGCAATGAATACAAAGGCTGAATCAGCAAACCATAATAATTTCTACATTTAGAGTAATATATATATATATATATATATATATATATATATATATATATATATATACTCTAAATGTAGAAATATATATATATATATTACTCTAAATGTAGAAATACCAACTGAAGGCATTAGAAGAGACTGGGAAAAAGAATTAAATATAACAATTTCCAAAGAAAAGTGGGAAGAACATTTATGTGCATAAATGTTCAATAAACTTAAGACACACCTCAATACAATTTAAAGTCTTACACAGATTATACTATTCAAAAACTAAAATAGTAAACTTTTTCCCAACGTCTCACCTATTTGCGATAAATGTCAGTGTCAAGAAGTTACTATAGCGCACTCATTTGTCTTTTGTACGAAAATGCAAAAATTTTGGACTGAAATTTTTGAAATCTTCACAAAATTATTTAAAATAAAACTGACTCCAAAGGCAGATTGGATTATCTTTGGAACAACTGAATTAAATGTGTTTCAAAATAATCTATTTGAATACAGCTTAATAACAGGAAAAAAGCTAATCTTAAAATTCTGGAAAAATGCTCCCATACCAACAGTAAATATGTGGATTTCAACTATGTTTGAAACACTACATCTGGAAGATATGAGACTCCGCTCGGCAGGAAAATCAGATCGTTTCTATAAGATGTGGTCTGCATTTATAGATCTACTACAAGGATAAGGTGCAAGAGTACCTCAAAAAGGTACCGGCGTCGGGTCTTGGTAAACGGGGATGAAAAACTGTCGAGTTGGTAGATTCCTTTTGCATGATGTTTATAATAAAGTAACTGGCTTTTCCTTTTTTCTTCTCTCTCTTTTTTTCTGTCTATCTCTTAATCTCCTTTCTCTAATTCTTTGACCAAGGGCTCTTTTTTTTTTCTCTTTTCCTTTGGCACGCTTCTTCACTTTCACAACTCTTTTTCACTTTCTCTACTTTCTCTGTTTCTATTCCTTTTTATCTAAAAGCCTTAAAAAATTAAGGGGTACAATGGTTGTAATAATATATATGGGATGTACACTGATGTAACTTATTGTACCTCTAATAAATAAAAATATTTAAAAAAAAAGAAATCCATATTTACATCTACAGCTCTGCCCTCATCGACATTTTAGGTCACGTCTTCCAAAAACGAAATCAGATTTGTGAGACATGACCTCCGAAATACAAAACCATGCTGACTATCCCTAATCAGCCCTTGTCCGTCTAAATGCCTGAATATCCTATACGTCAGTATACCCTCTAGTAACTTGACTGGCCTATAGTTCCCAGCATTTTTCCGGCGGCCCTTCTTGAATAAAGGTTTTTGCCACCCTCTAGCCTTCCAGCACCTCTTCTGTTTTAAAGATGACTCATAAAGACTTCCAGGCCTCCCCGATTTCCTCTCTAGTTTCCCACAATGCCCTCGGTTGGATCTGATCAGGCCCTGGAGATTGGCTACCTTCATACACGATAGTACCTTCAGCACCTCTACGACTGTAACGCTGACTGCTGTAGGCACTTCCATTGACTGCCCCAAGTTCCTTTGTCCTCCGGTCTTTCTCCTCGGTAAATATAGAGAAATACTCATTGAGGACCTTGCCCATCTCCTGGATATCCACACAGAGTTGGCTGCTTTGATTCCTGAGCGGTCCCACTCTTTCTCTAGTTACTCCCTCTCTCTCTCATATCTTTAATTCATTTGTTCTATATCTGTCTACATCACCATCTATACTGTTCATTTTACTTCGGAGTCACGTGTGAGTGACTACGTGAAGAAGCCCCACCTGGCGCTAGAACGGCATTACGTCGACGCTGACGGCAGAAGCAAGAGCTGCAGAGCGCAGCTCCTCGCAGCGGCCGGAACGGACCCGCAGGTAAGTGCAAGGAAAAGAGGGGACGTTCTAAAAAAGACGTTACGCTGGTAGAACCAGCAAAAGTGAAAGTAAAATTTAAAATCAGAGTCACGCTGGCATACTGATTTAGCCAGATAATAAAAAAGAAAAATGGAGAAGTCTCAAAGGAAAATTTCGCGGGTAAAAAGATCGTCCCGGGGTGAAGCTAAAGAGTTGGGACAAGAGTTTAGTGCGGATCCGGTTCCGATACCGGTGGCCGCTGATTCACCCGTTAGTGAGACTATAATTTCTCCAGAAATGCAAACCACGGAGGAAAATATTCCTAGATAAAGTAAAAAGAAATCCGTGAGGCCCGTGGTTTCTGATAATGACTCTGATAATGAAAGTCCTACGGATAATAAAGCTATATGGCTTAAAATGGAACATATGGAGAAAGTACTCCAAAATATAATGAGACAAGGCTCACAGTACCCAGAAGTTTCCCAAAATGACCCTGAGGGGTTTGAATATCCAGAATATGGCTATGTGCCAAATTGGGAATTTGAATCTCCAGACCCAGGATTAAGGGCGGAGGAAGTCTCATTGGATATAATTCCAAGTGTATCAGGGCTGCAAATGGTGATGTGGATTATGAGTGCACACCACGAATAAAAAAGAAGAGGCCAGATGTGCCTGATATGGCAAAAGAATTTGCTATACCTGAAGGAAGTGGTGAGGCTATGGAAGAAAACCTAGCTGCCAGTATTAATTATATGGTATCTCACCAACTTCAAGATTCTGTGATGGTTGAAACAGCAGAATTATATAAAACACCGGAAAATTGCACCTCATTGAAGGTACCTACGGTTAATCCGTCTATATGGACGCCTATGACTCCAGGCATGAGAGGACAAGAAATAAGATTTCAAAGAATCCTCAAACTGATTTCAGCTACCATTACTGCTTTTGGAAGGCAAATGGAAGGGTCGGAAATGGTTAAAATCCAAAAAGATATAACCATATAACCATATAACCATATAACAATTACAGCACAGAGACAGGCCCTCTCGGCCCTTCCAGTCTGTGCCGACTATTTGTTTTCCCCTAGTCCCATCTACCTGCACTCATACCATACCCCTCCATTCCCTTCACGTCCATATACCTATCCACTTTACTTTTAAATGTTAAAATCGATCCTGCCTCCACCACCTCTGCTGGAAGCTCATTCCACACAGCCACCACCCTCTGAGTAAAGAAGTTCCCCCACACGTTACCCCTAAACTTCTGTCCCTTAATTCTCATGTCATGCCCTCTTGTTTGAATCTTCCCTACCCTCAATGGGAAAAGCTTATCCACGTCAACTCTGTCTATCCCTTTCATCATTTGAAAGACCTCAATCAAGTCCCCTCTTAACCTTCTGCGCTCCAAAGGATAAAGACCTAACTTATTCAACCTTTCTCTGTAACATAGTTGCTGGAACCCTGGCAACATTCTAGTAAATCTCCTCTGTACTCTCTCTATTTTGTTGACATCCTTCCTATAACTAGGCGACCAAAATTGTACACCATACTCCAGAATTGGTCTTACCAATGCCTTGTACAATTTTAACATTACTTCCCTACTCCTATATTCAATGCTCTGATTTATAAAGGCCAGCACACCAAAGGCTTTCTTTACCACCCTATCTACATGCGATTCCACCTTCAGGGAACTATGCACAGTTATTCCTAGATCCATCTGTTCCACAGCATTCCTCAATTCCCTACCATTTACCATGTACGTCCTATTTTGATTTGTCCTGCCAAGATGTAGCACTTCACACTTATCAGCATTAAACTCCATCTGCCATCTTTCAGCCCACTTTTCCAAATGGCCCAAATCTCTCTGTAGACTTTGAGAATCTACTTCATTATCCACAATACCACCTATCTTAGTATCATCTGCATACTTACTTATCCAATTTTCCACCCCATCATCCAGATCATTGATGTACATGACAAACAACAGTGGACCCAACACAGATCCCTGAGGCACCCCACTGGTCACCGGCTTCCAACCTGACAAACAGCCATCCACCATTACTCTCTGACATCTCCCATTCAGCCACTGTTCAATCCATCTTGCTACTCCGCCATTAACACCCAAAGATTGAACCTTCTGAACCAACCTTCCATGGGGAACCTTGTCAAAGGCCTTACTGAAATCCATATAGACAACATCCACTGCTTTACCCTCATCAATTTCCCTAGTTACCGCTTCAAAAAATTCAAGAAGGTTTGTCAAACATGACCTTCCAGGCACAAATCCATGTTGACTGTTCCTGATCAGACCCTATTTATCCAGATGCTTATATATATTATCTCTAAGTATCCTTTGCATTAATTTGCCCACCACTAACGTCAAACTAATAGGTCTATAATTGCTAGGTTTATTCGTTGAACCCTTTTTAAACAATGGAACAACATGCGGAGTACGCCAATCCTCCGGCACTATTCCCGTTTCTAATGACATTTGAAATATTTCTGTCATAGCTCCTGCTATTTCTACACTAACTTCCCTCAATGTCCTAGGGAATATCCTGTCAGGACCTGGAGACTTATCCACCTTTATATTTTTCAAAAGTGTCAGTACTTCCTCCTCTTTGAATCTCATAGTTTCCATAGCTACTCTACTTTTTTTCCTTACCTCACAGAGTTCAATATCCTTCTCCTTGGTGAATACCGAAGAAAATAAATTGTTCAATATCTCCCCCATCTCTTTTGGCTCTGCAGATAGCTGTCCATTCTGGTTCTCCAATGGTCCAATTTTATCCCTCGTTATCCTTTTGCTATTAATATAGCTGTAGATACTTTGGGCTTATTCTGCAATTCCTTCTATGAAATTAATTGTACGAGGAAAATTGCAATTCGGCCCATATTTCATCCAAGGTTTGCAGGTCTGTGTCGATCAAGTGGTGTTCAAGCACCTGGTTATCTATTTGGAGAGAGCCTGCCTAAGCAAATAAGAGAAATGGATGAAGAGGCTAAATCTATTAGCCACATGAGACCTTTCGTTTTTGGACAAAAAAGGTATTTTTCGTCAAGAAGGGGATTTGATTTTGGAAACAGAGGCAGGAATATGATAAGAAAATATTACCATCCGACACAGCCTAATGTTCACCCGTATACGGGGAGAAGGAGACCACCACGTTCATATGGAGAGGTACAAAAAATGTATTCAATTCTTAAAGAAACTGGACAAATCTCCAGTTGGAAGGAGATTACAAATGTTTTATGATGAATGGCTTGCCATCATATCTGATCGGTTTATTTTACAAACAGTTTCAGGAGCTACTATAACATTTAAAGAAGGTGTTAACTCTCCGGTACAAAATAAACCTGCTTATGGTTTCATGTTTTCTGCAATTGAAGAGGCAGAAATTAATGTGGAAATTGACAAATTGTTTAAAAAAGGTGTTATTGAAAAAACTGTTGAACATAAACATCAATTTGTGTCAAATATATTTCCAAGAAGTAAAAAAGATGGTGGTTGCAGAATTATTCTGGACCTTACAAACTTTAATACATTTGTCGAGTATAAACATTTTAAGATGGAAACATTCAACACTACAAGACATTTGATATCAGCAGGTTGTTATATGGCTACAATTGATTTAAAGGATGCATACTATTCAGTACCGATACACCAGTTCTTTCGAAGGTATTTAAAATTTAATTGGCTGGGACAGCTGTGGCAATTCAAAGCTTTACCAAATGGGTTAAGTTCAGCTCCCAGGCTCTTTACAAAGCTGTTGAAACCAGCTTTAGCACAATTAAGAGCACAAAAGCACATCATTATGGCTTATCTGGATGACATTTTAATCATCAATAGTAATCAGGAATCAGCTGAAAAATCAGTTTCAGCAACTAAAACTTTATTTGAGAAGTTAGGTTTCTTGATTCATCCAATTAAGTCCCAGCTGCAGCCAGCACAGTCAATTAACTATTTGGGGTTTGTGATTAACTCAGTCACTATGTTAGTAACTTTGCCAACAGATAAGATTGATGATATTTTAATGACCTGTAGGGGTCTCATTCACAAACCTTATCCCTCCATCCGGGAAGTAGCAAAGGTTATTGGTAAATTAGTAGCAGCATTTCCTGTAGTAGAATTTGATCTACATTACATTACCAAAACCTTCAAAGGGACAAAATAAGAGCTCTAAAAAAGAGAGCAGGCCATTTTGATAGGCCTATGCAATTAACAAAAGAAGCTTTATTGGAATTGCAATGGTGGATTGAAATTGTCCCACAAGCTGCTAAAAACATTCTGATACAACAGCCTGAAGTAATTTTACAAACAGATGCTAGTGCTCTTGGATGGGGGGGTGACAGATTCATTTACCAGCTGTGGGGGCAGATGGACTGTCCAAGAGGAAATGTTTATCCAAACATATGGTATTAACTAATTAGAATTATGGGGGGCGTTTTATGGGTTAAAAGCCTATTGTTCTACAAAAAATAATCTGCATGTACTGATACAATTAGACAATAAAACAGCTGTTGCATATATTAATCACATGG
Source organism: Okamejei kenojei (assembly GCA_035221665.1). Taxonomy (NCBI): domain Eukaryota; kingdom Metazoa; phylum Chordata; class Chondrichthyes; order Rajiformes; family Rajidae; genus Okamejei; species Okamejei kenojei. The sequence goes on from CM069135.1 coordinate 92,669,221, forward strand.
GTGGAGTCAGATCGGTATCATGTGATTGTCTGGTCAATCAGATATGGCAGTGGTGTATTAAGCACCAAATTTGGATTTCGGCAAATTATATCCCAGGTAAAGACAATGTGGTGGCAGACAATAGATCAAGGGTGTTTAAAGACAACACAGAATGGATGTTGAACCCAGTAATTTTCAGTAAAATTGTGATTCAATATGGGTTACCAGACATTGATCTGTTTGCATCAAGATTAAATCATCAATTGTCTAAATATGTGTCTTGGGAACCAGATCCAGATGCAGTAGCAGTAGATAATTTTTCACTACATTGGGGGAATATGTTCTTTTATGCTTTTCCGCCATTTGCTCTGGTTCAGCAATGTCTGAAGAAAATAGAACAAGATTCTGCCACAGGATTATTGGTGATTCCAAATTGGCCGACACAACCATGGTTCCCATTGATGTTAAACATGATTAAAGAACCATATATGTCAATTCCTAGCAGCAGTGATTTATTAATAAAACCGGTAACCAAAGAAATTCATCCATTACATGCTTATATGAATTTGTTAATCTGCAGGTTTTGACCAGACCACTACAAGAGCTTGGCTTGTCGGATAGAACTATGGATATTATAGTCGCATCATGGCGAGATAGCACTCAGAGACAATATATGACACATATAAAGAAATGGGAAAATTTTTGTAGACAATCAAATATATCCTATCATACTGTGAACATTGCAAACATATTGGAGTTCCTTGCCGAGTTGCATTTTGAACAGCACTTAAGTTATAGTGCCATTAATAGTGCACGTAGTGCCTTATCATCTTATTTAGGACAAATCTCTGACCAGAAATCAATTGGATCATATCCATTAATATCCAGATTTATGAAAGGAATCTTTAACAAAAATCCACCCAAACCAAGATATACAGAAATTTGGAATGTCAGCATTGTACTTACTTTACTTAGGCAATGGACTCCAATCGAAGTTTTATCATTGGAAAAGTTAACATTTAAATTAGTAATGTTAATGGCATTGGTTTCAGCTCAAAGGGTGCAAACAATACAAATGCTACGTTTAGACAGTATGCATGTGGCTGCAGATAACATTGTGTTTTATGTTTACGATCTGATCAAACAAAGCAGACCAGGGAGAACTGGAGCAAAGGTAATGTTTCAAGCTTACCCTATTGATCCAACGTTGTGTGTAGTTAAACATTTGAATCAATATATAAAAGTTACCAAAACTCTTCGAGGTGATGAAAAAACATTAATGATTACGCATAGGAAACCACACACAAAAGCTTCAGTGCAAACAATTTCAAGGTGGTTAAAACAGGTGTTACTTTTAGCAGGAGTAGACACTGATGTGTTCAAATCTCACTCCACCAGGGCAGCAGCTACGTCCGCGGCGAAGTTACAGGACGTGCCACTCGAACACATTTTAGAAACCGCAGGGTGGTGTAAAGAAGAAACTTTTTCAAAGTTCTACAATAAACCTGTTCACACAATGACAGGCTTTGGACACGCGGTGTTGGGTTCACTATAATCACCTGCTTTGTTTCACTATCGATTGATATTATCGATTATGTTATCACTTATATCTTTTATCACTTTGTAATGGTTTCCCCAGATGTAAAAAGGGGGTTATTATATGTTCTTTTATCATTAAAAGATTTATGGAAAGAACTAAAACTAGTCTGGTAAAAGGTTTTTACTCATGTATGTGTTGACCTAGCCGGACTATCGTATGGAAGAATTCTATGACATGGAAAACACAGAAGCTTCAAAATCTTCACGTAGTCACTCACGTGACTCCGAAGTAAAATAGTAAGATTAAACGAGAACTTACCAGTTCGAAGTTTGATCGTTATTTTATGAGGAGTAACGATGAGGGATTACGTGCCCTCCACTCCCCACCCTCATAAAATAAATGATCATCTGGTAGTTCTAAATCTATGATGAGCCTTACTATCTTACTCCGGCTATTGTGTTCTGTGTTTTTCATGCCGCTGCTTTGAAGTATGCCGTTCTAGCGCCAGGCGGGGCTTCTTCACGTAATCCCTCATCGTTACTCCTCATAAAATAACGATCAAACTTCGAACTGGTAAGCTCGTTTAATCTTACTATTTTCCTTTCCCCTGAATCTAGTCTAAAGAAGGGTCTCGACCCAAAAAGTCACCCATTCCTTCTTTTCAGAGATGCTGCCTGTCCCGTTGAGTTACTCCAGCACTTTGTGAACATCTTTGGTTTAAACCAGTTCCTTCCTACACAAGAAATTGCAGGAGTCCTGGCTGAGATATATGAATTATAATTAGGCAGGGGTGAGATGTTGGAAGAGTGGAGGGTGGCTAATGCTGTACCTCTATTTAAAACGTGCTGCACTAAAAATCCTGGGAACTGTCGAACAGAAACCATAACATCTGTGGTAGAAAAGTTACTTCTGAGGATTCCATGCATTTGGAAAGTAAGGAGTCGATTTTAGATTGTCAGCATGGTATTGTGAGTGGAAGGTCATGTCCCACTCTGCTCCTATCACTTATGAACTTATGAACATGTGCAAAATCAGGCACATGAGAGAGCACAACCTGCTATGTATTTCCATGAAAGCGGCACAGTGTTTCGACTATGAAATGTATCAACATTCACTCTCCATTGGATGTATTTTTGTGCCATTTATGGTGCCTAGCTAATTGTGCGAATGTCATAGAAAACAATCAATGTGAGAAAACAACAAGTAATAAAGTAACAGCATGAATCTCTCGTTGGTAAGCTGCAATTCACTGATTATTTTGCAATATAATAACCTATCTCTTCTCTTCCCCTTCAGTATTATATTGGCAAGGTAGTTCCATTTTTTGGACTCTTAATTTGTGTAGTTTCATTTCTTTCTGATGGTGGTTGGTCCATTTTTAGTTCAAACACGCTCATCATTCAGTGAACTACAAGTTTTGTTTCCTTTGATATACACATAAAAAAATAAAGAGGCACAATAGTGCAACTATTACAGCTGCTTTTTCACAGCTCCAGTAACCAGAGTTCAATCCCGACCTCCATGCTGCCTGTGTGGAGTGTGCACATTTTCCCTGTAACAACACGTGTTTCCTCCGGGTGCTTTGGTTTACCTCCCACCATACAAAGACATGAAGGTTAATTGGCCACCGTAAGTTGGCTTTGGTGTAATCCAGGGAGAGTTGATGGGAATCTGATGAGAATTTAATAAATGGGATTAGTGTGGATGGGTGTTTGATATCGATGGGCTGAAGAGCATTTTTTATGCTATATGTTTCTATACCTCTAATGAATCCAGACATTTTCTCGTTCTGCTCGCCATTAAACCATGAACATTTTAACATTTAAATGTTTTAAAATATATTACTCGCCACTATGAAACAGTAAATCAGGTAGCTACAACTAACAAAAAATCAGGTCATGCTTGAGAAATGTTGCTGTTTCATGTCAGCAGTTTCTGCTGTAACCAAATTTCTCATAATTAGTAGCATGCTTCACCACACAGTATCTGGGTATAAATGAGGAGATACTGTATAACGATGCAACCCTCTTGCCACATAAACTCCCCCTTGTGTGTGTATCTCCAATTTTCTGAAAGATGGACTAATTAATGCCTTAATGAGATGATGCCAGATACGATTCATTAAGCTCCTATATTTTAGTCAGTGGGGGTATGTTTGACTTTGGGCAATAGTGTAAAATAAGTAATATTGGAACAGCTGCCCTTTGTACAGACCTCCTCATTTTGTGAATTGTATGTATTGCACATACAGCAAATCTACCTTAATGAAATTAGACCAGTCTCTTTTCTTAATATGAAAACGCTGACAATGCGGCATGCTTATTTTCTCTCAGTTGGTAAAGACCATTATCCCTTTACATCTGAAAACTGCCACCTTTCTTCCCCTTGCTGCTTCATTGGGCAGCCTTGTTAGAACTGAGCCTGAATAGGTGTTTCATTTTTCTTCTGTTCTGCAGTAAGTGCCAGTGGCTAAAGAGTGTGGAGAAATGTTGTCAATGTGACTACTGAACTTACCAAGAGTTGCAGTGGAAATCCACCAATTATCCATTACTTGATATAGGATACAAATTGACCACATTTGGTTTGCCAGATGCTTTCTTTAGGTCCATCTTAGAACCATCCACACATTTGCAACATTTGAGTAAACCGGTGCCTCTATTCGTTTATTAGCTGGGATGACTACTGGGATAGCTCTGTTGATGAAACCTCTTTGGTTTTTGTTCGGTTAGTTCAATCTTTGAAATTTGGTGTTTCTCTAACTCTATTACACTAACTTCAGATAATTTACCTATGAATTGATAGTTTCAGTTTCACTTTAGTTTATTTTCATGTGTACCGAGGCACAGTGAAAAGCTTTTGTCGAATGCTATCCAGTCAGCTGAAAGACAATACATGATTGCAATTGAGCCATTCACAATGTATAGATACATGATAAGGGTATAACATTTAGTGCAAGGTAAAGCTAGCATAGTCTGATGACCAGGAATATTTATAAAACAAATAATGTAAACTGAAAATCTGTAAATTTAAATTTATAAGATGAAAGTTGTTTCTTTGCAGTCCAAAAATTTCAAAACCAATTAAAATCAAGTACAGGGATAGAGGAGACTGATAATTTTTCACGCAGCAGAGAATTAACACATTAATTTTCAAAACAGTATGACAAAATCTCAAACTTAATTCACATTAACTTACAAAAAAATTACTCTTGTAAATACATTTTAATGCACAGAAATATTGTATAAGTACTGACAAGAAATTTTTAAAGATGTAAATTTTTAATTGGAAGTTTTAAGGTTCAGCAATCCTTGGAGAATATGAATATTTAACCAATTTCTAATCATGTGTACGTAACATATTTCCATGAAATAAAGTTAAAGCAAGCTCAGATAAAGGGCTGGATGATTATTTAATAAACAATACAAATAGGTATAAAAGGCTTGGAGACTTGGAGAGAAGTTAAGGAGAAAAAACGGAAGGAATTTTAAACAAAAATGATAAAAAGCAATTCCAAGGTAATAAGCATGTTTTGCAAAGGATTGTTTAATTTGTAAATATAATATGTTCCATGATAAATGTTTTCCAAGATCAGAAATCAAGATTAATTTTAGGTGTCCGGAGAGGGTAAAGGCTTTAGAAGTAAGTCTCAGCAAGTTATGCTACCCGTGATTAAAACACTAGTCATAGTTCAGTACATTTTACTCAAGGAAACCATTTGCTTATTGATTTGTAAATTCTAGACATAAACCAAGCTGTTCATAATCTTTAGAAGTTGTATTATCGGGTCAAAGTTTCTTGAGAGTTAGCTCCCCCAAGAAAAGTAAGATACATTGCAACGATGTGTAGGATTTCCCATTCACCATGGGAATTCAATTGGAAAGGATGGAAATCAATCTGCTGGATACCTGATGGATATAATATAGCAAAAAATATACTCTCCCAATGTGATTTTTTGTTATTAATTTAATAAAGGGGTGCAGAAAATATCTATGAGGATATTGCCAGGACTCTAGGGCTGAGCTGGAGGGAGAGATTGGGCAGTCTAGGGCTTTTTTCTTTGGAGGACAGGAGGATGAGGGGTGATCTTATAGAGGTGTAAATGATCATGAAAGGATTACATAAGGTAAATTCACAGAGTATTTTACCCAGCGTAGGGGAATCAAGAACTAGATTTATGGTAAAGGGGTAAATATTTATTAGGAACCTGAGAGGCAACTTTTTTCCACAAAGCGTAATAGGTATATGGAACGAGCTGCCGGAGGAAGTAGTTGGAGCAGGTATATCACAACATTAAAAAAAATGTACAGGTACAAGGATAGGATTGGTTCAGAGGGATATGGGCCAAATGCAAGCATGTGGGACGTGTAGATGGGGCATGTTGGTCAATGTAGCTAAGTTGGACTGAAAGGCCTGTTTCCATGCTGTATGACGCTATGACTAATTAGTTCACAGAGGAGTATATTACAAGCAAAGCTTTGTAAGGTTATTTTAAGAGCATCTCTTCTAGTAAAAGCCTGATACAAGCAATAGCCAACCACCCTAGCTACCAGCCTGTAAGCACACATCAGAAAAGCACCATCAATTACGCATTAAACAGCACAGAATTACCATTTGCCTGTTTGCTAACACTAGCCAAAATAGGATATTCCTAAATTACCTGACTGCATAATAATTATTAGTAGATGCATAGGATGGATCATATTTAATATTAATTATTGCCGCTTGCAATTGAACTGGAACAGTGGCATCTGTGACACCGAAGTAATGTTTGTGCACCTCAGTCAAAATATCCTGAGTAAAAGTCTCACTCCAAAGATGACAGTTCATGATCTAGACTGATAATTATTTGCAGGACTGACAGAAAGGCACACGTTTGAGTTGAATTGAATTTAATTTGAGTTTAGTTTATTGTCATGTGTATTGATGTACAGAAAATACGTGATTTCCATGTTTAGAAGAGCTGTGTGGCCTGAGACATTAACCAAAGCATTATCTGTCCTCTTATGTAAAGGTGGTTGGATATCACCAAAAGAAAATATAGGACATTTGATGCAGTGCTCTAATCAATATGTAATCCCTCAAACAATACAAAGGAGACAATTGTCTAATCTTTGTCCTTGTTGTTTATGAATTACTACTGTACTCTCTTCATTGCAACTACTGTATGACTATACTTTAAATTATTGCCTGTGTTATGCAGCACTTGGGAAGTTCTATGATAGTGAAATATATTATACAAATGTGTTTATTTTCAATTCGTAAATTTAGTTGAAATGACAGTTATTCACTAATAATAATGCCAATTAATCAATCTTGTTCAATCGTTCGGTAGTGAAGCACCTAAATATTAGAGCTGGAATGAAACCTATTTTGCTCACACTCCTGCAAAATCCAAATGCCACCATTCAATCCAGCTGTTGAGTATTGTCTTCTACTCCTTATGAACCATATCCCTTGAGATGTTTCACATCAATTGTCAAGTGAAAGCACCCTCAGGCAATCAACGGGGAGACACATTAAAAGGCTAATTGGTGACTTCAAGTCTCTGTGGATAAAAATGCATTTACAGCGAAGAACATTGCAGGGGGAAAATAAGGTTCATACACAATCTTTCCTAATTAAAATCAAATCAGCTCTCTTTTTCAGCAGAGCAGACAATGATGTCAAATACATCTTTTATTAAACCATTGTTCTGCCTTTGGTAAGTAAGGTATGACATTCTTGTTGACTTAGCATCCACATTCTAAATACATATATTAATGAAGAAGACATTATAAAAATCTATCTGTATTGCTATTGACATAATTTGACTTTTTAAGCGTTTGCCATGTTATGGAGCTTCGGATAAATATCAAAAAAGCTATTTCTCTGTAACCTTGAAAAGAAGCTCTTGGTTCTCAATGGTATTAGGAATATATTAGCATTGTTTACTAAGTGATTTGTAAGTGAAGTAACAGCAGAAGCTGCATTTCTGACTACAGTGGCTTGCAAAAGTTTTCATACCCCTTGAACTTTTCCACATTTTGTCATGTTACAACTACAAACGTAAATGTATTTTATTGGGATTTTATGTGATAGACCAACACAAAGTGGCGCATAATTGTGAAGTGGAAGAAAAATGATACATGGTTTTCACATTTTTTTACAAATAAAAAACTGAAAAGTGTGGCGTGCAAAAGTATTCAGCGCCCCCTTTATTCTGACACCCCTAAATAAAATCCAGTGTAACTAATTGCCTTCAGAAGTCGCCTAATTAGTAAATAGGGTCCACATGTGTGTAATCTAATCTCAGTATAAATACAGCTGTTCTGTGAAGGCCTCAGAGGTTTGTTAGAGAACACTAGTGAACAAACAGCATCATGAAGCCCAAGGAACACACCAGACAGGTCAGGGATAAAGTTATGGAGAGGTTTAAAGCAGGGTTAGGTTATAAAAAAAATCCCAAACTTTGAACATCTCACAGAGCACTCTTCAATCCATCATCCGAAAATGGAAAGAGTATGGCACAACTGCAAACCTACCAAGACATGGCCGTCCACCTAAACTGACAGGCCGGGCAAGGAGAGCATTGATCAGAGAAGCAGCCAAGAGGCCACTGGTAATTTTGGAGGAGCTGCAGAAATCCACAGCTCAGGTGGGAGAATCAGTCCACAGGACAACTATTAGTCATGCACTCCACAAATCAGGCCTTTATGGAAGAGTGGCAAGAAGAAAGCCATTGTTGAAAAAAAGCCATAAGAAGTCCCGTTTGCAGTTTGCCACAAGCCATGTGGGGGACACAGCAAACATGTGGAGGAAGGTGCTCTGGTCTGATGAGACCAAAATTGAAGTTTTTGGCCTAAATGCAAAACGCTATGTGTGGCGGAAAACCAACACTGCACATCACCCTGAACACACCATCCCCACTGTGAAACATGGTGGTGGCAGCATCATGCTGTGGGGATGCTTTTCTTCAGCAGGGACAGGGAAGCTGGTCAGAGTTGATGGGAATATGGATGGAGCCAAATACAGGGCAATCTTAGAAGAAAACCTGTTAGAGTCTGCAAAAGACTTGACACTGGGGCGGAGGTTCACCTTCCAGCAGGACAACGACCCTAAACATACAGCCAGAGCTACAATGGAATGGTTTAGGTCAAAGCGTATTCATGTGTTAGAATGGCCCAGTCAAAGTCCAGACCTAAATCCAATTGAGAATCTCTGGCAAGACTTGAAAATTGCTGTTCACAGACGCTCTCCATCCAATCTGACTGAGCTTGAGCTATTTTGCAAAGAAGAATGGGCAAAAATTTCAGTCTCCAGATGTGCAAAGCTGGTAGAGACATACCCCAAAAGACTTGCAGCTGTAATTGCAACAAAAGGTGGTTCAACAAAGTATTGACTCAGGGGGGGGCAGAATACTTTTGTACACCACATTTTTCAGTTTTTTATTTGTAATAAAATTTGGAAACCATGTATCATTTTCCTTCCACTTCACAATTATGCACCACTTTGTGTTGGTCTATCACATAAAATCCCAATAAAATACATTCACGTTTGTGGTTGTAACGTGACAAAATGTGGAAAAGTTCAAGGGGTATGAAAACTTTTGCAAGCCACTGTATATTGCATCGTTTAACATTTCCAAATAATGGTTCTTGGTATTACTAGGACATGCATTTAACAATTCAGGGATTGAATTTCATTTAGTTTGCACATATTATCAGTGCAAAATATGCAAAATTGTGGAAAGCAGTACAAAAAGTTTAGAGTATTTTAAATGTAATCTATATCAAACAACAGACATATATTTAACTTCCATGATTTTTAATGTTGGTTTAAAAATATTGTTGCCCAAAGACATTTCCTCCTCCCTGAGATTGAAATCATGGGAACATCAAATTTCCACTGATTGTACCCATTTTCAGCTGTTCAAGGAGGCCGTTCAAATTTAATTAATAATTCTAAACAAACAGACCATTTTGGGTATTTTTGCATATCATTAATTATTTAATATGCAGGAAAAATAACAAATGGATCCGGATTGAAAGTAATTTTAATACTTTGAAATCAAGTTCTTCCAGATGGAATAATACCCAAATATTCATAATTCTTATATTTTGTGAAAAATATATTTTGAGATGCATCATAAAAAATGCACCATGTTTAATGTAAAAGCATTGTTTTATTATATTGCTCCAGCAGGGGCATCTACTTCCTATAATTTGGGTTTTCCTGACTGCTGACCTTGTTGTCTTGATTCACCAAATAACCCTTCAACAATTGAACATACATGAAGACCAACACAGATATCATGGTCCAAAACTAACTTGCAGATTTTGCATTGCACTCACCAATGAAAAGTTTAAAGACTCTTTTTGATGGACACAAGAAGAAGAAAGCCCATGAATGCCCGCTTGTTTGTGTAGGCTTTCATCATATGAACATATGATGAGTATGGGCATAAACCTGAATCACTGCTCCTCACATAGGAAACAAAAATGGAGAATATCAAGCATATTTTGTAAATGTGTGGTAACTGTACATTAATTTAATTGCTAGATGGCATGAATGGATATCGAACATATTGCTGAACCTTTAAATTCACGGTTGTGTCATAAAAATACCTGAGCTCATGCATTATAGTCAGTGACAATTACAAATCATCCATTTGGCAGCTGTAGATGTCCCTAACATTCTGTTGCAATGGAATTAAATAGCTCTGAGGACATACTTAACATGAGTTATTCATCCATTTGGATAGCCAGTCTGAAGAAGAGTCCTACCCTGAAAAATCACCTGTCCGTAATCCTCCACAGATATTGTATAATGGGCTGAATTCCTTCAGCGGTTTGTTTTCTGCTTGAGATACCAATATCTGCAGGCTTTTTTGTCTTCATTTGGATATTTTTCTTTATAGAATTTAAAACCTCCCCTGGAAATAGGAATTTCCAAACCACTTATCTGTTAAAGCAGTTATCTCTGTAAATATGTTAGGAAATCTGTGGTTGGATGCAGAACAATTTTGTTATGTATTTTAGCAAAGGGCTTATTTCTGATACCTGTTGGAAAACTCATGAGTGGTGGCAATTGTTTAGTTTTTAGTTTAGTTTAGAGATACAGAGCGGAAACAGGCTCTTCAGCTCACTGGGACCAGGCTGACCAACGATCCTCGCAAATTAACACTATCCTACACACATTAGGGACAAATTTTACAATTACCAAGCCAATTAACCTACAAACCTGTATGCCTTTGGAGTGTGGGAGGAAAGGCGCTGTAAGGCAGCAACTCTACCGCTGCGCCACTGTGCCACCCTTGCTATTGTTTGCTAGTGTGTTGCCGAAAGAACCACCAAAATTATGGCCACATGTAAACATGTCTACGGAGTGAAATGTTATGAAGGAATGATAAAATTAATTTTCATTGTTTTTTACAACTTCAATTGAAATGGTGTTGATTCATAGTTATGCCCAAAGAGCCTCAATTCACAGGAAACTTACAGGCATCATTTATTCTGGGCCTTAGTGTTCTGCATCAGAAGGAGGTATCTTGTCCAAACATTCTAATGCGCAGCAGTGAAGTTCTTTTATGTTTACATCTGCTTAACATGTGGAATTACTATTTTTGGATTAATGGAAATGGGAACAATGGGTAAAATAGGTGAAGAAACAGCATTGTGTTCATAGTCTGATTGGGAACATGCTTATAATGCATGTTTTGGAAACATTAAGTCCATTAAAATACTTGGGAGCAGTCTCTGGTACTGGCAGTTTAGTCATTCTTTGAAAGAGCCACAAATTGAATTATTTTCATATATCAAAAGAAACTGAAGAATAATCTTCAATGTATATTTACAAAACTAAAGAATGCTTCTGGTGTTCAAAAATGGATCACTGTTTGCTTTGTATGCAGTAACAGTGCCAAACAATTCTCTACGTGCACAGTACTCATGGGATGTGATATATATTATTCTATAACAAGATACCACATCCCCCACTGCTGAAGACCCATTGTATTGATCTGAGCCTTTTATTTTCTGCATTGGGATGAATTTTGGAGGAGCTTCTCCCGTTCCGCTTGATGTAACTTGAGTAGAAGTGCTTTAGAATCCCTGGTAATGTGCCCCGTATAACTATGGCACATTGATAGTCAATTAAGTCATTAATATAAACACTTAAGCCCCACCTTAGAGGCAAGAATGTGAAAATTCCAATGCACTGGGCTGGATCGTGTGTAATCTGGTCCATCACCATATCTTGCTCCCAGCATTATCCATCATGCTGTGAAGCTCCCAATAATTAGAAGTCTTGGTTCCGTGACCATCACCTCAGTGCAGTGAGCGGCTGGTGGTAACCAGGTCTTTATACTTCATGGCCTGAGGGATCCCCTTTAGAACCTAGATCAGTACAGCACAAGAGCAGGCTCTTTGGCACACAATATCAGGGTCGAACATAATGCCAATTTTTTTACCTGCACATAACTCTTCTCCCTCCATTCCCTGCATATCCATACGTGTATCCGAGTATTTTAAATGCCACTAATGTATCAGCCTCAATCACTACCCTTAGCAGTGTATTCCAGGCACTTACATCCGTCTGTGTAAAAAACTTGCCCCGCACATCCCTTTTAAACTTTGCCCCTCTCAGCTTAAAGCTATGCCGTTATCCTTTGTTCCTTTGAGTTCCTTTGATACTGTCAAAGTCTGTTTCACTGATGATCAGAAACATCTAAATCAATTTGACATTGTTTAGTTCAGTTTAGACATAGAGCATGCAACAGGTAACTTGGCCCCACCGAGTCCACGCAGACCATCCATCACCTGTTCACACTGGTTCTATGTTATTCAACTTTCTCATACACTCCCTGCACACTAGGGGCAAATAGCCAATTAACATATAAACGTGCACATCTTTGGGACGTGGGAGGAAACTGGAGCACCTGGAGGAAACCCAAATGGTCACAGAGAGAATATGCAAACTCCACACAGACAGCACCCGGGGGCAGGATCAAACCCGGGTCTTTGGCACTGTGAGGCAGCAGCTCTACCAACTGTGCCACTGATAATAATGCAAAAATAAAAATAATAAATTGATTAAAAAAACATCAAAGTGCTTTTAGTGCAGGAAGGAACTGTAAATTCTGGTTTACGAAGATAGACACAAAATGCTGGAGTAACTCAGCGGGACAGGCAGCATTTCTGGAGAGAAAGAATGGGTGACATTTCAGGCCGAGACCCATCTTCAGACTCTGACTCTTCAGACTCTGTCTGAAGAAGAATTTTGACCCAAAATGTTACCCATTCCTTTTTTCCAGAGATGCTGCCTGACCTGCTGAGTTACTCCAGCATTTTGTGTCTATCATCAAAGTACTTTGTAAAAATTATGGAATATCTACCAATGCAATGGAGGAGCACTAGAAATTGGATTTCACTGATTGGAGGCACATTAAATAGATATTGACTTTACCCCAAATACCTAATCAGGGGTCTGTGAGGAAATCTATATTGATGAGATTTACCTGTCACAAAGTGGTAGGGTATTTCACCTGTTTGTGTGCAGTAAGGATCAATCAGCACAAATCCATACAGCAGCTTGGGGGTCACTTTCATGGGGTGGGGGGGCAGGGGGTTCACACAAAGCAGGTCACAATTTGCTTTGTGGCAGGCATGGACTAAAGAAACGTAGGATAGGGGGACATGTGTCATCACTCTGACGATCCTCCACTCCCAGGCCTACAAGTCAGGAGGCGGCACGGTGGCCCGGTGGCATGGTGGCATAGCGGTAGAGTTGTTGCCTTACAGCACCAGAGATCAGGGTTCATTACTGACTATCGGTGTTGTTTGTCCGGAGTTTGTACATTCTGTGACCTGTGTGGATTTTCACCAGGATCCATTTCTTCCCACACTCCAAAAACGTATAGGTATGTAAGCTAATTGGCTTGGTATAATTGTAAATTATCCCTAGTGTGTGTAGGATAGTGTTAGTGTGTGGGGAGCGCTGATCGGCATGGTCTCGGTGAGCCAAAGGGCCTGTGTCCACACTGTATCTCTAAACTAAACTAAACTAAACTAAGTCATGCTTAGTTATTCATTCCCTTGTTCTGAAGTGTTCCATGTCACAGTGAGGTGGGATCATATTCAGGGTGTGATCAGAATTCAAGTTCAAGTTCAACTTCACATTTATTGTCACATGCACCAATTAGAGTACAGTGAAATTTGAATTACTATGCAGCCATACAATCAAAAATAACACAGTACACAATGGAATTTAAGATAAACATCCACCACAGTGGAATCACCATTCTTCACTGTGATGGAAGGCAATAACGTTCAGTCAATCTTCCTCCTTTGTTCACCGTGGTCGGGGCCATGAACCCTCTGTAGTCGCCGCTACGGATGGCCCAATGTACAAGCCCTCTCGTTGGGATGATCGAAACTCCAACATCGGGACAGATCGGAACACACAGGTATTCCGTGGAGTTCCCGAATCGACCACTTTCTTACCGGAGACCGCGGCTGCATGATGTATTAGGCCGCAGGCCAGCGGTCGGCGCATTTCTTTTGGTGATCCCCGGCAAGGGATCCCAGGCTCCATGATGGAAAGTCCACGTGGCTAGAAGCTCGCAGACCGTGGCTTCACAATTTTATAGTCTACAGGCCGGTGGTCTGGCACTTCTTCTGGCGATCCCCATACGCCTGCTGCTGAAGCTCTGGGCCAGTCTCCGAGAAAGGCCGCACCAATCCAGTTGTTAGGCTGTGAGGGGGGCGAAGATGTGACAAAGAGAAAAGTCGCATCTTCGTCGAGGTAAGTGACTGAAAACGGTTTCTCCCTATTCCCCCCCACCACCCCACACTAAAACATACATTTAGACGTACTAAAAAACACAAAAAAGTTGAAAGGGCAAAGACGCTGCCGGCTGCCACTCGCTGCACCACCCGATGGCATAAGGTGTGATCGTTGAAGTGAAAAGCTGCTGAAGATGCTCTGCTGTACAATCAGGCAGGCTTGAGCTTCAATGAAGCAGTGGGGACAACTTATTTCATGTAGCAATGTTACAACTTTTTGAGATTTAAAAAATCAAGTCTGCAATTTATCCCATCAGATAAAGCATAAAAATAAGTTAAATTTGACACCTAATTCACTTTCATATCTTTAGTATTAAAAAAGTTATGAAAATGTCATTCAGTTCTCCTAATCTTTAAGAAGGTTATGGGTTTTGACTGTCCTTGATCACAGCTTTTGTGTTAAGTCAATGGAAAAGCAATAGGTAGCATCTTGTTCCCTATTGCTTTTCCATTGACTTAACACAAAAGCTGTGATCAAGGACAGTCAAAAGCCCATAACTTTCTTAAAAATTAGGAGAACTGAATGACATTTTCAGTTATTATAGATTGAAGCATTCTGAAACAAATATGAAACAATCTTACTTGGATCTGAAATTAAAGCATATAATTAGTTAGTTACCTAATTGTAGCTAATTACAAAATTCAATTACTGGATCTAAACATCTATCCATTTCTTAAGAAAAGATTAACATTTAAAAAAAGCCTAAGTGTCCAAATAACATTCACACAAGAATTCACAATATAACATGATTTTTAAATCTCATTGTCATGAATTTATAGGCCAAATTGAAGGAATTTAGTGTTTAATTCCTGTAAATTAATGGCCATTTAAATCAACTTGCGAGTGGGTTTTTGTGGAACGCGATCGTTTGGAACGTTGCGGTTTGCGGTGAATTTAACCCCCAGTCGGCAGGAAAAATACTGCCGGTTCGTATATTTTTTAAGTCACCTTTTCGCAACATGAAATTTTGATTAAAGGCTTCCTAAGTAGCACATTTTTATGTAAAAATAAACTGTGTACCTCCTTTTGTCCCCTACGTAAGATCCGTCCCGTTGTCGGCGTTCACGGCTTTAGAAGATGATTTTTAATTCACTCTAGCAATTAAATTGTTCAGCGCAGTTTAAAAATACTTCCATAAAACAAATGTCAGAACGATTTCTCTTCAGCAACTAAATCCCCTGAGATTAATCGATTTGAATGGTCTGGAGTAAACGGCATTTTAAACCCACCTCCCTCTCAAAGGCGCCAAAGTCGTGCACATGGGCAGTAGCAGAACTGCAGCGCCGCTAAAGGTAGGTTTTGTAACATACCTATTTCATGTGCAATTAACAACGTGTTTGAATGGGATTGAAGATTGCAATTTCTTCACAGGGAGTTCTTAACCAATTTCAATCTTAATTATGCCACCGAGGCAATGCCAGTGAGGGAATGACTCCCATAATCAGGTTAAATGCACAAAGAACTGCCCATTCCATTCCTTCACAGTAGGATTTCATCCAGAAATTGACACAATTGAGTTTAGTTTATCGCCACGTGTTCCGAGGTACAGTGAAAAGCAATTGTGTTGAATCGCGTGCAAAATGATTTTTAATGTACATTATTTACATGGAAAATGGGAATAAATGGGTCCAATTTCTTGGCTTCTGTGTTTCCACAACCATGGAACAACAGTTAGCAAGTAATCATCATTTTCCCCAATTCTTCAAAGGCTGGTATTTTTCAGACTGGACCTCTTCGTAACTGTAAGTGGGTTAACATGCTGTAGGCTCTTCTATGTGAGGGAGCTGTCGGTGTAATTTATGGTATGTCAACCTGGCCCTGCATGGAAATATCCAGACTAATATGAATATAATAGCTGTTAAAGAGTAGAGTAGCTATGGAAACTATGAGATTCAAAGAGGAGGAAGTACTGACACTTTTGAAAAATATAAAAGTGGATAAGTCTCCAGGTCCTGACAGGATATTCCCTAGGACATTGAGGGAAGTTAGTGTAGAAATAGCAGGAGCTATGACAGAAATATTTCAAATGTCATTAGAAACGGGAATAGTGCCGGAGGATTGGCGTACTGCGCATGTTGTTCCATTGTTTAAAAAGGGTTCAAAGAATAAACCTAGCAATTATAGACCTATTAGTTTGATGTCAGTGGTGGGCAAATTAATGGAAAGGATACTTAGAGATAATATATATAAGCATCTGGATAAACAGGGTCTGATCAGGAACAGTCAACATGGATTTGTGCCTGGAAGGTCATGTTTGACAAACCTTCTTGAATTTTTTGAAGCGGTAACTAGGGAAATTGATGAGGGTAAAGCAGTGGATGTTGTCTATATGGATTTCAGTAAGGCCTTTGACAAGGTTCCCCATGGAAGGTTGGTTAAGAAGGTTCAATCTTTGGGTGTTAATGGTGGAGTAGCAAGATGCATTCAACAGTGGCTGAATGGGAGATGTCAGAGAGTAATGGTGGATGGCTGTTTGTCAGGTTGGAAGCCGGTGACCAGTGGGGTGCCTCAGGGATCTGTGTTGGGTCCACTGTTGTTTGTCATGTACATCAATGATCTGGATGATGGGGTGGAAAATTGGATAAGTAAGTATGCAGATGAGACTAAGATAGGTGGTGTTGTGGATAATGAAGTAGATTTTCAAAGTCTACAGAGAGATTTGGGCCATTTGGAAAAGTGGGCTGAAAGATGGCAGATGGAGTTTAATGCTGATAAGTGTGAAGTGCTACATCTTGGCAGGACAAATCAAAATAGGACGTACATGGTAAATGGTAGGGAATTGAGGAATGCTGTGGAACAGAGGGATCTAGGAATAACTGTGCATAGTTCCCTGAAGGTGGAATCGCATGTAGATAGGGTGGTAAAGAAAGCCTTTGGTGTGCTGGCCTTTATAAATCAGAGCATTGAATATAGGAGTAGGGAAGTAATGTTACAATTGTACAAGGCATTGGTAAGACCAATTCTGGAGTATGGTGTACAATTTTGGTCACCTAGTTATAGGAAGGATGTCAACAAAATAAAGAGAGTACAGAGGAGATTTACTAGAATGTTGCCAGGGTTCCAGCAACTATGTTACAGAGAAAGGTTGAACAAGTTAGGTCTTTATTCTTTGGAGCGCAGAAGGTTAAAGGGGGACTTGATTGAGGTCTTTAAAATGATGAAAGGGATAGACAGAGTTGACGTGGATACGTTTTTTCCCATTGAGGGTAGGGAAGATTCAAACAAGAGGGCATGACATGAGAATTAAGGGACAGAGGTTTCGGGGTAACGTGAGGGGGAACTTCTTTACTCAGAGGGTGGTGGCTGTGTGGAATCAGCTTCCAGCAGAAGTGGTGGAGGCAGGATCGATTTTAACATTTAAGAGTAAAGTGGATAGGTATATGGACGTGAAGGGAATGGAGGGGTATGGTCTGAGTGCAGGTAGATGGGACTAGGGGAAAACAAATGGTCGGCACGGACTGGAAGGGCCGAGAGGGCCTGTTTCCGTGCTGTAATTATTATATGGTTATATGGTTATATGGTTATATGGTTAAAGAAGGAACTGCAGATGCTGGAAAATCGAGGGTACACAAAATGCTGGAGAAACTCAGCGGGTGCAGCAGCATCTATGGAGTGAAGGAGATAGGCAACGTTTTGGGCCGAAAAGTCGGGTCTGAGGAAGGGTTTCGGCCCGAAACGTTGCCTATCTCCTTCGCTCCATAGATGCTGCTGCACCCGCTGAGATTCTCCAGCATTTTGTGTACCCTGAATATAATAGCTATTCAGCCCTTTGAGACTTACTGACCATATATGATTATCTCTGACGTATCTTAGCTTCACTTGCCCTTACTAATCGTGATGGCCAAAAAAAATTAGATTCAAACTTATTTTGTACATTGGAATCTAGCATTTTTATGGGAGGGAAATCAATACTTCTATTAACTGCTAACTTTTCTCTTAAATGGGCTCCTGCTGATTTTGTTTTCTCTTTTCCCGTTTATCGTTTTCTTGTTTTCTCGTGGACTCTAAAACCACTACTTAAAGTATTTTAATCTGTCTAATGCATCAAGTGTTTTAATTTATTTTAAGACTTCAATTGATTTATTGGATCATGTGAATAGGGTGGCACAGTGGCGCTGCGGTGGGACTGCTGCCTTACGGTGCCCGAGACCCGGGTTTGATCCTGACCACAGGGGCTGTCTATATGCAGTTATGCAAATCATCACAATTACAATAAATAAGAGCCTAGTTTATGTAATTGTTCTTCATAATTTAATTGTGCTGCACAAGTATTTCCTATCCATGCCATTTGAAGTTTTAATGCCAAGGACAACTTTGAATTTTCACCAACTCTAGCTTTCCATCGTTTGAAAGTATCGTCCGAAGTGAAAGACATCGTGTTTGCTCACATTAAAATCAATTTCCCATAGCCTTGCTCATTCAATAATCAATTAATGGCAGTAATTTTTTGCTTAATGAATTTATCCCATGAGAATTTGAGCAATTAATTTTAATTGTCTTACCCTCAAATCCTCAATACAAATTCTAGCTTGGTAATACCGCACTCCAGGCACATGATGTTTCAAAATTAATCATGATAGTCAATCAATGAAACTTATTCCAAACCTCAGATATATAATCGTTCGGTTTTGAAAAACTCTAGATCTCTTTAACCAAACCCAACATAATTTTTTGGACCAATGCTCTGGATATTTCCCAGTTCAGAAAAAGCAGTTTACTTGATTAATTGAGAATATTTTAATTTATTAAATATGTGACATTTCTCACAGGTTTTATCATAATTTGTTGCCTTCCACTTTGAAAATGTGCTTTTTGTGTTTGGAGAATATTGAGGTGATGTACTATTTTATTTTATTCTGCTCCTAGGCTTAGTCAAGTGGAGGGATGAGCATTCAAGTCTTTTGAGGTTTCAGCTTCACAGCTTGTCAAATCATTTATCCCATTGGGTGAAGAATGAGTGTTCCTGGTTTACCTAGAAAATACAGTCAAAAATGCAGTCAGAGTTTGCAACAAAACCAGCAGGAACCAACCACTGTAGGGTTGAAGATCAGAAACTTCCCACAGGATGGATTTTAATACCAGCCGCAGGTAATCCCATATTATTTTGGACAGATTGGTGACCTGGACCACTTCCAGCAATAAACTTGAAGTTTTGAAGTTATCTGCTTGCTCCTGTCCTTTCTAAAACATGAACTTTAAAGTAGGTTTTGTAGTAGGTGCAAGCTATTTGGCTTTATGCTCCAGTACTTTGACAACCTACTCTTACACAATCCATTAAAAACCCACAAATAAATAAATAAAAGCTGAAGTGGAAACAGCTTTGATCCTACAGTTGCAGAGTAATCACACCTGAAAATAGTCATTTATTTATGATCTTTCAATGCCTCCAGGACCATTTTTTTTGTGAATGTGTATTTCCAGCTGGGATCTTGGTATCCCTGATGCACTGATCATTAAAGAACAGAAAACAATTGAGAGTGCTCACGTGATCTCCTGTTACAAACTCACAACAGGAGTGTACATTTGTAATATTAAATCTAAAGACAATTATATAATTGATAAGAAATTATGTGTTAAAATATATTGATATTTGAGAACAATACCTGAATCCAAGAGTATTTTATAAATGTTTTAAACTAACAGATTTTAACATAGAGGACAGACACAAAACACTGCAGTAACTTAGCGGGTCAGGCAGCATCTTTGGAAAAAGGAATAGTTGACATTTTGAATCGAGACCCTTCTTCAGACCCGAAATGTCATCTACGGGAGGTAGGAATTTACATTCCAACATAGTTATACATTCAACCTGATGCTCATGCAATGTCTTTACTCTATTCCAACACAATTCTCTTCATTTGAGATAAAATCAGTCACAATGACATATTTCAAAAGAGATCCCCACTATGCAGAAATACAGCATCAAATGAGCCTTCATCTCCTGTTAAAATAGCATCTGAGCACTCACTACACACCATGAAAATAAATAATGTGAGTATTCTAGAGTTTAACTGATGAAATTAAAATTCTTCTACCTCTTGTCCATTGATTTTTAATTCCATATTTGTGCTGATTACTCATTAAACAGGTAAACTAGTTCAGCGGTAAATTTATAGGCAGTTGTTTATAAATTTTAGTGCAGAGAATATCGTTTAATTTACAAAATGAAGGGAGGAATTGATATTTCAGTTTGAATGCATTTTGCTTGAAAATTAAGATAATTATCTAAGTGCTGTGACCATTGCATCAAAAATACTATACCATTAAGTGATGTAAGGAAGACAACAACAGGATCTAGATCAGTTGGGAAGGTGGGCCAAGGATTGACAAATGGAATTTAAACCTGTCAACTGTGAGGTATTGCACTTTGTTATGTCAAACCAGGGCAGGACCTACACAGCAAACGTCTGAGCCCTGGAGAGTATTGCAAAACAGAGTGCAAGTGCAACAAAAGCTTTCCACTGTGCCTCGGTGCAGTGACAATAAACTAAACTGAACTGAACTGATTCCCTGAAATTGTCAAGTCAGGTGGATCGTGTGGTGAAGAAAGAGCTTGGCACACTTGCCTTCATTGGGAAGAACATTGAGTACAAAAGATGGGGCACCACAATGCAACTGTACAAGTTATTGGTGAGACCACATAGTCCAGTCTGTGGAGTGCTGGGTGCAGTTCAGGTCACCCAGCTATAGGAATGCTGTTATGAAGAGGGTGGTAAATCTGTCGAATTTGTTGCCAGGCCAAGTCAATGGATATTTTTAAGAGAGAGATTAACAGATTCTTGATTAGTATGGGGTTAGAAAGGAACTGCAGATGCTGGTTTATACCAAAGGTAGATACAAAAAGGTGGAGTAACGTAGCGGGACAGGCAGCATCTCTGGGTAGAAGGAATGGGTGATGTTTCAGGTTGACACCCTTCTTCAGACTGAGAGTCAGGGGAGAGCGAAACAGAGATATGGAAAAGTAAGGTGTGAAATCGAGGGATCAGAGGACAAAGATCAAGGAAAATGTAGTATAGATTGTTGTTAGCTGGGGAAGTGAAAGCGAGGCATACAAAGTAAAATTTAATCCGGAGGACAGTCAACCTAGTTGGAGAATTTAGATGGGGGAGGAATGGCGAGAGAGTGGAAGTGTTGTAAACTGACCGAGCAAAATTTTGAGGTGCTGTTCCTCCGATTTCTGTTGGGCCTCACTCTGACACAAAGATCAGTATGGGAATGGGGGTGGGGGAATTAAAGTGTTTAGCAACCCGGAGATCATGTAAGTCCAGGCGGACTTGTAAATAAGCTCTTCTAAGCTTCCCCGCCATCTAGTTCAGCCAATAAAGCGCTGAGTCAAGCACTGGAACAACTAATCTTTATTTTTGGATTGCACAACAAATTCCCCTATACGAAATCTGAACCACCGCGGGTTCGATCCTTGCCTCTGCCTGGCCAAGCCTTTCAGCCTCGTGCAAGCAGAAACACTCCAAAATGTCATGCAGTCCCAAGTGCTTTTCCAGAAGATCAACAAAGGACGTTGTGGGGGCTGCCTTTTATAAGTCCCCGAACCTTGAAGGGCGAAACTACAGAGGGGTGGTCTCTTTACAATCCAATCAAACATATTAATTACAACAATACATTATTCACAGTTACCCAGACCAATATCAGGATCTCCCTTACATTGTTTCAGGAGAAGCTTCTAGAAGAAGCTAATTTAACTTGAATAATGGTACATTCACCCAGGAATCCAAACAATCCTGCCAGGGGCTCAACACTTTGGCCAATCAACAAACAGCAGGATAACTGTCTAGCAACATTATTTACAATATATACAATGATGTTTGCAGTAATGCAATCACATTAATGCATTTTACACTTCCTTAGAGGTCCTCTGCAGAAATCACATTCATTCTGTCAATTGGAGCTGCAACACTGATCTGGGCCCTAGACTTACTGGCACCATTCAGAAGCTTGTCTTATTTCTGCAGAGCACATCAGACTTGAGCAAAATGGCCTAACAATACATGAGTCCTTACTTAAATTTGTGCTATTATTGCACTGTTTTAGCCAAGAGTTAAAGACTGAGTGGAGATGTTCAGCGAAACGATCGCCGAGCCTGCGCTTGGTCTCGCTGATATATAGGTGTCCATACCTGGAGCAGCAGATACAGTAGGTGAGGTTGGAGAAGGTGCAAGTGAACCTCTGCCTCACCTGAAAGGACTGTTGGGGTCCTTGGATTGAG
This sequence comes from Okamejei kenojei, assembly GCA_035221665.1. Taxonomy (NCBI): domain Eukaryota; kingdom Metazoa; phylum Chordata; class Chondrichthyes; order Rajiformes; family Rajidae; genus Okamejei; species Okamejei kenojei. The sequence goes on from CM069135.1 coordinate 92,691,783, forward strand.
TTGAGCGAGGAGGTATAGAGACAGGTTTTGCATCACCTGCGGTTGCAGGGGAAGTACCTGGGGAGGGGTACATGGGTGGGTTAACATGGGATGAGTTAACCAGGGAGTTGCAGAGGGAATGGTCTCTGCGGAAAGTGGAAAAGAATTGTGATGGGAAGATGTAGTTGGTGGTGGGATCCTATTCATTCCCTTTGATCTCTCATGTTCACACCTTACCCTTCCATATTCCTGTCTCCCTCTCCCCTGACTCTCAGTCTGAAGAAGGGTCTCAACCCAAAATGTCACCCATTCTTTCTATCTGGAGATGCTGCCTGTAATGCTGACTTACTCCAGCTTTTTGTGTCTATGATTAATAAGAGTGTCAGGGGTTATGGGGAGCGTGCAGGAGAATGGGGTTGAGAGGGAAAGATAGATCATCATGAGTGAATAGCAGAGTAGACTTGATGGGCCGAATGTCCTAATTCTGCTCCTGGAACGTATTAACTTTTGAACTATGAACATATGAAGTTGGAAAGGTGCAGAAGAGATTCACCACAATGTTACCTGGGGTTGCGGACTTGAGTTAGAAGGAAAATTTGGATGGGCTGTGATGTTTTTTACTTAGGAGCGTCAGAGGCCGAGGGATGACCTTATTGAGATGTACAAGGTCTTGAGGGGCAAGGAATAAAGTGAACACTCACAGTGTTTTTGAAAGAGTGGGGGATTCTAAAACTAGAGGGCATATGTTTAAGTTAAGAGAGGAATGAATTAAAAGTGACCATGAGGACAACTTTTTCACTCAAAGTCCATATCTGGAATGAGCTGCCAGAGGAATCAATAGAAGTGGATTTAATAATAACTTTTAAACAACATTTGGACAGATAAGTATTTACGAAATGTTTAGAGGCTAATGTAGGCAATGGGTCTGGTCGAGTATGTCAACTCGCAGCATGGATAATTAATGTGAGCCAAAAGGCTTGTTTCTATGTTGTACAGCTCTATGACACTATCTCTATGGGGAGCATTTGGATTAAGAATCTACACTGTCCAGGTGCATCAAATGTTATTAATGTTCCTGCCTCCAACATCTCGTCTGGCAGCTCAATCCAGATACCAGTTGCTCATTGTTTGAAACATTTACACTTTAGGTCCCCTTTAAACCACTTCCCTTTCACCTTCAACCCACATCCTCTAGTTTTGGATATTCCAACCATGGGAAAAATACTCTATCTTTCTACCTCTCTTTTCCTCTATTAATTTTACATACCTGCCATTTGCTGAGCTTTCAGAAACCCAGCCTGCACCTATCATCAACATGCTTGGGTTATAAATGAGAGAGATTCTTTCACTTCACATTCCAGTAGTACGACATCATCTTAGCAATGAGTTTACTTCACATCTAGAATGTATATATTATAGTTAGAACACATCCTCTTCTTCTTGCATATGGCGTGCACAGCCTAATGTTGTAGGACAACTTGTTCTATTTGATCTAATTTGATTGTGCACGCCAGGTTGATTGCACTCGTCGAAACAGGGCAGACCACGTGACGGTTGCAATCTCTCACTCCAGAACACATCCCATCCCAGTGGGCAATAAAACATATTTTCGAGATAGATAAGTAAAATGCATACCTTCACTGATTCAAACACCTGAAGTCTTCTACGATAAATGGAAAGCAGATGGCATACCTCCATGTTGGTATCACCAAGCCACCCAATTCATGCTGCCTAGAATTAGTTAAATCTGTCACTGTGTGCCATCTACCTCATCTGCAGTGTCGCAGAATATTCACCAAGGCTGGTAATGTGGTGATTCATGCACACTTTCCTTCATTTTCATTCCTCTCCCATGCCGCTAGCCCACAAAAGCTTCTCCACATTCTGCACACTGTGACCTGGTTAGAGCAATATGGCCATACAGATCACCTGCTTCCTAATCAGCATCCTCATATACTTTCCTCCAATGTGATCGCCTCATTTCATTCTTTTTCTGTGCCAGTGTAAATACGTTCATAATAGGAACAGAATTAGGCAATTTGGTCTATCGAGTCAACTCCCTCATTCAATCATGGCTGATCTATATTTCCCTCTTAACCCCATTCTCTTGCCATCTCTCCATAAACCCAGACACCTCTGAAGTGTGTCACTTAGTAGCTCTCTTCAGGCACTTTATGCTGGAATGCTCGAATGTCTGGATTAATCTGTCATTTTTCAGCCCATTTCATCAATGCATGATATCTCTCTGCAGACTAAAACTACCAACCACGCTATCAACACCTCTAACAATCTTTCTGATCTTGTCTCCACATCCACATCCAAGTCAATCATGTACATTACCAAGATCAAGGGTCTTACCACTGTACTTTGTGGGACACTGTTTGTCACAGACATCCATTGCAAAACAACCCTCTACCATCACCCTCTTTCTCCTATTGCCAATCAAATTGTGGGTCTAGTTTGCTATCTTGCCCTGGAACTCACGGGGACTAACCTTTGAACTAATCTCTCAAGTGAAAACCTATCAAAGGCTTTATTTAAGCCCATGTAATTCTACTGCCCTGCCCATCACTGATACAGTTTCTTCAAAGAATTTAAAATAATTGGTCAGACAGGATCTGCCCTTAACAAAGTCATATTGGCCATCTGATTAGTCCATGCCTTTTCAAGTGAGCATTAATCTTCTTCCTCAGACTTTTTACTAGTATCTTCCCTATTATTGATAGGGAATATACTGTTTGCCAGTATCTGTCATAGAACAGTATTGTTGCCAAGCCTATCTCTTCTGCCTTTCTTGAAAAGGGGAACACATTTGCTGTCCTCCAACCATCTATAATCACAATTTTCTTCAGCAAAGATTTATCAATCTCAGTCAGACCCGCAGCAATCTCTGAGGAAGGGAGGGGAGGGGAGGGGAGGGGGAAGGGGGAAGGGGGGAGGAGGGGGAGAGGAGAGAGGGGAGGGGTAGGAGGCTATAGCACACTTCCATTGGAGTGATTGCACATTTCTTATCTTTGAGTTCAACCCATATGACTTTCTTTGGACAAATCCTCAGTATGTTCTCTCTTATTGCCGCGGTGCAACTTTCATGGAATAACATTCCATCACAGATTATTTAAAAAAATGCAAATTAGTATATTAACTGAAAGATGTGACCACTTAAATTGAAGGGCTTGTCTAGTTTGGACGGTTTGAGTCATCAGGAGAGATTTGATAAACTAGGTTTGTTTTCACTGAAGCGCGGGAGGCTGAGAGGTGACATGATAGATGTATATAAAATTGTGAGGCATAATTGAAGTAGATAGCCAGTGGGTGTTTTCCAAGGTATGCATGTTTAGTTTAAAAATGCAGTGCAGCAACTGGCCCTTTGGCTCACAGAGTCCGCGCCGACCAGCGATCTCCACACATTAACGCTACCTTACACACACTAGAGACAATTTTACACATATAACAAGCCAATTAACCTACACACCTGTACATCTTTGGAGTGTGGGTGGAAACCAAAGATCTCGGAGAAAACCCACGCGATCATGGGGAGAGCGTACAAACTCCGTACAGACAGCATCCAAAGTCGGAATCGAACCCGGGTCTCCAGTGCCACAAGCGTTGTAAGGCAGCAACTCTACCACTGGGCCACCGTGCCATCCTAAAAAACTCTAGTTTAAGGTGAGAAGGAAGGCGTTTAAGGAGATCCGATATTTTTTTTTAACCTAAAGAATGTTTGGTATTTGGAATGAGCTGCCAGCGGAGGTGGTGGAGCCAGATACAGTAACAACATTTAAGAGCCATCATAACAGGTATTTAAGTGATATTTTGACAGGTACTTGAACAAACAGGGCTGGAGAGATAGAAAATCAATACAAACAAGTGGAATTAATATAAATAGGTGGTTCGCACAGAAGCAACAGGCTAAAAGGCCTGCTTCTATGCTATGCTGCTCCATGGCTCCTTGAAATTGTTTTTAGCCATGAAACTGTAAATAACACCACATAACACATACATTTCAAGGAGAATTTTTTTTAATCAAATAATGCAGCAGCACAACAAAGTTAGATTTTATTCTGATGGTTGTCCATCATCATTTCAAATAAGCACTTGGATCAATGGAAGCTTCTGGAAACAATATTGATTGCAAAGCATTTCCTTTATAAGTATCTCTGATCTGAAATGAAATAACATCATGGGAGGAATTTTCAATTCTTTGACGGTGAAATATAATCAATATTCACCACAGAAGGCTCCATTCAAATGGGACACCAGAAGAGATGGTGCAAGGGTAGCGTGATGAAAGATCGCCTGAGTTCAGGACCCCTTCCATGCAGCTTTGCAGTGGTCCATTTTAAAGTCTTTGTTGTTGGGGACATCTCCTCAAGCTCAAATGAGGGATGCGCCAACCACTTCCTCATCCTCTTCATCAAAAATTATCCCTTCTGTCCTTCTGTAATACTTTAAGAAACAAAATAAAAAGCAGTAAATGGGAAGTCAATGCCAGTTTTCAAAAGTGGCTCTAAAAATTAAAAATATTAGGAATGAGAACAAATTGCTGAGAGGTGTAAAATGTTCAACTGGGCGGCACAGTGGTGCAGCGGTAGAGTAGCTGCCTTACAGCACCAGAGTTCGATCCTGACTATGACTGCTGTCTGTACAGAATCTATACTTTCTATACTTTCTCCCCGTGACCGTGTGGGTTTTTTCTGGGTGCTCTGTTTCTTCCCATACTCCAAAGATGTATGTATAGGTTTGTAGGTTCATTGGCTTTGGTAAAATTGTAAATTGTCCCTAATGTGTAGGATAGTGCTATTGTATGGGGGGCGCTGGTTGGCCAAATAAACTGTTTCTATGTTGTATCTCCAAACTAACCTAAACTGAGTTTGAAAACCATAGCAAATAATGAGTTAGACATTCAGCAGAAAGAAGGTCAGATGAGCACAGGGATGGTGGAGTAGCTCAGAGAGGTAATGAAACAGGAGGCAGGTACTGTTAAGCACCCATGTTAGGAAAGTGTATGTCAAGCACCAAGAGCCTTATACCTTAGAAAGCCTGGAAGAACTTAAAAGGTGTAAGAGAGTAATTAAAAGTGGAATGACAAAACAAAGAGAAGGCATCAAAGAATATTCAGTTTAGTTTAAAGACAGCATGGAAACAGGCCCATTGGCTCACCTGGTCCACACAGACAATCGATCACCCATTTATACCATTTCTATGTTATTCCATTTTCTCATCCACTTCCTACACATTTGGGACAATTTACAGAGGCAAAGTAAAATCAAAGAAAATCGAAGAATAAAACATAAGAGAATAACTAAGGAAAACGTATGGTGTAATTTAGTTTAGTTTAGTTTAGAGATACTGTGCTGAAACAGGCCCTTCGGCCCACCGTGTCCACGTTGTCCAGCGATCCCTGTACACAAGCCCTATTCTATAGACTAGGGACACTTTACAATTCGTACCAAAGACAAATTAACCTACAAACCTGTACGTATTTGGAGTGTGGGAGGAAATCAGAGCACCCAGGGAAAAGCCACATGTGCACCCGTAGTCAGGATCGAACCCGTGTCTCAGACACTGTAAGGCAGCAACTCAACCACTGGGCCACCGTGCCAACCTCTGTACTGAGACGTAATTAGTTATGTGGACATGTATGTTGCTAATTAATATTTTGAACTGATTATAAAAAAAGGGACAATGCCACGTAGTTAAAATGAAAGAAGTATGAAATACTGGATTGCATAAACAAAATAAAATGGAAGCATCAAGGGGCTGATAATTATTTTAAATTGGCATGATGGCAGTCTGGAGGTTCCTCCCCAGCTACAGGGATGAAGATGGGGAATTGGCAAACTGCTATCATTGTTGTTAAAAAGGGAAGTATGTATTAAGTCGTCAAGTGTGTTTTATTGTCATATGTCCTGAAATGGAACAATGAAATTCTTACTTGCGGCAGCATAACAGATATGTAAAGATAATCTGAAGAAATGTCTCGACCCAAAGCGTCACCCATTCCTTCTCTCCAGAGATGCTGCCTGTCCCGCTGAGTTACTCCAGCATTTTGTGTCTACCTTTTATGTAAAGATAGTGCTCTGTAAACACGGCGGTGCGATGGCACAGCGGTAAAGCTGCTGCCTTAGAGCGCTTGCGGCGCGGAGACCCAGGTTCGATCACAACTACGGGGTACTGTCTGTACAGAGTTTGTACGTTCACCCCGTGACTTACGTGGGTTTTCTCCGAGATCTTCAGTTTCCTCCCACACTCCAAAGAAGTACAGGTTTGTAGGTTAATTGGCTTGGTATAAGTTTTAATTGTCCCTAGTGTGTGCAGGATAATGTTAATGTCACTAGTCGGTGTGGACTCGGTGGGTTGAAGAGCCTGTTTCTGTGGTGTATCTCTAAACTAAACTAACCTAAACTAAACCATACTAAATATCGAAAATAAATTGAGTCTATAAGAAAACAAACAAACAATGATAGTGCAAAGGCAGATTAAGTAATTACAGTCACTTTAGCTCTGGTGATGGGCAGCTTATTGGAATCCATACGTTTAATATGTGCAGGTCAATGTAGACCTATCAGGGAAAGAATTTTTCAAACTAATTTGATTGAATTCTTTGAGGTAACAGGATGATCGACGTTTGATCTTATCTACATAGATTTGTAAAGTTTTGATAAGGGCCCACGTGACAGGCAAGTCAAAACAAGTGAAAGCCAATAGAATTCAAGAGGGAGAGCAGTAAATTGGATTCATAAATTTGTCTAATTGCAAGAAGAAAAGAGTTATAGTCAGAGGGTAGTTAATCTGTGGAACTCATTGCCACAGAGGGCTGTGGAGGCAAGTCAGTGAATATTTTTAAGAGAGAGATAGATAAATTCTTGATTAGAATGGGTGTCAATGGTAATGGGGAGAAGGCAGGAAAATGGGATTAGGAGGCAGAGATCAGCTATGATTGAATGGCAGAATAGATGATGGGTCAAATGTCCTAATTCTACTCCTATAACTTGTGAACTTGTGGTCTTGTGAGTTGATTGGTGCTCCCATGTTTGGGAAAATCATATCTGGAAGGCTTTCACAGAGCTTTGTGCATTATTTAGATCTAAATGAAAGCACAATGAAAAAGAAAGCTTACATTACATACAAAATTTGTCTTTGTGGTTGACACTGAGGAGTAAAACTTTAAACTGTGGGAAGATGCAGATGTTCTGGCCATTTGGGCATTAAAATGGCAAATTGAAATTTATCTAAAATAACCTCTGTGGTAATGCATTTGGAGGTGCCGCAAGGCAGGGGGATGTATAATAAATATAATAATATTGCTTGATGTGTGGAACAGAAAACCTTTATAGTGTATGTCCACAGATCATTTAAGGTAGCTGGACAGGTCGATTAGGTATTTAAAAGGCATGTGGGATAGTTTCCTTTATTAACTGAGGCATAAAATGCAAAGGATGGGATTTTACACACCAGTCAGAATACACCTTTGACACTGCATACAGTTCTGGACACCACATTACCGGAAAGCTATGATTACATTGGTGAGGGTGTAGAGGAGGTGTATGAAGGCACTGCCAGAATTGGAAATTTATAAGTATGAGGAAAGATAAGATCAATTACAAGTAGTTTCTTTGGAGCAGAGGAGGCTGATGGAAGACTTAACTGAACACCTAGTTAAACACCGTGTCAATCATACTATACTGTACGTAAGCGCAAGTGATGAGAACAGTGAAATATTTGACCAATAACAGATTGAAATTACTTCCTAATTCATAAAAGTATTTCATTCTAAAGTATGGTAAAAATTTAAATATATAATCCAAAAATTAAGGGGTACTTGTTCTGAATGAAACTAAATCTAGCAAAAATTCTGACACTTTAACATCATTGGTTTTGGACTTTGACCTGATCTATTGGGGATTGTCAATAATAATCATTAAACATTTCACACAGTATTTTGGTCTGCTGGATAAAATCTGCAAACGAAAGTGCCTGACGGATGCATCATCTTATAAAACTGTGTAACACACACTTTGGAAGCTGAAGAACAATGACATGTATTTCTCATAGTAGCTGGAGGGAACATTGCTGTGAAAAGATAATCTATAGGGAGAAAATGTATTAGAGAGTTGAGGATTGAAAGAAGTGTCCTTTTTAGTCACATTCTATACAATACATCTGATTCCAAATTTGATGGGAATATCCCGGAGGAACCTGTCAGGGATGTTGGGACACAGTTCATGGCTGCAGACTTGCAGACATTCAGAGCACACAACGCTTGCCACTGGATGTCCTCATTATTTGCAACCTGCTGGAAAGACTGGGAGAGCTGCACTAAGTGAAAAAGTATTCTGAAATAAGTAGTAGCTTTCAGAGCATTATGGAAATCCAGTGCCACTTGGATTATGGCTGTGGCTCTGACATAGCTAATGATGGAATGACAGATTATGGTCTACGGTGAGCAGAATTTTGCAGCAGAATCTTTTGACTGCTGAAAATGGTGCTGTCAATAAAGAATAGGTTCACAAAGGAAGCAACGTTGGCAAAAATATTTTCGACAGACTTCCCAATACAGGATCTCGACCTGAAATCCACCCCCCCACCACGTCCCCCCCCCACCCCCCCACCACGTCCCTCCCACCCCCACCAAAAAATGCTGTTCAACCTGCTGAATTCCTCAATTTGTTTTTGCTCAAGGTTCCAACATCTGCAGTCTTGATATTGGTACACTTCTGTCTCATTAGGAGGGTAGCATAATATTCTCCCCTTTCTCCTCAAGAATACCTGAAATCAAAGGAAATGGAAGTAATAGAATTAGATCTGAACAACAAAAGATTTCAGGCAAACAAACACCATAGGATACTCTGCATCCAGCCCAAGGAGAGAGATTTTATAACCTTCCGACCTTACCTCCCTTTGTGTGCATTCCGAGTGTAGAGATGGACAGCTATATTCAGGTCTTGCTTTGTTCTTCCTGAGGTTCAGACAATGAGGGCAATTTCCTTCTCATTAACTGAGGGAGTGTGGATCATACAATGTGTTGCTGGAATGGATGTGGGTGAACAATAGATGCTTCTTACAATAGAATGCCTGGTTCTGTCTTCTCTCTTTGCCTCTATACACTCTGAAGGAATTGATTCCCCACCTCAAAAAGCAACACAATTTTGGTGCCCCCATGCAACTAATAGAAAAAACTGATAACAAGAGGTTTTGCTGATGCAGGAGGCTTGCACCGAAGAAATGCGATTTATAGAATGCAGCAGCAAACTATAAGCAAAAATCAGAAAGTAAAATACTGGCCTGTAAAAAAAAGTTGCATCATGTAACAGGGTGACACAGTGGCACTTCAGTTGCTGCCTTACAGCGCCAGAGAGCAGTGTTCAATCCTGACTACCGGTGCTGTCTGTACGGAGTTTATACATTCTCCCTGTGACTGCTTGGGTTTTCTCCGGGTGCTCCAATTTCCTCCCACACTTCAAAGCCATACAGGTTTGTAGATTAATTGGCTTCTGTAAATTATAAATTGTTCCTAGTGTGTAGGATAGCGTATGGGGTGATTGCTGGTCGTCGCGGACTTGATGGGCTGAAGGGCCTCTTTTATGCTGTATCTCTAAAGTCTAAAGTAAAAACTTTATGCACTTCAAATTAACATTCCTTAAAAATAATCTTTAAATATACATCAGCATCACACTTTAAATGTATGATCCAGCTCTCCACACCTATGGTGCTGATATGTACAGAAGACACCAGGAATATAGTTGTTTAAGAAAGAACTGCAGATACTGGAAAAATTGAAGGAAGACACAAAATGCTGGAGAAAATCAGCAGGTGAGGCAGCATCTATGGATAATTCAGCATCATTCAACCCATTGGGTTTACTAGGCCATTCATTCATCTGATCTCATTTTTCCTCTCAACCATTTCCTCCTAATGTTTGACCCTCATGTTCTTAAGCTTAAAGCAGCAGTTCTTTCATGAACAGCTTGCAGGCCTACAAGAACTACTGTTCAGAGACAATCATACGAGGATACAGATATACAAAGGGTAATTGGCTTTGTACTAATTTACATTCAATAACTAATTATTCTTATGTCCCATAAGACAAGCACACACATAAACCACGGCTTCATGAATCTAAAGTTCAGCATTAAGTGTGGTATAGGTTGTTGCATCACTGAACATGCCAGTGTGAAATTGTCTCATTGGGTTCCAGTGGGGAAAGTGATGTGAAAAAGTTGTCCAAGTCGATTTTAGAGTTATAGAGTCATAGAGTGATACAGCATAGAAAGAGGCCCTTAGGCCAAACCTGCCCACACCGGCCAACATGTCCCACCAACATTAGTCCCACCTGCCTGCATTTGGCCCATATCTCCCCAAACCTGTCCCATCCATGTTGCTGTCTAACTGTTTCTTAAATTTGGGATAGTCCCTGCCTCAACTACCTCCTCTAGTACTTGTTCCATACACCCACCGCCCATTGTGTGAAAAAGTTACCCCTCAGATTCTGATTCAATCCTTTCCCCTTTACCTTAAATCTATGTCCACTGTTCCTCGATTCACCTACTCTAGGCAAGAGACCCGATCTATTCCTCTCATGATCTTATCCACCTCTATAAGATCACCCCTCATCCTCCTGTGCTCCATGGAATAGAGGCCCAGCCTACTCAACCTCTCCCTATAGCTCAGACCCTCTAGCCCTGGCAACATCCTCGTAAATCTTCTCTGCATCCTTTCCAGCTTGACAACATCGTTCCTATAACATGGTGCCCAGAACCGAACACAATTCTCTAAATGCGGTCTCACCAACGATTTTGCCAGTGAATGTTTGAGGCATGAGCGTGAGGAGAATCTGGCTGCTGGAGGTCCTGAGCTCAGGTCAGTTCCCTCATGTTTCACTTCCAGCCCTCTCTATTCTTTTTGTCCTGGGGTTTATAAGGTTTAAAATATTACCACAAATATTAGTAACATCTCCTCTACAAATGAGAAAATACTGTGGGTTAGAAATTAATAAAGTATAAATATTGAAATACTTTTGTAATATACATTTGGGAGGCACAGTGGCACAGCGGGAGAGTTGCTGCCTTACAGCGTCAGAAATCTAGGTTCGATCTATGGGTGCTGTCTGTAAGGAGTTTGTACGTTCTCCCTGTGACCATGTGGGTTTTCTTCGGGTGCTCCGGTTTCCTCACACATTTCAAAGAAGTACAGGTTTGGAGGTTAATTGGCTTTGGCAAAATGGTAAATTGTCCCTAGTGTGTAGGATCGTGCTAGTGTACGCTGATTCCATGCTGTATCTCTGAAGTAAACTAAATTAATACAATGCACATACAGTATGAAAAACCGTTTGATTCCTACAAAGGATATCTTTATTCCTGCAATTTATTCCTATCTAATTTCCTACAAGTCTTCATGAAGATGGCATTTTAGTTTCTTGATGTACACTGGTGGCTGACAATTCTTCCCACCGAATGTGTAATTTTGTAAAACTTGCCCTCGTAGTTTATTTTCTATACAATCCGATCCCTTGAGAATTACATTATATTGTAACTGGGCAAATGTTAATCGTTGGCTATAATACTGGGTTAACAACACATCATGTTTTATTGTGAAATTATATTCAATAAATCAGGAAATGAAAGCTGCCAGGTTGTTGTAAAAATCCAATTACTTCACCAATGCCCTTTAGGGAGAGACTTGCCAGTCCTACCTGGTCTGACCTACATGGTATTCCAGTCCCACACTACGTCGTTTAACTATTAATGCCCTGAGGGCAATTAGGGATGAGCAGTAATTACTGTCTTCCCAGAGTAACAACTTTCCAAGAATGAATACAAAAAGTAGACAGTTCTGGGTACAGAGATAGAGAGACAAATACACAGTTAAAAATAGTTTTTAGTTGCACACAATAAATACACAATATTACAGCAGACCCCTCTTGCATTCTCCTTCTGAAATCTGAGTCCCATTGACTTTAAAGGGGCTGTCCCACTTGGGCAACCTAATTGGCGAGTTTAGGAGAGTTTGAAAAAATGTCATGTTGAAGACCTCCTTCGACTATGTAGAAGACCTCCTTCGACCTCCTTCGACTATGTTGAAGACTAGCTTTGGATAGCTACGACTAGCTGTGACTCACCTCTGAAAAATTGGACACCAAATAGTGGAGAGTGAAGATGACCTCCTTCGATCTCCTTCGACCTCCCTTCGACTATGATGAAGACTATCTACGACTACCTTCGAGTACCTTTGACTACCCTCGATTACCTATGACTAACATACCGACCTACTACGACCTACTACGACTAAACGTATGAGTAAAAAAGTATCCATTTTTTCCATGGCGACCTTTTTTTTACTTGCGGGTATTTTTCAACATGTTGAAAAATACACCACAGCCTAGCTGAGGCCTCGTGTACACGGGGACTACTCTCAAGCATGAAGGAGAGTTACAAAGACCTCCTAGGACCTCGTGTCGACCATGCTGCGAGTATGAGTCGAGGGCAAACTCGCCAGAACTCGCGGATTAGGTCGCCCAAGTGGGACAGCCCCTTAACTTCCAAGAAAACCTAAGAGGATGTAAATATTTACTTTCAACATAATGAAGTTCAAAATGAACCAATAGCATTTTCCTGGCGAAAAAATGGATATTGGCGATGCAGCAGTAATGATAGAGGGATTTTTAGAGGTAGATCATGATAAAGGCTTTGAAAGAAAGGGGTTCATATCTGAAGGAATTATTTACATAGCTCTTCATGCACCTGTAATGAGTCAGAAGTTTGTTTACATCTCTAATCCTAGTGCTAGCGTAGGAGTGATCGCTGGTTGGCATGGACTAAATGTATCAAACGGCCTGCTCCATGCTGTATCTCTAAAGTCTAAGGTCCAAAGGTAGTGAATCTCTGGAATTCACTGTCCCAAGGGCAGTGGATATCAGATCATTACATATATTTAAGGTGAAAACAGAGAAGATTAAGCAGTTAAGGGTTTATGGCACAAAACAGAGGCTGAGACCAGCACAGATCACCCATGATCATTTAGAATGGTAGGTCAGCCTGAAAAAGACTGCTATTTTTTCCGTGTTCTAGTGTACAAACCAGGATAAAGAGAAAAGGAAATCTTCTGATAGATACCAAAAAGCCTGGAATAGTATGAAGGTGCAGGGCTGAAATTGAAAAGAACTTGGTGAGGTGACGTTCAGACTGTCAAGCTTAACAGGTTGAATGACTTATCTTTCTTTGTTTCTCTACTGTATTGAAAGTAAATGTCAAAACTAACTTGAAAATTCAAATGTCATTATGCTTTCTCACTATTAATTTATTTTAGAATTTAAAATATAATATTTTAAAATTTATGTGTTATTGGTAACAACTAGATACATTGTAAAATTATTTATTAAATTGCTGATAACCCTCTGAAGAAGAAAAAAAATATACAGCAGCAATTCCACCATGAAGAAGAATGAAATATATATTTTGTTTGACAATGTAGAAAGGAATAATATTCTGTCCCAAGGCTTTTTTTGTGGAAGTCTACAGTGGTTTATAGTCTTTTCTGATTTGCATTCAAATTGAAATACAGTCTTAAGATGAACTCTGTCTTATATTGAAAATATAAATTTCCACACTTCACTTACAAACTTAATCACTTGCTCCATGGTGTAAACCATCTTCTACAATGACATTGAGTAACTAGGCACCCCAGGCCATTCCAACAGTGTATTCCAGGCAGGGGTTGCGAATGTAGGGAAAATGGGACACAGGGAAAATTAGCGGGGAATGGAGTTGCTCAGTGAATCAACATAAACCTGATGGACCAAATTGGCATATTTCAATGTATTGAAGAAATATGGCAAGATGGATAATGTTATCTACTTAGGAGGTCTCCCATAATATATCTTTGGAACTTTTGAATAGAAAAACATGGAATGATTGTGACATTTGATGTTGATGTTTTCAAGAAAGAGTTAAATTTAGCTGTTTGGGATAAGGGAATCAAGAGATATGCGGCAAAAGCCAGAACCAATCTACAGGGTACTGATTTTGGATGATCAGCCATGATCATATTGAATGGCGGTGCTGGCTCGAAGGGCCGAATGGCCTACTCCTGCACCTATTTTCTATGTTTCTATGTTACTGCAATCTGATGTTGATTTCATTTCGGAGACACGTGAGTGACTTCGTGAAGACCCCGCCAGGCACGCATGCGCGACATATCGTCGACCGCATGTGAGCGACAGGCAGTGAGGAGCGTTGCTCCTCTACTGCAGGGACCTGCAGGTAAGAAAAAACTAACCTGCGGTCCTTTTTTCATTTTAGGGACTCTGTTCTCACAGTACTCCAGGCCGCTTCGGCACTGACTGCGGACCGCGAGATGCGGGCAGTCAGCGGCGGCACTAACAGACTGGAGTCGGGAAGAGCCCGTTGACCCATGTGGGTCTGGGTTCACACTCGCCGGTCGGAGGGACGGCAGAGGCAGCCCGACTCTACACCGTAGCCCGCAAGGATACTGCGGGCTGTCGGCATCAACCAGGGAGTGGGGCTTGCAGGCTCGCCGTGCGCAGTGAGCGACGGCAGAGCAGCAGCCCGACTCTACACCACAGCCTGCAAGGATACTGCGGGCTGTCTAAATTAACCAGGTAGTGGGGCTTGCAGGGCAGCCCCGACTCCACACCGCAGCCTGCAAGGACTTTGTGGGCTGACGGTTTTACTTACACCAGGCAGGTTGGGCAGCTCGTTGACCCGGTAGGGTCCGGGCTCACACTCGCCGTTTGCTGGCAGTGACGGCAAAGCGGCAGCCGGAATCTACACCGCAGCCCACAGGGTCACCATGGGCTGACGGCAACGCTACCCGGAAGTTGGGCAAGCCCGTGGACCAGGAGGGTCCGGGCTCGGAGACTGCCATTCGTGAGCAGCGAAGGCAGAGCAGGAGCTCCAACTCAACTCCGCAGACCGCAGGAATACCACGGACTAATGGCTATGCTACCCTATAGAAGTAGTAGACAGAGCCGGGGCCCCGATTCACACACAGGCGGGAGCCTTGCCGTTAGCGGGAGTCTATGTCCCGCATGAGAGTCTGGTCACCATTGGAGCTGGAGGGGTGGGGGGGGGGGAGAGAGTGCGCTCCTCCACCGGAAGCTCATAAAGACCCTCAGGTAAGATACTAACTTTGAGTTGTACTAGTCTTTGCTTACAGAAACAATGGATGGGAGAACAGAATGAAGGCATCGAAGTATGCCTCCCAGGGCCATGGGACTTCGGATGGGAGTCAGCGCCCACTATTCCCGGAGCTGCCAGCAACATCGGGATAAGAACATGGAAACCGGGGAGCCCTGTGCAGCCAGGACCCGATTCTCCACCACGGCTGGCCATGGAGCCGTAAAGTGGTAGGAGCACCGCATAGGATCAGGGTAGGCAAGACCCTGACTCCCTACCACTGTCACCTAAGCATAGGGACAGTGGAGCAAAGGTGCATAAGCGTGTTATCCGCTTGGCGGCACGTTCTCTCTCCACAACTATGCAGGTCACCAGAGGGAGGACCAGGGGAAGAATTGCACAACAGTCGGTGAAGCCCTGCTGTAGGAGCTGGGGTCGACTTTCCACCAGAGCAGACTGCCAGTTCGTGGACCAGTGAAGGATTGAGGCCTAGGTCTGCAAGCCCCGCATGTATGGCCGGCACAGACTCACCACCGGGGGAGCCTGCCAGATCGCGGGCCGGTGTAGTCTCATCTCGGTCACCGCACCCCCCTTTAGCGGCAGGATGTGACCGAACTTCGCCTTTGTCCCTAAGGAGGACAGGCGACAAGCCCGCGCGGACGTCGGGGTACCACGCTTCGGCGGCCGGGACCGACTCATCACCGCTCATGTCTTATCAGACTAGCGGGCCGCCTCCGTCCGGAAGACGGCGGGCCAGTGGCAGGTCCAGTCGGGAGTCGCTTAGCCACGCAGAAGCGGCAGGCAGCGACATCCTGTCTAGGCGCCCATGTTCTCACCTCGACGAGGTGCGGGGCGATGACAGAAGCCTCAGAGATTCTCCAGAACCTGAGGAAGTCAACTTGTCGTCCGCAGATGCGGCGGCGGTCGCATGGCTCGGATGGAGCGCATGATGGAGCGTATCCTAGAGCACAATCTCTGCAGCTGGACCAGATGACTTCCAGTCCTGGAGACATGCGGCTGGGCCACCCAGCATGTCCCCGTCATTGGTGGGGAATGCCACGGATCAGCAGCTGGCTGACACGTAAGGAGGGTGGAGCAGGAACCTGTAGTACCTGAGAAAACCCAGGAGGAACTGCTGAATGTGGTCTCCAAGTTCGCCCAGCCGAAGCACTCAGGTCAGCCATTTGCAGCCCAAATTAGGGGCAACCATAGACTACCTCACCCAAACAACGGCATATCGTTGAATGTACCGACAGTCAACACGCCCATCTGGGGCAACAACAGTCCCGGGTTAAGGGCACAGGAGCTGAAGTTACAAAAGACTCAGAATTTGCTGACGTCGGGGATTACTGCCTTTGCCAGGTCGGTTGACGGTACGGAAGTGACGGCAGAGCAGGAAGATGCTCTTGCGATATTAGTCATGAAGTTAACGCTTCCCGAAATATCGCCATTTAACCGACTCCTAAACCCCATATTTGTGGGGTTGTACAAGGCATCTGCGACGCCACCACCAAGACAGCTGTTCGGTGAGGACCTGCCCATACAGGTCAAGGTCCTGGATTAGGAGGCGGAGACAGTCGGGTTGATAACCCACCTCCATCCAGCAGGGCAGCAGTGCGCAGGCAAACATCATATGCAAGACCTCGGGCCACCTGAAAGACCAGTAAGGACCTACACATCAGCAGCACCTCAAAACAATTCAACGGACCACCAGGAAGCAGAACGACAGGCCCGGCGGGAGCCATTGAGGTAGGGGTTCTGGTTCTCTAGGAAGTGCTGCATATATAACCTCACAAGTAGGAGAGAGGTTACATAGATTCTGGGATTCATGGGTCTGATTGTCACTATCCCAGGGAACAAAGCAATAGACATTATAGAGGCATGTAACAGCCTTGCTTTCACCAGGAAACCGACTATTAGACATGCTGCTAAGGTAATTGGTAAACTTGTAGCTACATTCTAGCTACATAATTGGGCCGTTGCACTATCAAAGCTTGCAAAGGGCAGAATCTCGGCAATAATAGCGAATGCTGGACATTTTTTACGGGCCTGTGCAGCCGCCAATCAAGGCATAAATTGAGCTACAATGGTGGATTAGCAATGTTTGTGATTGTTAAATCCCATCATTACATAAAACCCATTAGTCATGTTACAGACCGACGCAAGCACCAAGGGCTGGGACTGTTCAGAAATGCTGGGAGCATGTCACAGGCTGCGGGCTTAATGCACTAATCTGCAGCATACATATGTCCATCTTCAAAATAATACCACTGAGGTGGCATATTTAAACCTTATGGGTGGTATCAAGTCAATATCTTGTGATGAATGGGAAAAAAATAATTTGGCTCTGGTGCATTGAAAGAAATATTTGGATATCAGCTATGTACCTTCTGGTTAAGCTCAATACAGTGGCGGACACCAGGTCACAAGTATTTAATAACGACACCAAGTGGATGTTGAACCGCCAAATATTTGCTAAAATTATAGCCTAATATGGTACACCAGATATCGACCTCCTTGCGTCCAGGTTGAACCATTAGATACCAATATGTGTCTCTTGAGAACCAGATCCTGGGACAGTGGCGATGGACGAGTTCTCGCTACATTGGGGAAAATGGATTTCTATGCTTTCCCCATTCTGCTTCATCAGTCAGGTGTTGCAGAAAACGCAACCAGATTCTGCAACATAAAGGACCATGGACGTCATACAGCATCGTGCAGTAGAGAGAGTCCACTAGGAAGCAGTACCTCACCTACATAAGGATATGGGACGTTTCTGTAGTCGGAACAAGACCACCTACATATCTGCTACGATCTTCAATGTGCTGGCACCCTCACGGGTCTTCATTATGATGAGTCCCTCAGTACAGTGCCGTATACAGTGCCAGGAGTGCACTGTCATCCTATCTTGACATTGGAGTGGGATCTCACCAGCTGGTTTCCAAAACTATGAGGGATATGTTCTATCCATCCCTCCCCGACCACGATATTATATTACCTGAGATATAAGGGTGGTGTTGACCCTACTCAGGAGCTGGTCGCCTATGACGGATTTACCACTGGACTTACTCACCTTTAAATTGGTGATGGTAATGGCACTGAACACAGCACAACAGGTCCAGACTCTACAGGAATTAAACCTGGATAGAATGAACGACCCACAATAAAGTAACTTATTTATAAAAGAGTTGCTTAAACTGCACAGACCTGCGACTACAGGTCTGAAAATGACCATCAGGAATATGGAGGCAGATCTGTTATCAGCCATGGAAACCCATGTCACAGGGTGACCACGCAGACTATCTCCAGATGGCTCAAGGTGGTATTCGGTGCAGCAGGTAAGACTCTAAACATTTTAAAATGTCATTCTACCAGGGCTGCATCCACATCAGCGGTGAGGACCATGGAGGTGTTCATGAATTATGTCCTCGCAATTGCGGGCTGGGCCAGTGAAACTACATTTCAGCAATTTCATAACTAACCTGTGGCCGCTCCCGCAACGTTTGCGGAGTCAGTTTTAAGTGCTGTTCCCTAAACGTTTGTCCTCGTGTTCAGGGGTTTATTGTTGTATTAACAATAATGTTATTATTTTTCAGCTTGTTCAAGTCTGAAATAGGTTAACATACTTCCTCCATCAGTATTACGGCAGTGTGTGGGCATGGACGTGATCCAGGGCATGTAATCACAGAACTTTGAAATCTTCACAAAGTCACTCACGTGACTCCGAAATGAAATAGTAAGATTAAATGAGAATTTACCAGTTTGAAGTTTGATCTTTATTTTATGAGGAGTTGCGATGAGGGATGTCGTGCCCTCCGCTCCCAGCCCTCTACTATAAGGTCAGCTGGTAAATAGAGTCTCTTCAATCTTACTATATTAGTTCATTTCTGGGGAGTTCTGTGATTCCACACCGCTGCTTTGAAGAATGTCGCGCATGCGTGCCTGGCGGGGCCTTCATGAAATCCCTCATCGCAACTCCTCATAAAATAAAGATCAAACTTCAAACTGGTAAGTTCTCGTTTAATCTTACTATTAAAGTGTGCAGAATACACACTCAACAGGCAAACTCAATCTAAAAATGCTAATACTTTTCCTATTTTTGTCCTCGATCCTGTGATTGTATTTTAAATGTGCTCAACACAATCACTAAAGGGATAGTATTACATGGGCAACATGGGGAGAGTCGATTCCTATTTCTGCTGATTACCATTTTGCACATGTTTTTAAATTTATGTCACCATGTGTTGATTCTATTAAAATTCTTAGTATTGCAGTTTCATTCATGATGTGCCCACAACATACATTTCCCTGCTGAGACGGTACAACGGTAGAGTGCTGCCCTGCAGCGTCAGAGACACAGGTTCAATCCTGACTACTAACTTTGAATGTATTTTTTACGTTCTCCCCATGACGGCATGGATTTTCCCCGGGTGCTCCGGTTTCCTCCCATACTACTAAGACATACAGATTTGTAGCCTATTAGTTTTGGTAAATGTTCTTAGTGTGGAGGATAGAATTAATGTGTGGGGGTCTCTGGTCGGTGCAGACTCGGTGGGCTGAAAGGCCTGTTTCCATGCTGTATCTCTAAACTAAAACTAAATGAGCAGCAACAACATACACATTATATAGATTGGAATGACAACCGGAAAACTATATATTTCAAACAAACTAACTTGCATCAGTGACCCATTGGGAGCTTTTTAGATATTTTGGTGGTGCAAACAGAGAACATCTATGCGGACAATCAAAAACCAAAGTGATCAATAATTCAAATTTTAAATATTAAGAGACAAATCATTGGAATAAGATAAAGATAATTGTGTGTGCAACTACCAATAACAAATGATCACAGCTATATTATTATTAAAACGTTTAAACTATCAACTGCTTCTGGGGGGAGGAGGGGGCGGGGGAAGAGTTAGCAATAATCCAAACCCATAAATTACACAGAAGAATGTCAATGTTTGGAAAGTTGTGATGCTGTGGGCGTTTCTTACATTGGTCTATTCAATTCAACACGAGAAGTATTTTAATTAATTCTAAAGCATTTGCATCCCATCAGGTCTGACGGTGCTAGAAATATTGGGGGAACATGAGTAGTAATAGCAATATTTCCACTTGGAAGGTTTGAAGCATTTATCCGAGGCTGTGCACTTAAGATTAAAAGGGCTGCTCACTCAGAATAAAAGGATGTACCTTTTGAAAGGAGATGAGGAGGAATTGCTTTAGTAAGAGGGTGGTGAATCTGCAGAATGAATTGCCACAGACGGGTATGGAGTCCAAGTTATTGGATATTTTTAAAGTGGAGTTTAACAAATTCTTGATTAGTAAGGGTATCAGGGATTTGGGGAGAAGACATGAGAATGGGGTTGAGAGGGAGAGATAGAGCAACCATGATTGAATGGCAGAGTAGGGCCGATGGGCCAAATTGCTAAATTCTGCATCTATGACTTACAAAGTCAATTCTGTACTAGCATACAACACACTCTGGATGGGCAGGCATTTTTTTAATGTAACCCATTGGCATTCAATCACATAATTTTTTGCACACAATAAGATCAGATGGATTTTAACCATAGGTTCCGATTTTATGAAATGTCAGATATAGAATTTTAATTCACTCAAACTCATGCAAGTTAGTTTGTTTGAAATATATAGTTTTTCAGTGGATGTGGGAAATATAGCATCATGCTTTTGTACACATGCAATAACAGTTGACTGGAACTTTCTCACCTATTTATGCTATTCTCTTCCATGCATGAGGAAGGGGTAATTGAGAAACAAGTTACATAGAACAATGGTTTACATCACCATAAAGTTCATAATTCTTAGCCTTTCAAAGGAATTCCTCCCTTACAAGGTGTACTAGAAGTACTGTATCAGATCAAGCAAGGGAAAAGATTCCCAAGATCAGAATCAACTTCATATTGAAGACTGTAATCCGTCATTGCCAGCATAATGTGGCAGAATAATTTGTCAAATTATTCCTCAGCCTTTGTACAGGAACATGGGACATGTTCGCCAGTGTGGGCAAGTTGAGCCGAAGGGCCTGGTTCCACGCTATATCACTCTATGACTTCCTAATTCTTACACATGAAAGAGATAACTGGAGCAACTTCCTGTGAAGTTCTTTTCATAGGTGCTTAAGGGTCTATCAGTCTCCTTGATGCAGACAATCCTCCTGCTGGCATGTTCCTTGTTGGCCAGTGTTTCTTTTGGGCAAATTAGGAAGAATTCTCAATTTTCCCTGCAGCCTCTTTCTCCTCCTTTGCAGCCATACCATGTGTTGCTGCTGTCTGGCTGGCATCGCTGATTGTTCATTTGTTCTGATTGCTGCACAGCAAATGTGAGCATGATTCTCTTGGGAAATGTGCAAGTCCCATTTTGCCATACAGCTTCTTTTGTGATTCCACTTTGAAGATAGAGACTAGGAGTTGATGTGTCGCTTGTGCAAATTACAAAACTGTTTCAGAACAGCAAAAAAATTGGTACAATCCAATTTCCAGGCTTGAGAACTTATACCACAACTTAGAATGTAACATTGGTTTCTTCTTGTTGGTAAAGGGAAACATGTCACTTAATCCCTAATCTTTTACATGTTAACAGATATAGATCAGAATGACCTAGAATTTATAGCATGGGTACAAGAGGAAAAGATGTTAAGACAAATGTGGGTCCCTTGAAGGCAGAAACAGGTGAATTTATTATGGGGAAAAGGAAATGGCAGATGAGTTGAATGGGTAATTTGGTTCTGTCTTCACTAAGAAAGACACAAACAATCTCCCAGAAGTACTAGGGGACGGAGGACCTAGGATGACAGAGGAACTGAAGGAAATTCACATTAGTCAGCAAATGGTGTTGGGTGGACTGATGAGACTGAAGGATGATGAATCCCCAGAGCCTGATGGTCTGCATTCCAGGATACTGCATCTCTAGATATCGTGGATGCATTGGTGATCATTTTCCAATGTTCTATAGATTCTGGATCAGTTCCTGTGGATTAGAGGGTAGCTAATGTTATCCCACTTTTTTAGAAAGGAGTGAGCGAGAAAACAGGGAATTATAGACCAGGTAGCCTGACATCGGTGGTGGGGAAGATGCTGGAGTCAATTATTAAAGATGTAATAGCGTCGCATTTGGATAGTAGTAACAGGATCGGTCCAAGTCAGCATGGATTTATGAACAGAAAATCTTGCTTGACTAATCTTCTGGAATTTTTTGAGGATGTAACAAATAAAATGGATAAGGGAGAGCCAGTGGATGTACAGTAGTATATATGGACTTTCAGATAGCCTTTGATTGGAGATTAGTGGGCAAAATTAGAGCACGTGGTATTGGGAGTAGGGTAATGACAGATAGAAAATTGGTTGGCAGACAGGAAACGAAGAGTAGGGATTAACGGGTCCTTTTCAGAATGGCAGCCAATGACTAGTACGGTGCCGCAAGGCTCGGTGCTGGCACCGCAGCTATTTACAATATATATTAATGATTTAGATGAAAGAATTACAAGAAACATTAGCAAATTTGCAGGGTGGCAGTGTGAACTGTGAAGAGGATGCTATGAGGATGCAGGCTGACTTGGACCGGTTGGGTAAGTGGGCAGGTGCATGGTAGAAGGCAGTTTAATGTGGATAAATGTGAGGTTATCCACTTTGGAGGCAAGAACAAAAAGGCAGATTATTATCTGAATGGTGCCAGATTAGGAAAAGGGGAAGTACAATGAGACCTTGGTGTCCTTGTACATCAGTCACTGAAAGTAAGCATGCAGGTACAGCAGCCAGTGAAGAAAGCTCATGGCATGTTGGCCTTCATAACGAGAGGATTTGTGAATAGGAGCAAATAGTTCCTCTGCAGTTGTTCAAGGCCCTTGTGTGCAGTTTTTGTCTCCTAATTTGAGGAAGGACATTCTTGCTATTGAGGGAGTGCAGCGTAGGTTCGCGAGGTTAATTCCCGGGATGGCGGGGCTGTCATAAACTGAGAGAATGGAACGACTGGGCTTGTATTCATTCATAATTAGAAGGATGAGAGTGGATCTTAGAGAAACATATAAAATTATTAAGGGATTGGACAAGCTAGATGCAGGAAACATGTTTCCCGATGTTGGGTAGTCCAAAACCAAAGGCCACAGTTTTAAGAATAAGGGGTAAGCCATTTAGAACTGATATGAGGAAAAACTTTTTCACCCAGAGAGTTGTGAATTTGTAGAATTCTCTGCCTCAGAAGGCAGTGGAGGCCGATTCACTGTATGCATTCAAAAGAGAGTTGGATGGAGCTCTTCAGGCAAGCAGAATCAAGGATATGGGGAGAAGGTATTGATTGTGGATGATCAGCCGTGATCACATTGAATGGCAGTGCTGGCTCGAAGGGCCGATTGGCCTACTCCTGTACCTATTTTCTATGTATCTATGTTTCTATGTTTTAATATTCAGACTGCAAGTCTTTGCCCGTGTTTATGAACGCTATAAGATTCTCCCCATTTTGCTTCATCGAACCTGGTCAACTAATGTTTTCACCCAAACACACACTTACTTAGCTTTCCTTTAAATGTTTCTTTGCTATTTACTATGAATGCTCCATGTGGCTTCCTCTTGTGTGCCAAATACAATATGATTCATACTCTGACCACTTTCGGGCTAATGGAATCAAGGGATATGGGGAAAAAGCAGGAACGGGATACTGATTTTAGATGATCACCCATTATCATATTGTATGGTGGTGCTGGCTAGAAGGGCTGAATGGGCTAATCCTGCACCTATTTTCTATGTTTCTATGTTTCTATAATTGGCCGATTTTTAACCATTTCTCCGTGAGAGCCAGTGGTCTCCTGATGGTAAACACTATGCAAATTCCAGGAGAAGATAACCTACATGTGGTACAGCAATCATAAAACTCTTGGTTATATTTATATCCAGAAATAATTCTGGTAGCATATGTTTATATTGTTTATATATGTGGAGATTAACTGCAAAATCAATGTGCCAGCAATGATTGCCCTTCGGAAAGTGTCCTTTAACCAAGTTGCCTGCTGGGCTTTGGGTTGGCCAGTAATGAATCAACCTCATTGTTGCTGGTCTGCAGTCACTTATAATGAGGCAATGAAAGCATATTTATTTCTCTAAAATACACCAAACAAACACGAGCTTTTTAAACTGGTCAGTTATTTCAACATTACAGACATTGAGTTTTTGTTCCTGATTTTTAATCACATGGTTGGGATGGGTACAATTACAACATTTAAAATACTCTTTTGATAGGTACAAGGATAAGAAAGGTTTGGAAGGATATGAGCCAAGTGCAGCAAGTGGACCTAGCTCAGCTAAGTACCTTGGTCAGCATGGACAAATTGGGCCTGCGAGCCTGCTTCCATGTTGTACGATTATGCCATGCTATGACTATGTTTCTATAACTCATGATTAAATTTAACCCCCATTGTCATTATAATGGATTTTGAACTATGATCATCAGGACATCAGGCCAAACCTCTGGATTATTGGGCGAACAACATTACCACGATGCCGCCATTTTCCAGCAAAGTTGATTTGTTTTCATTAGATCAGTAGGTAACATACCAAACTTGATTAATTCCCGGAACATGCTGAGAGAGAGAAATCTCCTCTAATCTTTATGAGCATGGGCGATCTATCTCTTACAAAGATGCTATCTCCTCCTCTCAATTTCTCCGTCTCCACCACATCTGCTCCCAAGATGAGGCTTTCCATTCTAGGACATCCAAGTTGTCCAAGACATCTCACATGGTTGTACATGAGGGATCACATCTTATGAATCTGATTGAGTTTTTTCATGGAAGGAAGCAGAGAGTGATGGTGGAAGGTTGTTTTTTCAACTGGAGAACTGTGACTAGTGGTGTGCCTCGGGGATCAGTGTCCATTGCTGTTTGTGGTTTATATCAACAATTTGGATGAGAATGGACAAGGCAGGATTAGTAAGTTTGAAGATGATACTAAAGTTGGTGGTATTGTAGATAGTGAATAGCGTTATCAAAGATTACAGCAGGATCTTGAGCAGTTGGGCAAGTGGGTTGAGGTAGGTACTCAATGGACTCTAATACAAAAAAGTGTGAGGAGCTGCATTTTAGGAAGTCAAACCAGGGCAGGACCTTCAAAATGAATGACAGGGCCATGGGAAGTGTTGTAGAGCTACGAAATCTTGGAGTGTATGTACATAGTTCCCTGAAAGTGGCGTTACAGGTAAATAAGATGGTCAAGAAGGCTTTCGGTACATTGGTCTTCATCAATCACGGTATTGACTAAAGAGGTCGAGATGTTATGTTACAGTTGTACAAGAAATTGGCCAGGCCACATTTTCAGTATTGCAACTAATGGGCAACTATTTCACACAGAAAGTGGATGTATGGTATAAACTGCCAGAGGACGTAGTTGAGGCAGGTACTATAACAATGTTTAAAAGACGTTAGTATAGGTACATGCATAAGAAAGATTTAGAGGGATTTGTGTCAAACATGGCAGAAAGGACTAGGGTAGATGGGGCGTCTTGGCCGGCATGGGAACATTGGGCTGAAGAGCCTGTTTCTGTGCTGTATGGTTCTATGACTCTATGACTTTATGCTTTCTTTAGTAAACATGGTTTCCCCCTGCTGTCATGGATGGATCCATCACCCATGTCTTCTCTGTCTCCCTAGTTCTGGTCTTGCTCCCCCTCTCCAAGACAGAACATACATAATGTTTTCCTAGTCCTTAACTTTCATCCCACCAGCCATTGCATCCAACACAACATTATCTGACATTTCCACCTTTTTCAATGTGATTCCATCACCATCCACAACTTCCCATCACTATCTGCTTTCTGTAGAGAATGTTCCCTATGCAATTCGTCAGTTCACTCCTCCCTTCCCTCCCAAACAACCCCCTCCCCAGGTACTTTCCAAACAACTGAAGAAGATGTAATATCTGCCCTTATAATTCCTCCCTCACATCCATCCAGGAACCCAAGCAGTCCTTCCTGGTGAGATTGAGGTTCACATGCATCTCCTCTAGCTTCATCCACTACATTTGGTGTTCCTGATATGGTTTCCTTTACATCTGTGAGACTAAGCGCAGACAAAGCAACCATTTCACTGAGCATGGTCTGCCATGGCTTTCTGGATCATCAAGTTGCTAACCATTTTAACTACCCTTCCAATTCACACACTGACCTTTCTGTCCTAGGCCTTGTGAGGAAGTTAAAACGATTTAAACTTACAAAATGGATTCCGCTGAAACTAAGACAGGCTTTCTTCTTCTTCTATTAAATTGCAAAGCCAGCAGAATAGCACTAACCCTTGCTTTCAATACATTGACAAGGCCAGCAGACTGTTCATGTTCCCCTTTCCAATTACATAAGTGAGATAACAAGCACAGCGTCATGAATGTCTCCTCTATAATATAAACATTAGAGAGAATTCAGACTAAACCTTGTTCTATAAGATTATGGTGTGTGTCATAAGTAGAACAAAACAAAATGCTTGTTCTGCAGAAATATAACCTTCTCATATAAACATATATGGCTAACACTTCCTCTGTCACAAGAACCTGTCAATCTTAAGGATCTGTCAATTTTAAGAAGCAAGAGGCTGTACTACGCTTTGTCGATAAGGTATTGATGAATTGTCGATTATTGGGGTTTATATACATGTACTGAGACCATTGTCCCTTTGTGTGGGGATGAGAACTCCCGCCAGGTGAAATAAAGATTGTATTGCTTGATCACAGATGTTTTTGTGTTTTTGTCTGTTTAAGAATACAGAACCACAACATTGGCGTAGTCGAGCAGGTCTTGCTGGGAGCAATCGCTGAAGACTAAGTAAGAGGCTACAGTTTGGCCGGGGTCTCGAAGGAGGGAAGAAAGTACACTATTAGACCCCTTGAGTCTGAACTCCCTAAGAATAGCCAGAAACACTGTTGTCCTTCATCTGAAGTGATCTGGTTTCCCTGCCAAAGTTTTTCAGAACAGACAACGCAAGGTAAGACAATTTTTGGGATTGTTGACTCAGACTAAGTAGGCTGTCTGCAGTATTAAGCTGATATATTTGGCCAGTAATGGGATAGGGTCCAGATAAGAGTAATATGGGAGCTTTGGTATATGTGGGAGTTTTAGTACGTGGGAGCTTCAATACCGCATATATGTTATTTGGATCCAGGAAAAAATAAAGATTACATTATGAATGTATAAAGAAAAAAGAAAGAATATGGTTGGCCAACATAATATTAAACAATTGGTATGTAAAAATGGAAACCTAACCATAATATCCCCGGGGAACCCTTGTCTGATATAGCGACTTTGTTTACAGAGAGAGGGGGGATAAGGAACAAATTCGGGGAGAGAAACAATTGGAAATAGTGTAGAATACCTGTCCAATTCCCTGGCCACCAGTCACTAACAGCAGGAGCTACTACACTCAGATCCCGTGAAGAGGAAGGGGTTCCTGTATGTCTAGAGGGAAGAGCACCCCAGAAGAAGGAAGTACTGATAAGGATGATGAGGAAGAAGGAGGGAGAGGGCTTAACGCAGAAGAAGAAGCACAGTGAGAGAATTAAACAACACAGAGCACCATGAAAGAAAAACAGCAGATAAATAAAAGATAAAGCAGGATGTCGAGCTGGTGGCTTTCGAGTCAATGTACCTTAACCACAAGAATCGAGGCTGCTCACTTTTGCCCGAAGAACGTTAACATTTTGCAGCCAACAGTCGGTACACTTTAAAACAATCTTGAAACAAAAGACTCTGACCTGTTTGAAAAAAACAGAGCTCATCTCCCTGGTGGAGAGAGAGGGGAAAGTCTGAGTAATCGGGCAAGTGTGAGGTGTGGCAAGACCCTTTATGACAGGGAATCGGACCAATCCCATTTCTGGGCTTGGTTAATTTCTACCAGCAGTGGATACATTGGTATCTCTAACTCTCTCACTCCAATAAGAAGAAGACTTTCGCAACTTAAAAACAGCGGTTGCTACTGCACCAGCCACTGCATGCCTTAGCCTTCCCAGTCCAACTGGCCATTAGTAAGTGCAATACACATACAACTGGCTACAATGAAGTCTTCCGCTGACATTATTGCCCACACAGCAGATTACGAATTCTACAGATTAGTCCCCACAGAACCAAAGATTCTAGTAGACATAACGGCTCTTTCAGACAAGGGAAAGTTAATTAATTATGTTGTGAGGATTGTTGAGAATTGTAAAGAAACGCAACAATGTGCTTCAATTTGGTTTCTATGTAAAATGTAAATCAAAACAATACATTTGTGACAATTGAAATTTTATTTTAGCAGGGAGGAGCTGAGAAATGTTATTACATAATTTTGCCTTCCTGCAGCTTTCATATTAAATTTGTATTGATAAGGAGGGAAGAGAATTTGGAAAGTAGCTAACATTTTGAAGCTTTTAATGAAATGACCTGTGTTCAAGAGAGAGTCCAAAATGTGTTTTGGGTTGAGACCATTCTTCAATATGTGTTGTATTTATGAACAAGTATGAATATTTTTGGTGAATGGCTGGCTGACAAATAGGTATGAATCCTGTCTACAGGACAGCTATCATTGTTTTTCTTAAATTAAATTTAAGAAGTATATGGCTTCTGTTTTATAATTCTCCGAAGCTAGCTTGGTCAAGGTTACCAACACAACAGCTCAAGACATAGTGCCTTTGCCTGATAATATCATATATTAAAATGTAAATTTATCATTTTTGTGTGTTTCAAAGTTTAAGAGTTTTGCATGATTTCCTTGAGGAGTATATAACTGTGTTTTACTACAAGAATTATATTGCTTTAAGGTGTGTGACTATCTAAGATTTAGCATATTGCATGAGGTGTGGAAATTTGTGAGTGAATGGCACAAAAAGAGGGTGTAGAGTGAGTGAGTTTAAAGACTGTTACTTGTTTGTGGAACCAGTTCTGGGTGAATGTTGAATTAATCATATAATTAAGATGAAATAGAAAGTCGTTGAATGAGCTTGTTCATTTACATGATAAATCTTTGTAGAATCTCATGTGTTAAAAAGTAGTGTCTCTGTAAGATGTTGCAGCTGTATTGGCATTGAGCCTGGGACAACGTTATTTTATTTTCTTTGCTCTTTGGAAATGTATTGGTTATCCATATGGAAATTAACTGTGTATTCTATGTCTTCTAAACTTTTATTAAACAGGGGATGTGGCTCAGCAAAGAGACTGTTAATTTTCTTCGCCACATAACCTGGCATTAGGATTGGAGACCTTGTCGGTATTTTAAGTTGATTTCTTCCTATTTCTTACCTTTTGAATTGAATTCAAGAGAGATCTGAATTATGCACTGGCCATGTGAAATTCAGATTAAGGTGTTGGATGAGAATTAGGAATAATTTTTAAATATTTTTTTCCATTGTAATGATCTATTTTTAAAGGGTCTGCCTTGTAAGTAGTTTAAGAGTTTAAATAAAGCCTTCACTGAGACTGGACTGGACATTGGTGTGAATTAATTACATATACACAGCAATTGACCAGAACCTTGTTAGTCTTACAGAAACCACTGAACCAGAGAAATGCAGAAACCACTATCAGATTACCATAACGGCGAATCCTTGCAACCAGGAGATCATGAACTGATAAGAAATTGGGATTGGAGGAAATTGGGAGAATGGTGGAAGGAGCCCTTCCCAGTACTACTGACTACACCTACCTACAGTGAAGGTCGAAAATAATCCTCATTGGATACACCTAACATTGCGTAATAATTGGAAACTGGAAAAAGGAAGTAATGACTTGGATGTCCTCCTGCAAGACTGGAGGTAAAAGGAAGCCATACACACCAATAAAAAAGGCCAGTGTAAATGACTTCTAGACTCAGTATGTGATTCAAATACATCTTTAATCAGCACTGAAACTTAACAGCATGGAGGATGATTAGTTGTCAGTACATCCTGGCTGCTCCAACTGTCGGTGCTGGGAAACCAATGTTAGTATAAGTATTACAGTGGAGTGGATTTAGAGATGCTGGCAGGTGTGTGATTGGTTAACATGCAACATCAATCTACATCCTTCCCCCTAAAGATTAAGTGTGAAAGGGCACCCATGCCATGGGGTTAAACATACTCGCCATATCTGTCTGGTAGTCTACTAACAGAGCCCAAGCGCGTGTGGATCAAACCCTCCCTCCCCTCAGCTGAAAGATGAGACGGAGAGCAGCTGAAAGATGAGACGGAGAGCCTGGAGGCAAGAATGACGTGGCGGAGGCTTGTGGTGACCGAAAGGGGAAACATGCGGTGGGTGAGGCCCTGTGGTTAGTGGAGACTGCAGGACATGGAGTGGTGCAAGGCATGCGGGGACGGGTGGTAGACATTGCAAAAGGCGGCTGGAACTGGAGCGGTGGAGCATAGGGACCAGCTAGGTGGACGAGGCTCCCTCACAGCAAGCAGGTGTTGTCGACTTCTCCGGTATACCGCTCCCTCACAGTCTACCAGGTAAGACTGTGGCTCGTCAATCGGGTTGATAACAATGCCCAGACAGGAATGTCCAGTTGAAGTTCGTGGGCGGACGACCTGACCGGAAAGTAGAGGCCTGAGTGGTCTACTGGAACGTTGCATGACTGTTTCTGGATATCGTGCTTCTCTTGTAGACATTTCTGGATAGTGGCGGGCTTCAGCACCTGAGGAACGAGTTGCTGTTGTGCGATGGGTACCGGAGGCCTCGTCAATCTTGACATCAGTCGCTGTGCCGGCGATCCCAGGGTTCCGTCCCTGGCAACGTTTCTGAGATTCAGGAGATCGAGATAAACGTCTGACTTTGAAATCTGTGCTCGCTCCAGCAAGTGTTTGACGCTTCTGACGCACGTTCAGCGAGTCCATTACTCTGTGGATACTTGGGACTGCTCATGACGTGCTGGAAGTTCCATCGGTCTGCGAAAAGCTTGAACATGTGGCTGGTGAACTGCCGACCGTTGTCGGTTCTCAGGCTGACGGGAGCACCAAAGGTAGAGAAGTGTCTTTTCAGCTTCTGGATGACCATCTCAGATGTGAGGGAGGTCAGTTGGTCTAGTTCAAACCAATTAGAAAAGGAGTTGACTAGAACGAGATAGTGCTTCCCGCACCATTCAAAAATGTCCGCCGCCAGCGATGTCCAGGGCAGAGCTGGTGGAGGTTGTTGCAGAAGGGGCTGCCGCTGCTGGTGAGGCACAAGGCTGTTGCAAGCGGGGCAGGAGGCTACGCGGTCCCGGATGTAACATTCCCGGCCAGTAGAACACACTACGGGCACGTGGCAGTGTGGCGTTGGCTCCTGCGTTACCGCTGTGTGCCTCTTTGAAGTATACGTCTCGTAGCGATGAGGGTATCACTACCTTGTGACCCTTGATGACAATCCCATCCTGAACTACCAGTTCATCACGAACCAGTTAACAGCATGGAGGATGATTAGTTGTCAGTACATCCTGACTGCTCCAACTGTCGGTGTTGTAAAACCAGTGTTAGAATAAGTATTACAGTGGGGTGGAGGTAGAGATGCTGCCTGGTGTGTGATTGGTTAACATGCAACATCAATCTACAGCCAGTATTTAAAGTTGTTAAAACCAGCCATGAACATAAGCAAATGTTGAATTATACATATGCCTCCCTAATCCCGGATATTTGAAACGAGTCTCTCCCTTTTTTAAATAAACTTGAACAATTAACATTGACCCTTTATTTGTTCTTTGGGGTCCTGGGATTAGGAATAGAACCAAAGGGATCAATTTGAAATGAGGGTCACACTTAATTATAACTACTCGACCATTTTAAAGACCTCAACCAGATCGCAGGCCGGTGGGATATCATCTCGGTCACCGTACCCCGCGTTAGCGGCTGGATGTGACCGAACGTCGCCTTTGTCCCGAGGGAGGACAGGTGGCAAGCCTGCGCGGACGTCGGTACACCCCGCATCGGCAGCTGCAACCGACTCCTCACCGCTCATGTCTTTCCAGACAGTCAGGCTGTCTCCGTCCGGAAGACTGCAGACCAGCGACATGTCCGCACGGGAGTTGCTTAGCCCCGCTGGAGCGGTAGGCAGCGACATCCTGCCTAGGCACCCTAGACATCACCTCGACGAGGTGCGGGCCGATGACAGAAGCCTCAGTGGTTCAGGAGAACCTGAGGAAGTCAACCTGTAGTCCGCAGATAGCAGCGGCGGTCGCATTGCCCGTATGGAGCGCATGATGGAGCGTCTCCTAGAGCAGAATCTCCAGCAGCAGGACCGGATGTCCTTCAGCTCCAGGATCATGCTACTGGGCCACCTAGCATGTGGGGAGTGCCAGGGATCAGCAGCTGGCTGACATGGAAGAAGGGTTGGCGGAGGGACCTGCAGCACCAGAGAAACCCCAGGAGGAACTGCTGGATGTGGTCTCCAAATTCGCCCAGCCCAAGCCCTCGGGACAGCCATTACAGGCCAAACTAGCGGCCAGTATTGACTTCCTTACTACACATGAGCTGCAGGATCAGGTCCTAACCGAGGCTATAAACAAGTACAAGGCCCCGAACAACTGCATATCATTGAATGTACCTACAGTCAACACGCCCATCTGGGGCAACATCAGCCCAGGAATATGGGCACAGGAACTCAAATTACAGAAGATCCTGAAACTACTAACGTCGGGGATTACTGCATTTTCCAGATGGGATGACGGTATGGAGATGACGGAGGAGCAGGAAGATGCTCTGGCGTTATTGTGCAACACACAATATGAAATCAATGCATTCCATAAAATTGCCATCAAGCCGACTCTAAACCCCAAATTCGCGGGGTTGTTCAAGGCATCTGCCCCATTGAGACAACTGTTCATTGAGGACCTGCCTAAACAGGTCAAGGACCTGGACGAGGAGGTGAAGGCAGTTGGGTTGATGAAACAACCTCCCTCCAGCAGGCCGGCAGCGCGCAGACAAATGCCATATGTAAGACCTCGGGGGCCACCTGAAAGACCAGCAAGGACTTACACACAGACCGCACCCCAACAACAAAAGCTTTTTTTAGGGCAGGGCCAGCAGCGACTGGCGTGGAAGATGCGCCAACGCCACAATCCAGCAACACAATGGAACACCAAAGTCCAGAACGTCAGGCCCCGCCGGTAACCATGGAGGTAAAGGGGGTCTGGTTCTCATGCAAGTGCTGCATGTTTAACCTCACAAGTTGGTGGGAGGTTACGTCTATTCTGGGATATATGGAGCTCTATGACTTCAGACTCATTTATTTTAAAAAGTATTCAGGGGTATGAAATTGAATTCATAAATAATCAACTTCCCCCGCCTCAACATGTACCAGACCGGAAGTTTGCGCTTTCCCATAAGGAAATAACGGAAGGAGTTGAGGAAATTTTGAGGCTACATGCAAAAGGAGTGATAGAGAAAATGATCCACGAACCTCTTGAGTTCGCATCCAACATCTTTACCAAAACTAAAAAAGATGGTAGATGTCAGATATTATTGATTTAACCCATTTGAATACTTGTTTACCCATTTTAAAATGAACACGTTTGAAACAGCTAATCACTGATTTGCAAAGGGTGCTTTATGGCATGCATTGATTTAAAAGATGCATATTATTCAGTATCCATACGGAAACATCACCAAAAGTTCTTGACGTTTGTTTGGATGGATCAGCTATGGCAGCATAGAGCCCTACTTAATGGGCTTACTACAGCCCCCAGGTTATTTACAAACATTTTGAAACCTATATTGACATCCCTCAGGAAACAAAACCATATTGTCATGGCATATTTAGACGACATCTTGATTGTAGGAAAGACCATGGAGTCAACAAATTTAGCAGTAACAGATACTAAGGCATTGTTTCAAAAATTGGGGTTTGTCATCCATCCAGACAAATCTAAGCTCTACCCTTCACAGGTCATGGACTATCTGGGGTTCACAATTAACACCAATCAAATGATTGTTACCATCCCAGATAACAAGGTAACAGATGTTATTGAAGCATGTAACAACCTTGTTTGTGCCAGGAAACCAACAATCAGACATAACCATATAACAATTACAGCACGGAAACAGGCCCTCTCGGCCCTTCCAGTCCGTGCCGACCATTTGTTTTCCCCTAATCCCATCTACCTGCACTCAGACCATACCCCTCCATTCCCTTCACGTCCATATACCTATCCACTTTACTCTTAAATGTTAAAATCGATCCTGCCTCCACCACTTCTGCTGGAAGCTCATTCCACACAGCCACCACCCTCTGAGTAAAGAAGTTCCCCTCACGTTACTCCGAAACCTCTGTCCCTTAATTCTCATGTCATGCCCTCTTGTTTGAATCTTCCCTACCCTCAATGGGAAAAACGTATCCACGTCAACTCTGTCTATCCCTTTCATCATTTTAAAGACCTCAATCAAGTCCCCCCTTAACCTTCTGCGCTCCAAAGAATAAAGACCTAACTTGTTCAACCTTTCTCTGTAACATAGTTGCTGGATAATTGCTGCTAAGATAATTGGGAAATTAGTAGCTGCATTTCCAGCTACGCGATTTGGCCCTCTACACTATCAAAACTTGCAAAGAACAAAAATGTCAGTGTTAAAAACAAATGCTGGACATTTTGACAGGCTTATCAAGGCAAAAGTTGAGCTACAATGGTGGATTGATAATATTCGAGACTCATTCAATCCCATTATTGTACCAAACCCGTCAGTCGTGGTACAAACCGACGCAAGCGCCAAGGCTGGGGAGCTACCGCCACCACTGGAAGTGGTGGCGTTAGATGGGATTTACACGAGTCTACCCTTCTATTATCACAAGGGATAAACTATTTGGAGATGCCAGGGGCACTTCACGGACTACGAGCCTATTGTATGAATTTACGTCATACGCATGTCCGGCTCCAAATAGATAACACTACTGTGGTGGCATACTTAAATCATATGGGTGGTATCAAGTCAATATCTTGTGATGAATTGGCAAATGCAATCTGGCTCTGGTGCATAGACAGAAATATTTGGATATCAGCTACCTTCCTTCCAGGTAAGCTCAATACAGTGGTGGACACCAGGTGACAAGTGTTCAATGGTAACATTGACTGGATGTTGAATCCCCAAATATTTGCTAAAGTTATCGCCAAATTTGGGACACCAGATATTGACCTTTTTGCGTCCAGATTGAACCATCAGATACCAACATATGTATCTTGGGAACCAGATCCTGGGGCAGTAGCGATGGACGCTTTCTCGCTGCACTGGGGGAAATGGTTTTTCTATGCATTTCCTCCATTTTGCCTCATCAGTCGGGTGTTGCAGAAAATAATTCAGATTCTACAACAGGCATCTTAATAATACCCTACTGGCGTACAAAACCAGGATATCTGGTGGTCTTAGAGATGATCATAGAACTATGGACACATATTAACAGGTGCCCGGGTTTGGTGACTAACCCCACTACAGGGGAATCCTATCCATACCATGGTCATCTGAACCTGTTGGCCTGCAGGTTCTGAAGAGGCCACTCCTGCAATATGGTCTAACACCTAGGACCATGGACACCATTCCAGTGTCGTGTAGAGTATCCACCAGACGACAGTACCTCACCCAAATCAGGAATTGGGAGGCCTACTGCAGCCGGATTAACATCACGTATGACTTCCCCATGTGCTGGAATTCCTTGCGGGGCTGCACCATGATGAAGGCCTCAGCTACAGCGCCATCAACAGTGCCAGGAGCGCACTATCATCCTACCATTGCATAGGAGTAGGATCCCACCAGCTTGTGTCCAAATTGATGAGGGGTATCTTCAATTCAAACCCTCCCCGACCACGATACAACATCACCTGGGACATAGGGGTAGTATTGACCCAGCTCAGGAGTTGGTCGCCAATGAATGGACTACCGCTGGATAAACTCACCCTGAAGATGGTGATGTTAATGGCGCTAACATCGGCTCAGCAGGTTCAGACGTTACAAAAGATAAAATTGGATAACATGGTCTCAACCTCTGAGAGAGTAACCTTCTTTATTGATGAGTTACTCAAGCAGCACAGACCTGGGACTACAGGGCTGCAATTAATATTTCCAGCATACCCCGTTGATGTGAGGCTCTGCATAGCCACCTACATTCGTCAATATATACAAGTGACGCATACCCTCAGGAAAATGGAGAAAGGACTGCTGATCAGCCATAAGAAACCCCATCACAGGGTGATGGTGCAGACGATCTCCAGGTGGCTCAGGGTGGTATTGGATGCAGCAGGTATTGATACTAATATCTTTAAATCCCATTCTACAGGGCTGCATCCACATCAGCGGCAAGGACCATGGAGGTTCCCATGGACCATATCCTCGCTACAGCGGGCTGGGCTAGTGAGGCTATGTTCCATCGGTTTTACAACAAACCTGTGCCCGCTCCTGCTACATTAGCGATGACAGTGTTGAGTACTGATCACCCATCAACGTTTATCCCCAAGTGAGGGGTTTTGATTTGTGTTAATAAATACTACTTTATTTTTCAGCTTGTCAAGTCGGAATTACGTCAACATACTCCTTCCATCAGAATTGCGGCAGTGTGTGAGTATGGATGTGATCCAGGGCATGTAATTACAGAGCTTTGAACTCTTCACAAAGTCACTCGCATGACTCCGAAATGAAATAGTAAGATTAAACGAGAACATACCAGTTTGCAGTTTGATCTTTATTTTATGAGGAGTTGCGATGAGGGATTTCGTGCCCTCCGCTCCCAACCCTCTACTATAAGGTCAACTGGTAATTGGAGTCTCTTTAATCTTACTATATTAGTCATTGTATTTAATTCTATGATTCCACACCGCTGCTTTGAAGAATGTCCCTCATCGCAACTCCTCATAAAATAAAGATCAAACTTCAAACTGGTAAGTTCTCATTTAATCTTACTATTAATGGGAGATGCTGGCCATTCATTGGGTTGATGGACTTTGGAATACTATATTACACTAAGGCTCTATAGTTTTATTAATCATTGCTCTAAAATGTTATTGTTAATTGCTTGCGACCATTATGTACCTACCGAGGATTGTGAATGTTGTCATAAACTGATAAAGAGGAAGGAATGTGGAAGTTAAAATCATTTAAACTTACAAAATGGATTCTGCTGAAACTAAGACAGGCTTTCACCTTCTTCTATTAAATTACAAAGCCAGCAAAAAAGCACTAACCCTTGCTTTCAGTACAGTAACAAGCCAACAGATCAACAGATTGTTGATGTTCTCCTTTTCAATAACATAAGCGAGACAACAAGCACAGCTTCATGAATGTATAATATAAACATTGGAGAGAATTCAGACTAACCCTTGTTCTATAAGATTATGAAGTGCGTCATAAGTAGAAAAAACAAAATGCTTGTTCTGCAGAAATATAACCTTCTCATATAATACAATACAATATGGCTTTATTCGTCACATTACACATAAAGAGCAAGTGAAATGAATTTGCCAGCAGTGGTACAATGATAAAGAGCACCCAAAACACACTAAAATGTTAACATAAACATCCACCACAGCATTCATCACTGTGGTGGAAGGCACAAAATTTGGCCAGTCCTCTTCTATTTTTCCCCGTGGTCGGGACTTCCACTCTCCGCAGCCGTCGCAGTGGGCGTCCAGATGTACAGAGAGATAAAAGTCCAGGTAAGTCCAGAGTCAGCTCTTCCACACCGGAAACCGTGGCTTCAGGTTGGTGTAGTCCGCAGGCCGGCGGTCAAAGAATTAAAGTCCCCGCCGTGCCGCAGCCAGAAGCACCGCAGACTGCAGGGCTGGCGGTCGAAGCTCCCCTCCAGGGGTGATGGTAAGTCCATGCTGGGCCCGCGGTAGAAGTAGGCCACGGGTCGACAGTCAGAGGCTAACCCTTCCTCTGTCAGAAGAATCTGTCAATCTTAAGGAGCTGACAATCTTAAGAAGCAAGAGGCTGTACTATGCTTTGTAGATAAGGTATTACTGAAGCGTTAATTATTGGGGTATATATACATGTACTGAGATCATTGACCCTTTGTGTAGGGATGAGAACTTTGTATACTGTAATCTGCGTATTGTAAAGAGTTTTTACCACACCTGCCTGGTGAAAATAAAGATTGCATTGCTTGATCACTGATTTTATTTGCTTTTTTGTCTGTTTAAAAATACTGAACCACAACATGTGTCCATTGCCAGAGTGAGGCCACATGCAAATTGGCAAAACAGCATCACATATTCTGCTTGGGTAGCTTACATCCAAACGGTATGACCTCTAATTTTTGGTAACGAACAACCCTTCCTTCTCTCCCCTCCCCCTTTTACCCCTTTGTTTTCCTTGTGTGCCAGCAGGATTCGGACCTATTTCTACCCTACTGTCCCTCGTAGTTTACGTCTTTTCTATCTTTATCTGCTTAGCTCACGCATGTTGTCTTTTCATTTTCAGTCTCTGTGCAACCATCTGTCAATCTAAAAAAAGTCACCTGTATTCACCTATTACTCGCCAAACTTTGTCCTGCTTCCAGTGATAGGAGCAGAATTAGGCCATTTGGCCCATCTATTCTATCCTGGCATTCAATCATGGCTGATCAATTTCTCCTTCCTTACCCATTTTCCTGCCTTCTCCCCATAACCCCTGACACTCATACTAATCAATACCTCATACTAATCAATACCTCTCTTCAAAAGGTCTGTTCCAGCTTTCTCCTCCCCACCCCAACACCCCCCCCCCCCCCATGCCACTAAATCTGTCTGAAGAAGTGTGAGCCGAAAACATCGTCTACACATGTTCTCTTTTGTTGCTGCCTGACCCATTGAGTTACCCCAACATTTAAGCAGTGACACAAAGTTAATTCCTGGGATGGCAGGACTGACATATGATGAAAGAATGGGTTGACTGAGCTTGTATTCACTGGAATTTAGAAAGAAGAGAGGGGATCTTGTGGAGACCTTTAATTCTTAAAGTAAAATTCTTAAAGGATTGTACAGCTGGATGCCAGAAAAATGTTTTTGATGTTGGGGGAGTCCAGAATCAGGAGTCACAGTTTAAGAATAAGGGGTAGGCCATTTAGGACAGAGATGAGGAAAAACATTTTCACTGAGAGTTGTGAATCTGTGGAATTTGCTGCCACAGAAAACCGTGGAGGCCAATTCACTGGATGTTTTCACGAGATAGTTATATTTAGCACTTAGAGCTAAAGGAATCAAGGGATATGGGGGGAAAAGCAGGAATGGGGTATTGATTTTAGATGACCAGCCATGATCATATTGAATAGCGGTGCTGGCTCGAAGGGCCGAATGGCCTACTCCTGCACCTATTTTTCTATGTTTCTATGTTTCTATTAATGTCTTTTTTCTGGCATTTTTAATTTGCGCTAGCATATAAACTTTATGAGAAAGACCAAGATTCTTCCAACAGTTGTTTTATGCATAAATATTATTTAAAGAAAGACTGAATATACTGAGTGAGTGGCTCTCCAAATTTACAAAGCACAAATAAGAATTTTAATAGGAAGATTAAATGAGCTTACCAGTTTGAAGTTTGATCTTTATTTTATATGGCGTTACGATGAGGGATTACTTGAAGAAGCCCGCCAGCCCGCTTGCGCGTCAACCTTCATAGCGGTGGTGTGAAATCACAAATAACAGTTGTTGAACTGATTATAGGAAGATTCGAGAAACTAGATCTACCACTTGACCTTTATGATTAGAGGGTTGGGAGCGGAGGGCACGTAATCCCTCATTGTAACTCCTCATAAAATAAAGATCAAAGTTCAAATTGGTAAGTTCTCGTTTAATCTTCCTATTTTACTTTGGAGTCACGTGACTACACTAAGATTTTAAAGCTCTGTGATTTCGTGCCGCGAACACGAGTCCATGCCACACACTGCATTAGTTGACCAGAGTTGATTGAAATGATAATGTACTCAGACATGACATAGATTTAAAACATGATGATGCTTTTTAATAAACAAATGATGTATAAAAAAAATAATAGTGACCCCTCATATCCGGGAGTAAACTCTAAAACAGAGCCTAAAATTGAAAATTGGCAAACAGCCCCGGCCTGGCAATGAGTTTGTTAAAAAAAGATTGGAATGTTCGCTCATTCGACCATTCTGCAATCGCTAGGATGTGGTCCAGCGGAAGGTCCATAACCCTCGCTGCTGATGTTGTTGAAGCCCTGGTGGAGTGAGATTTGAAAACATCAGTGTCCACTCCTGCACAAGCCAATACTCGCCTTATCCACCTGGAGATGGTCTGCACTGATACCTTCTTGTGTGTTTTTTTATAACTAACAAATATTGCCAGTTCAGTGCCTCTAAGGTTCTTAGTGGCCATAAAACACCGTTGTATATGTGTGACCACACACAATCGAAGGTCCTTAGGGTATGCCGTAAATTCTAGTTTTAGGCCTGACACCCCTGGTCTGCTCTGCTTGATTAGCTCATGAGCATAAAATGTTATTTTATTGGCAGATGTAACCATTCTGTCCAGCTGCAGCTTATGCAATGACTGGACCCATTGTGCTGAAACCAGCGCCATGAGCATAACCACTTTATAAGTGAGTTTGACCAAAGACAAGGATATAACCGGAGCCCACCACTGAAGCAGCATTAGCACAATGTGAACATCCCATATCTCCGTGTACCTGGGCCTGGGGGGGTTTGTGTTGAAGATACCCTTCATGAATCTGGATATCAGTGGGTGAGACCCGACAGTGTGGTGTCCCGACCCCAGCAACAAATATGACGACAAGGCACTCTTGGCACAATTAATGGTACTATAACTCAATTTCTCATCAAAGAACAGTTTTGAGAGAAATTCCAAGACTTCCGTTATACGTGCCGTGTCATACGTTATGTTGGACTGCGAACAGAACGCTTCCCGTCTTTTGATACAAGAGATGTACTGCTTCTTGGTGCTATCCCTCCAAGCCGCGGTGATCATGTCCACAGTACGATCTGACAGTCAGAGCCCCAGGAAAGGTCTTCTTAAAGTCTGAAAATCAATAAATTGATTCAATCATGCAGCGGATGGCCCTCCCGAGTCACGGGATGAACCCGTAAATTTCTGCGTTTGGGAATAACCATAAACGGTTCTGTTATCATTCCCATTATCACAGGAACCATGGCTGTGTAGGCCAGTCAGGCACTACCAAAATGCCTGAGGCGGAATCTTGCTGGATTTTTTAAATTTTAAGGCAAAAAGGAGGGAATGCATAGAAGAACATTCCTCCCCAGTGTAGCAAGAATGCATCTATCACCACTTCCCCCCTGGGTCTGGCTCCCGTGCATCATATTTTGGTAACTGGTGATTGAGCCTAGATGCAACCAAATCGATATCCGGTGTTCCATGATGAGCAACAATGTCGTTAAATACTTTTATGATCCAACATCCATTCTGTGCTGTCATTAAATTTTCGTGACCTGGCGTCCGCCCACCATAAACCTACCCGGCAAGTAGGTAGCTGAAATCCAAATGCTTCTTTCGATACACCAGTGCCAAATAAGGTTAGCCAATTTATCATAGGATACTGACTTGATTCCACCCATGTGATTAATATATGCCACCGTTGTAGTGTTGTCAATCTGTAGTTGAACATGCAGACTATGTATATTCCCACAATAAGCTTTCAACCCATATAATGCTCCCAGCATCTCTAAGTAGTTAATACCATGTAACTGAAGAATTGATGACTCATGCACATCCCATATGCCACCTACAACTAGAGATGGTATTAGTAGCTCCCCAACTTTGAGCACTAGCATCAGTTTTTTTGTAATATAACTGAAGGTTTGCTGACCAAAATGTTTACTGGAGCAATGCCGAATATTGGTCATCCACCATTGTAATTCAGAAATAGCTTCAACTGGTAACCGCATACGTCTGCAAAAATGACCTAAATGGTATTTGAGTGCTTGCTCCTTTGCACGTTGTAAATTTTGATAATACAAAGGCCCGAACTGTGCAGCTGGAAAAACAGCCACTAATTTGCCAATTATACTGGCTATTTGTCGAATAGATGGTTGTTCCATAACAACAAGGTTGTTACAGCTTCTATCAATTCTAATCTCTTGCCCCCAGGGCAGTCACCAACATACTAATAGAGTTAACGGTAAATCCCAAATAGTCAATAACTGTAGATGGCATCAACTTGGATATAACTGGATGGATGAGAAACCCCAATTCCTCAAAAGTGAGTTTTGCGGCTGAAACAGCTAATTCAGCTAATTTCAGTCTTCCCTACGATTAGGATATCATCCAAGTATGCCATCAAAATATGATTTTGAGCTCTAAGTAGCCCAAGCACCGGTTTCAATAATTTGGTAAACAATCTTGGGGCTGAAGTTAACCCATTAGGCAATGCTTTAAACTGCCACAGTTGCACCATCCAGTTAAACTTCAAATATCTCCGGTGATCCCTGTGAATGGGTACCGAATAGTATGCATGCCATATGGGTACTGAGATCGATGCATGCCATAAAGCACCCTTTGGAAATTAGTTGTTTGGCAGTAATGAAGTTTTCCATTTTAAATGTCTATACTGCACATAAGAGTTAAGTTGAGTTAAATCTAGGATGATTTGACACACACCATCTTTCTTTTGTTTGGTAAATATATAAGAAACGAATTGGTGATGTTCATGACTCGACTTCTCGATTACCCCTTTTGTATATAATGAGTGAATTTCAGCTTGTATAACCAACCCTTCCTGTTGGGAATGAACAAATGTCTGGCTTGGTATATGCTGTGAATTGGGTGGCAATGAATTGGGGAGGAATTCAATTTGGAATCCTTGTATACTGTGCAGTATAAACAAATCTGATGTTAACCAACGCCATTCATTCAAAAACAAGTGTAACCTACCACCAACTTGTAACCGTCCACACAACCCATATTCTGGAAAGAAACAGACCCACCTACATCCATGGTTACCGGTGGTTCAATGGAAGGCCCAAAGGCCCCTGATCCAGGTTTTTATTTCCGCCCCCCGAAGTTTGGTGGGTAGGATTGCTGGAGTGCATGGACTGTACATCTTCCATGAGGGCTTGCCTGGACCTTGGTCTAAAAAAGACCCCTGTCCAGAGAATTTGGCTTTTGAACTGCCACCAGCTTCAGCGAACCGCTTACTGCTGATGGAAGCAAAAGGTTGCTGCTGCCAAAATGATGAAGCTTTGCTAGTCACTGGACCCTTGATCAGCCCGACAGCTTTCGCTTCTTCGTCCAGGTCCTTAACCTGTTTCGGCAGATCTTCGCCGTCGGCGGCTGCATATTGCTGGCCCTGCACAATCCCGCAAATTTGGGGGTTTCAAGGCGGGTCAGATGGTGTTCTTACGAAGACAGTTAATTTCAAACTGTGCGTTGCACATCAACGCCAAGGCATCCTGTTGTATGTCTGAAAAGGGACCCCCATCCACAGACCTGGCGAATGCCGTGATGCCTGACCCCAGCAATTTCAGGATTTTCTGGAGCTTCATCTCCTGGGCTTTGATGCCCCCTCCAATATATCCCCAGATGGCACGTTGAGTGAAGCACAATTTCCAGGTGTATGGTACTTAGTGGTTGTTTCTACCATCACTTGTTCCTGCAGCTGGTGTGATGTGAGGTGATTTATGCTTGCAATTTATTCCTCTTGCAGCGGCTCCCCTGTTTGCGAGGGTATCACGAATCTTGAAGCCATTGCAGGTATTTCTTGTGCTTCACGTATGTTGTGGATTTTGGTATGCTCCCCAGACATACCTCCAGATTCGGAGTCAGTCCAGAACTGACCCCGTACGCTCCCCTCTCTAGAGTGGGAGACATAGTGCAGCCCTGGACCAGGCGCTGCCGCGGGTCCCCGAGGAGACCTGCGCTGATATAACTCAGTTTCCCGGAACATATCATGATGGAGCATCCTTTCCATAAGGTGCTCCATCCTGGATAAGTGCCCGGAGAGGCTATCCATCGTAGGAGGCAAATCCTCCTGGCCTGACTCATCCGAGTAACCAGGCCTGTCAGACTTTTTCTTGGCTTTTCACCCTTTCGGGGTTGCCAAGGTGCTTAGGACCGGCACCAAGTCTGAAGTCGCTGACCGCACTGTCAGCGACTCGGAAGGTGAAACCGCCGGCCGCCAGCTACCCGCACTACCACGGTCCTCTGTAGCTGGTCTCCCCATGGCCCATCTGGACTTCGCCTTGGATGTTTCCATGATGGTTCGAACTTGAAACTCTGTAATCTAGAATTTTACCAAACAAAAACGACCTCAGAATAAGTTTAAACTTATGTAGGGTTTTAAAACTTACCGCTTGAGGAGCGACGCGCCTCCCAGCCAGTCGAGTGCGCTATGCGTTAGATGCATTGAACGTGCATGCAGGGCTGGCGGGCTTCTTCACGTAATCACTCACACTGTGACTCTGAAGTAA
This sequence comes from Okamejei kenojei, assembly GCA_035221665.1. Classification (NCBI taxonomy): domain Eukaryota; kingdom Metazoa; phylum Chordata; class Chondrichthyes; order Rajiformes; family Rajidae; genus Okamejei; species Okamejei kenojei. Next base: position 92,736,224 of record CM069135.1, read on the forward strand.
AATGGGAATACTGTTCACTTGTCTAGATGAATATGGCTCCAATAACAATCAAAAGGCTGTACTGCATCGAAAACATAGTGTTTGCTTGATTGGAACTCTGTGCACCATCCTAAATATTCAGTTTCAGTTTCAGTTTAGTTTATTGTTATGTGTACCGAGGTACAGTGAAAAGCTTTTGTTGCGTGCTAACCATCCAGCGGAAAGACATTACATGATTACAATTGAGCCGTTCACTGTGTACACATACATGATAAGGAATAGCGTTTAGGTGCAAGGTAAAGCCAATAAATGTTTCTGTAGGACTAGAAGATTTAAAAGTGTGGAGCAATTGAAAAATGTGATTGTAGATCAGCATCAGTGGCTAGCATGCAAATAGTCCGCCTGGGTTGGGCAGCATCTTGCTGTGGAGGGAGATCATTCCCCCGCCATAGCAGCAGGGTAGCATCTACAAAATGAACTGCAGCAGTTCTCTGAAACAGGTTCAACCTGCATCCCCAAGACCTATTGTCACCTAGAAGGATAAGGGAAAAGGTAAATAGCAATGTACTGATCTCTAAGTTGCTTTTTGAGGTTTTGTACCATCTAGTGTTGAAAATAGATTGCTGGATCCAAGATCAGAACTCTCTAATTAGATCTGTGGGAGAATCTTCGCCGCAGGAACAGTAGCAGTTATAAGAAGGTATTCACCACTTATCTTCCCAAAACATGATTATAGCGTGAGCTATAAACATTGCATTGGGCCTACAGCAACCACAACACATAAATGACTTTTTTTTTAAAATATATAATTTTATGACAAGGAATAGAAAATGTTTCCGTGAGCTTCTTCTGATTATTAATTTTATTGTTCACCTTCCAGAATTATTACCATTTTAAATGGTCTTAAATCTTCGGGATATAACTGAGATTTTCTTTGATCTATGTTTCTCTGAAGTGTTTGATGAAAATATTTACCCTAAGTAAAGTAAAATGTATCCTGTTGCCCCTCAAGGCATACTTTTCCCTTGGATTAATGGAGCCCTGCTGAATAAGCTGAAATCACATTTCAGCGGTGAACATTTTAAATCTGTTGAAACAAGTCTATATTGACAGAGCCTTTCTAGTTTAGCTCCTGCTATGAAGTAGTGGGTGTTTCTGTCAAAATCAATGGCGCAGAATGTTTCTGCCCACATTCAGTGCTCAACATGTGATCGGTCGACACTTTCCTTTGAGAATCCCCCAGTATCAACTTTGCCAAAATACCAGTTTGAAGATGGGTCCTGACCTGAAGGATCACATATCCAATATTCACCAGAGATGATGCCTGACCCATTGAGTTGCTCCAGCACTTTGCATCTCGTTTACCGGTTTGATCGGTATTGGCCCAGTGTGGTTTCAAGAACCTACATGCATAAGTGTGGCTGCATGGGGATAGGTTGTGGCCAGACCAAGCCAAACCCACCAAAAAGCATTAACATTCTGACCTTAGTCTAAACTAAGTCAGCTGTCAACAACTATAAATGTGTATGAAAGTCTGTCAAACGTTTAGAAATCAAGCAATTGAAAATTATCGATTCCATTTCAAAAATAAAAATGAAAACACTCCAAAGGCACTTGACTTATACAATTAAAAGCACCTAAGCAAAAACATCTAAATGAAGCAAATACAATTTTAAAAAGTGCTAAATTTACTTTAGACCTGGTGCGGCATGGTGGTGTAGCAATAGAGTTGCTGCATTACAATGCCAGGGACCTGGGTTCGATCATGACTGCGGGTGCTGTCCATTCTCCCCGTGACCACGTGGGTTTCCTCCGAGATCTTCGGTTTCGTCCCACATTCCAAATACGTACAGTTTTATAGGTTAATTGGCATGGTATAAATGTAATTGGTTCCTAGTGTGTGTAGGATGGTGTTAACGTGCGGGGATCGCTAGTTGGCGAGAATTCAGTGAGCCCAAGAACCTGTTTCCGTGCTGTATCTCTGAATGAAACAAAACTAATCTAAACCCTCACAATGTTCCTGGACAGCCTTCTCCCGATGCAGCTCTAACCTGGCATATATTTTTGGAGTTAGCTGCATCATGCATATTCAATGAAAGTCCGACCTGGGAGCATAGGTTGCCTTTGTCACAAAGGTCCAAGCTATAATATAGGATTCAAGCTGCAATGTGTAATGCAAACTGTAATATTTAGTGCAAACTATAACAATGAGCCCGAATTGCTTATCTGTATAAAGTAAGAGGACGTTGAAGCAAAATGTGATATTAACAAGTACATTTTACTTCAACAGATTAATGTTGTTACAAATCTAATATTAATCTTTCTGTGTAAATTTAGGAGAAATATCATATATATCTAGTCTGGCATGGCTTGGGTGTTTACGTGATTCCATAAAGTGATATCGATTTTGTGCTCACCATAGTTTGATTAGCATCCACAGATTTGACAAGTGATGTTTCCTTTCCACTGCTCGGCAATTGCATGTGTTCTTTGGAGTGCCCTACTGTAGCAGGCAATTGTTCCTTTCTTCATATTTCCTGAACCTCCCATCCCTGTAACCACGAGGATTTCCTCCGGGTGCTCTGGTTTCATCCCACATTCCATAGAAGTACATGCATGTCAATGGCTTCAGTAAATTTTACATTTTAAATTGTCCCTAGTCATCGAGTCAGAGAGTCATAGAGTGAAAACAAAGTAGAAACAGGCCCTTCAGCCCAATTTGCCCACACTGGCCAGCATGTCCCAGCTCACTAGTAGCTACATACATGTAATCCCATGTACCCAATGTGTAGGATTGTACTAGTGTAGGAGGTGATCTCTGGTCGGCATGGACTCGGTGGTCTAACAACCTGTTTCCATGCTGTATCTCTAAAGTCTAAAAGTGGAGCGTGGATGGACAAACACAATACCCATGGACCCTGTATACCAAAATTATACAACAGATGGAAGTTGGAAATACAGTAACTGTGCATGCATAATGCACTTTCTAAAATTGTGATGTGTTGTTCAAGTTGTGAGGCAAGCCATAAGTAAAGTAAATTTGGATAAAAAATTGACTTCATGGAAGGTAGCAGAGGATGATGATGGAAGGTAGCTTCTCAGACCAGAGGCCAGTGACTAGTAATGTGCCTCAGGGTTCAGTGCATTACCGTTTATCATCTACATCAATGATTTGGATGAGAACATACATGGTAAAATTAGCAAATTTGCTGATGACACAACAGTGGGTGGTTTTGCAGTTAGTGAAGATGGTTGTACAAATTGCAACATGATTTTGATCGATTGGCCAGGTGGGCTCAGGAATGGTTGTTGGAATTTAATACAGAGAAATCTGAGGTGTTTTATTTTGGGAAGTCTAAAATGGGCAGGACATACACAGTGAATGGTAGGGCTCTGGAGAGTGTTGTAGAGCAGAGGGATCTAGGAGTGCAGATGCATGGTTCCTTGAAGGTCGAGTTGCAGGTAGAGAAACAGGTTTTGATACATTGGCCTTCATCAGTCAGAGTATTAAGTATAGAAGTTGGGAGGTCATATTGCAGTTGTATGAGAACTTGGTGAAACCCCATTTAGAGTATTGTGTTCAGTTCTGGACACCATGTTATGAGAAAGATGTTGTCAAGCTGCAAAAGGTACAGAGAAGATTTTACAAGGATGTTGCCAGGACTAGAGGGTCTGATCTGTAGGGAGAGGTTGAGTAGGCTCTATTCCTTGGAGTGCAGGAGGATGAGGGGTGATCTAATAGAGATGTATAAAATCATGAGAGGAATAGATTGGGTAGTTGCACAGAGTGTCTTGCCCAGAGTAGGTGAATCGAGGAACAGATGCCATAGGTTTAAAGTGAAGGGGAAAATATTTAATAGAAATCTGATGGGTAATTTTTTTCACACAAAGGGAAGTGGGTGTATGGAACAAGTTGCCAGAGGAGGTAGTTGAGGCTGGGACTATTCCAATGTTTGATAAACAGTAGGCAAACACATGGATAGTCCATGGGATATGGAGGTAGGTGGGACTAGTGTAGCTGGGTCATGTTGTTCGGTGTGGGCAAGTTGGGCAAAAGGGCCTGCTTCCTCATTGTATCGCTCTATGACTTTAAAGGAGCTGATGCCATTAGGCAACAAATATTCCTCCTCCCTCTCCTCCCTCTTCTCCTCCCTCTCATTCTCCCGCTCCCCCCTCTCCTCCTTTTCTGTCCACTTGCCCTTGATAATTGCAAGCAAGATCCTTCCATGCAGGACACAAATTTGTACATTTGTCATGTCAGGCTTGGAAAACGACTTGCCCATTTACAGAGAAATCCCACAGGAAGATGATAAGCATCAAAGCAATGCCCCCCACCTCATCCTTCCTCCTTCAACACCTCTATCCTACCTACCCTATCGCTTCCATCCCCACCCACTACAATAATCTTCAATTGCCAGTAGCTTAGGGATAGTCAACTGTTATCTTATTGACTCCTCAGTAATGTTTAGTTTATTGTCACGTGTACCTAGATACAGCAAAAAGCTTTTATTGTGTGTTAAGCATTCAACGGAAAGACTGTACATTATAATCAAGCCATCCACAGTGTACAGATACGTGATAAAGGGAATACTAGAGTTTTTAAAAAGTGGAGAAATTGTAATATGTAATTGTAGATCCACTTCTGTGACCAGCACACAAAGAGTGGCCTGGCTTGGGCACCATTATGGTTAGAGTCATAGTGTCATAGAGTGAAACAGTGTGGAAACAGGCCCTTTGGCCCAACTTGCCCACACCAGCTAACATGTTCAAACTACACTAGACCCAACTGCCAGTATTTGGTCCATATGCCTCCAAACCAGTCAAATCCATATACCTGTCTAACTGTTTCTTAAATGTTTGGATAGTCCCTGTGTTAAGGTTCGATTTTACTTCAAACAGATAACAACACAAAAGTTAGTAATAAAGCCGTAAAATCTTTATTTTGCCCAGGCGGGTGTGGCAGTCAACTCTCACAGTATGTAAAATACAGACTATAGAGTCACTCTATCCCCACACGCAGAGGTAATGTTCATTCAGATATATTTATACCTCAATAATCAGCTATTCAGCAATTCTTTATCTTACAGAGCATTGTACAGCCTCTAGGATTGACAGGTTCTTCCAATAGAGAAAGGTTAGCCATATATGGTTTTGCTGAAGAAGCTTTTTTTTTTTTTCCAGATTCAAGCACTCGTTTTTTGACCTTGTTGACGTACATTACAATCTTGTAGAGTAAAGGGTAGGTACGAATTGTCTGTACACTTTTCTGATTATTTATATCAAAGAGCAAAAACATTCATGTTATTGTGCTGTAATCACGCTAGTGTTGTAGAAGAAAGGCGAAAACATTCATGTAATTGTGTAGAACTCTCACTGGTGTAGTAGGAGAAAGGTTCGGCATTCATTTTATTCTGGGAATATTATTGCTTCTAAATCTGCAGCTGAATCCATTTTGTAAATTTTAAATCTTTAAACTTTCTCACCTGCCTCAACTACCTCCTCTAGCAGCTTGTTCCATACATCCACCACCGTTTGTGTGAAAAAGTTACCCCTCAGATTCCTATTAAATATTTTCACTTTCACCTTAATCCTATGTCCTCTGGTCATCGATTCACCTAATCTAGGCAAACACTCTGTGCATCTACCCAATCTATTCCTTTCATGATCATACACTTCTACAAGATCACCCCTCACCCTCCTGCACTACAAGGAATAGAGTCCCAGCCTAAACTTCTCCCTATTACTCAGTCCCTCTAGTCCTGGCAACATCCTTGTAAATCTTCTCTGTACCGTTTCCAGCTTGACAGCATCTTTCCTATAGCACGGTGCCCAGAACATAACACAATACTCTAAATGTGGCCCCACCAACATTTTATACAGTTGCAACATGATCTCCCAACTTCTATACTTAAAATTTGTTCTGCTGTTTGGTCCCACAGTTGATAATCAATTTGATAATTAACTTTCCAGACACTTGCCTTTGCAACTACAATACTCCCATTCCATGAGAGTAGTAGCTTTTTCATTTTGATTGTCACTGTCATGACTGCATCAATTTTCACCTAGTTTTAATGTATGCTTGCTTCTAGTGTAGTGATTGTACACAGATCAGAAATGGAACTTGACTGATTTTCTCCAGCCAAACTCCATCCTCTGGAGGTCAATTACACTGTCCTTTCAACATATTCAGCTGAGCTGAGCTAATTTAGCATAATCCATACTCTAAACATGGGAACATCCAAATCCATATGGCACACTTGGGAAACTTGCACAATCCTAAGGTAGTTGATGAACTTATATAATATAAAGAAAAAATACAATTAAAATGCAGAAACTTCAGAATTGCACATCCCTATTATTATTCTAGGCAGTAATTATTTTTTAAATCTGATATTTATTTATAGTATGTGCATGAACAAGTTTGACTTTTAAAATATACTCAACGATAAACTAGTTAATTCCTAAAATCAGACATGGGGAATGCATCACGTGATGAACCCTTGTGCATTGATTAAAAGCTAAGCAGTACACTCACCTTATATTGCCTGCTAGTTACAATAATTTCTGCATGCTAACAGAAATTTGCAAGCTATCCATCGGTAAAACACATAGATGGAGAGCTGAATGTTGTTGCCAAGTTGCGGTTCCTAAATAAGCCTGCATACTTGAAACCAACCTTTTTTATTCAAGGAATATGGACTGCTGGCAAGGTCAGTGTTCATTGACCTCCCAAGCTATACTTCAGAGGGTGATATGGTTCTGTCTTTTTGAACTAGTGCTGAAGGCTCGCTGACAATAATGTAGATTATGGAGGTCTTGGATTTGGATGCAGTGACAATAATGGAATGGTGTGCTTTCAAGCTATGATGGTGTCTGGCTTGTAAGATAATTTCAAGTGGCTTCCCTCATTGTCCTTCTAGATTTTTGGATTTGGTGATGTGTAGAAGAAAAATCTAAACTTATTGTAAATAGCAAAAATGGTTATCAAAACTTACAGCAGGATCTTGATCAGTTGGGGAAGTGGGTGGAGGATTTGTTTATGGAATATCATGCATATAAGGGCGAGGTATTGCATTTTGTGAAGTCAAACCAGGCTAGGACCGACACAGTGAATGGCAGAGCACCGAGGAGTGTTGGATTCCAGAGGGATCTACAAGTGCAGGTACACAGTTCCTTGAAAGTGGCATCACAGATAGATAGGATGGTCAAGAAGGCTTTTGGTACATTGGCCTTCACCAGTCATTGTATTGGGTATAGAAGTAGGGGTGTTATATTACAGTTGTATAATATGTTGGTGAGGCTGGATTTGGAGTATAGTGTTCAATTTTGGTCATTCTGCTATAGAAATAATACGATTATGCTGGAAGGGTGTGGAGAAGATTTATGGGATTGATGCTGCCAGACCTCAAGTGTCTGAGCAATGGCAAAAGATTGGACAAGTTAGGACTTTATTTCTAGGAGTGCAGGAGGCTGCGAGATGATTTATAAAGTCGTGGACAGTTTTTTCTGTGGAAAAGATTATGGAAGCTGAGGACTTGAGACAAATGAGTTGCGATGTCTTGGAGTGTATACAAATTAACAAAAAGAAAGTATTAGTTTTTTTAAAGCACATTGCGGGTAAATCCCCAGGGTCTGATAAAATGCATCCTTGGACCTTGTGAGAAGCTAGGGAAAATATTGTGGAAGTATTCACATCTTTACCCGCAAGTGAATTTCCACTAGGCTGGAGGATGGCAAATGTTGTCTTATTTTTTAAGAAGGGCAACAAGTCATGCTAGGGAATTACAGGCCGATGAGCCTGACATCAGTAGTATGTAAGTTACTTGTGGAGATTCTGAGGGATAGCATCTACCGGCATTTTTGATAGGCAAAGGCTGATTATGGTTAGTCAGCATGCCTTTGTGAGTGGGAAATTGCATCTCACAAAACTGGAGCCTTTTGAAAATGTAACCAAGAGAATTGAGGAGGGCAGAGCAGTGAACAAGGCCTTTAACAAGGTCCTGCAAGATAGGATGCTCTAGAAAGTTAGGTTGCATGGGATCAAGGGAGAGCGAGCTAATTGAATACATAATTTCCTTAATTGTGCAGGGAAGCAGTGAGTGATGCGGAAAGTTGTTTTTCAGGTTAGCCCTGTGCCTCAAGGGTGGGTGCAGAGCCCATTGTTGTTTAACATCTATATTAATAATTTGGAAGAGAATTATACAAGGTACGGTTAGTTAGTTTGCAGTTGACAGAAAAGTAGGTGGTATCGGAAACAATGAATAAGATTATCAACAATTACAGCAGGATCGCGATCAGCTCAGTGAGTACACTGAGGAAGATGTTGCATTTTTGGAAGTCAAACCAGGTTGGTGCTTTCACAGTGAATGGTGGGGTCTTGGGAAGTGTTGTAGAACAGAGGGACCATGGAGTTTTAGAGTGAAAAGAAGATTTACAAGAATGTTTCCAGGTCTCAGGGACTTCAATTAAAGGGAGAGGTAGGCAGGCTAGGACTTTAATCCTTGAAGCTTAAGAGTGATGGTTGATGTTATAGAGGTGTGTTAATAATGTAAATGTGCACAGTCATTCTCACAGGAAAGAGGAATCAAAGAGGGGAGAGGCTTTAAGGTACAAGGGAAAGGTTTAAAAGGGGACAACTGCTTCACACAGAGGGGATGTTTGCATGAAATGACCTATAGGAGAAAGTGGAGATAGACAAAAAAAGCTGGAGTAACTCAGTGGGTCAGACAGCATCTCTGGAGAAAAGTAATAGTTAACATTTCTGGTCGAGACCCTGGGAAAGGGAAACAAAATTATATATTTACAATAATACAGAGAGATATAAAACAAATGAATGAAATATATGCAAAAATAAACGATGATCAAGGAAAGGTGAAGCCCACAATGGAGCATTGTTGGATGTGGGCTAGGTGACAATGAGTTATACAGACAGTGAAATTCACCAGGATGAGAGTGAAACTAGTATGATGACTAGGGTGGGGGCAAAGAGAGAGGGGATGCGAGGGTTACTTAATGTTCGAGAAATCAATATTCATACCGCTGGGCTGTAAGCTGCCCAAGCGAAATATGAGGTGCTGGTCCTCCAATTTGCATTTGGCCTCACTCTGACAATGGAGGATGCCCAGGCGAGAAAGGTCTGTGTGGGACTGGGCGGGGGAGTTAAAATATTTAGCAACGGATATCACATATGCCAGGGCAGACTGAGCGGAGAGACTTGGACAGATACATCTATCATAAATCCATTAAAACTGAGTTTGTGTGTATGTATGTGTGTTATTTTACATGTGAAATGTATCTCCTTGAAAACCACATGCAGAAACGTGGAGATTTTTACAATTTCTGTAGGGATTTAACTTATGAGTTCAGAAATCCACTCCTCTCTAGATTTTGTCAATTATTTCCCCAGATTTTGAATAACATTGTTCACAAAACATTAAAAAATATTTAAATCAAACTGCTGCATGAGCCAAAGTGCCACCTCACAGATATCCAATCACAATGGATCTAATTTACATATATGAAATCACAATGGGACAGGTGAGGGAGATTGGAACCTTCACGTGTTCCCACTAAAATCAAACTGCTGCATGACGCACAGTGCCATCCCACAGATGTCTAATCACGATGGATCTCATTTACATATGCCATCACAATGGGACAGGTGAGGGAGATGAGTCACAGCGCCATCTCACAGATGTCTAATCACAATGGCACAGGGGTGAGAGATCTCTCCCCCTCACTCCCTTTCACAATGCCCTTGCACCTGGCCCAACTGTCCCCACCCGGCCCTGCCCCCCCAGCCTGCCTGATGGCCCTTCCCGGTCCCGCCTCCCCCCAGCCTGTCTGCTGGTCCCGCCCCCCCCCCCCCCCCCCCCCCAGCTGCCAGGTTTGTAGATTCCATTGGTTTTCATTGAATTTAATTTAATTATTAGTCACTTAACATCACTAGTTCTTAACATTAACTTTTAATTTCAAAGACATTTAAAAAAAATAAATTTGCTGTATCCATTGACAGCTTAGATCGGACCTGCTGTGTGTGTGTGGAGGGGGAGGGGGGAGAGGAGAGAGGAGGGAGGGTGGTTAGAGGGAGGGGGGTGGTTAGAGCGGGGTGGTTAGTGTGTGTGCGACGCAGCAGGCTGCTCCCCTGAATTCCATAGAGCTGCTGACAGCTTTCGTGCATGAGACGCGCATGGTTCATTTCCAGAACATTCTGAGCGTGTGACGCACGGTTGCATTTCATTCTCTCTGTCTCTCCCCCCTCTCTCTATCTCTCCCCATCTCTCTCTCCCCCTCCTCGTTTCTCTCCCCCCTCTCTCTCTCTCTCCCTCTCTCTCTTCCCCTTTGCTCTCCCCAACCCCCTGCTCTCCCCCCCACCCTCCCCCCCCTTCCCTAAACCCCTTTCCCCCTCCCCTCCCCTACCCCCTTCCCTCCACCCATCCCTCCCCACCCTCCCTCCTCCCTCTCCTTCCCCCTCCCCCCCCACCTCTCCCCTCCCTCTCCCCCCTTCCCTCCCCCCATCTCAGCCCCCCTCTCTCCCTCTCACTCCTCCCCTCTCTCTGTCCTCCCATCTCTCTCACCCCTCCTCCCCCATCCTCCCCCCCTCACCGACCCTCCCTCTCCTCCGCGCCTGCGAGTTGGGGGCTATGCGTCAGTGGATAGGGCGGTTATGGGATAATAGGAGCAAATTATTAATATTAATATAATATCAATGGGAGTAGTTAGCATGTGTGCGGGTAGTTGTGTGTGTGACGGGGGATGGGGATGCATGCCGCCGCCCCATCCCCCGCAAGCACACTTTGGGGGAACAGCCCAAACGGGTCTGCACTTGGTATACTTTTGTGTGTGTGTGTGTGTGTGTGTGTGTGTGTGTGTGTGTGTGTGTGTGTGTGTGTGTGTGTGTGTGTGTGTGTGTGTGTGTGTGTGTGTGTGTGTGTGTGTGTGTGTGGCATTTTGCCTTTGAAACGTATTTCCTCGAAAACCTGATGCAAAAACGCAGAGATTTTTACAATACCAGTGGTGATTTAACTTACAATTTCGGAAATCAACTCCTCCCTAAATTTGATCAATTATTTCCCCACATTTTTAATAAAGTTGTTCCAAAACGGATTGTTTTTTTAAAATCAAACCGTTGCGGCAGCTGGGGTGTCACAATGCCCTTGCTCACGGCGTCGCCCGCTCTCGATTAAAGCAGATGCTCTCAACATGCAGGCACACTTTCCACCACCCTCCCCCCCCCCCCCCCTCCCCACTCAGTCATTTTTTCGCCTCCAGCTGGCCACCTTCTCATTGCATGCCCTGCGCGACAATGATGGCTGCTGCTGCCTGGCTGTCCTCCACTACACACCCCCACCCCCCACCCCCCACCCCCCCCACGGCCTGGTTCTGTTACCCTGGCAGAAGCCATGATTGGCTGGTCCCTCTGCTGCATTTTGCCATCTTCAAATCGCTCCGTGCCTCGCTGGTGTCCCGCAGGCTCACTCGGGACAACGCCTGCCTGGAAGCTCCCCTGCCTCTGTGTCCCTTTCTGTACCCCTCTCTGTGTGCCCCTCTCTGTGTGCCCCTCTCTGTGTGTCCCTCTCTGGGTGCCCCTCTCTGTGTGTCCCTCTCTGCGTGTCCCTCTCTGTGTGCCCCTCTCTGTGTGCCCCTCTCTGCGTGTCCCTCTCTGCGTGTCCCTCTCTGCGTGTCCCTCTCTGTGTGTCCTTCTCTGTGTGCCTCTCTCTGTGTGCCTCTCTCTGTTTGTTCCTCTCTGTGTGTCTCCGTGACCTTCTCTGTGTGGCTCCGTGTCCCTCTCTGTGTGCCTCCCTGTCCCTCTCTGTGGCCCCTCTCTGTGCCTCCGTGTCCCTCTCTGTGCCTCCGTGTCCCTCTCTATGCCTCCGTGTTCCTTTTTGTGTGCCTCCGTGACCCTTTCTGCGCCCCTCTCTGTGCCTCCATCCCTCTCTGAGTGCCTCCATCTCCCTCTCTGTGCCTCAGTGTCCCTCTCTGTGCTTCTGTGTCCCTCTCTGTGCTTCTGTGTCCCTCTCTGTGCCTCCGTGTCCCTCTCTGTGCCTCCGTGTCCCTCTCTGTGCCTCCGTGTCTCTCTCTTTGCCTCCGTGTCCCTCTCTGTGCCTCTGTGTCCCTCTCTATGCCTCCGTGTCCCTCTCTGTGCCTCGCCACTACCCACCCCCACCCCCCAGGCCTGGTTCTGTCACGCTGGCAGGTCCCCAGAAGCCACGATTGGCTGGTCCCCCCGCTGCTTTTTGCCATCCTCAGATAGCTCCGTGCCTCGCTGGTGTCCCGCAGGCTCACTCGGGATGACGCCTGCCTGGAAGCTCCCCTGCCTCTGTGTCCCTTTCTGTGCCCCTCTCTGTGTGCCTCTCTGTGTGTCCCTCTCTGTGTGCCTCCGTGACCCTCTCTGTGTGGCTCCGTGTCCCTCTCTGTGTGCCTCCCTGTCCCTCTCAGTGCCTCAGTGTCCCTCTCTGTGCCTCCGTGTCCCTCTCTGTGCCTCCGTGTCCCTCTCTGTGCCCCTCTCTGTGCCTCCATCCCTCTTTGTGTGCCTCCATGTCCCTCTCTGTGCCTCAGTGTCCCTCTCTGTGCCTCCGTGTCCCTCTCTGTGCCTCCGTGACCCTCTCTGTGTCTCCGTGTCCCTCTCTGTGCCTCCGTGTCCCTCTCTGTGCCTCCGTGTCCCTCTCTGTGCATCCGTGTCCCTCTCTGTGCCTCTGTGTCCCTCTCTGTGCCTCCATGTCCCTCTCTGTGCCTCCGTGACCCTCTCTGTGTCTCCGTGTCCCTCTCTGTGCCTCCGTGTCCCTCTCTGTGCCTCTGTGACCCTCTCTGTGTCTCCGTGTCCCTCTCTGTGCCTCCGTGACCCTCTCTGTGCCTCCGTGTCCCTCTCTGTGCCTCCGTGTCCCTCTCTGTGCCTCCGTGTCCCTCTCTGTGTCTACATGTCCCTCTCTCTGCCTCCGTGTCTCCCTCTCTGTGCCCCCATGTCTCCCTCTCTGTCTCTCTCTCTGGGCCTCCGTCTCCCCCTCCGTGACTACGAATTGGGGGCTATGTGTGAGTAGACAGGGCTGGGCATGGGGTAAAAGGAGTGAATTATTAATATTAATATAATATCAATGGGGGTGGTTAGTGTGTGTATGTGTGTGTGAGGGGTGTTTTGTGTGAGGGGTGGTTAGTGTGTGTGTGTGTGTATGTGAGAGGTTGGTTAGTGAGTGCGTGATGCTTCAGGCCGTCCCCTCCCCTCGCAACCGAGCATTGGGGGAACAGACCCAATGGGTCTGCACTTGGACTAGTAGATAATAAAGTTCAAATGAACATAAATCAAACATGGGCAATTGGAACCTAATGGGTACTTTAGTCAGTGTGAACAATTTGGGCTAAAGGCCTATATCCGTGCTCAGAATCACTCTACGACAAAGACTAACTCTCTGCTTCCATTCAGCGAAGGCGCTGCAGGATCTCTTATGTTTCAACCCTAGCCTCCTCTTACTCTTTTAATGCAGCAGATATTAGCCTAATCTGTCCAACCATTTCAGGATATTTGCTTAGTAAAGCTCCTCTGGATAGCTTTAAATGCGGTTGCAACCTCCCTTAAAAAAGATCAATATGTGCTGTTCGCTCTCTATGTGTTCTCAGTAATGCCCTTTATATCTGAAGCATTATCTCCTGATATTTATATCCAATAAACAATTAACATTTTCTTAGCTTACCGCACTGTTAGTCGTACCTACATTTTATTGTGTGCAAACCACATTATTCGATCCCACTACCTCTCAGAGCTCTGCAATTCATCACCATTTAGATAATATGCTTCTTATTTATGTATTTGTTCCTATAAAAATGAGGAATTTATGTTTACTCACATTATATATACTCCAAACATCAAATCATTGCCAAACTCACCTAACCTTCATAGACCCCTTATATGCTTGTCACGGTTTTCACCAGACAATCTTTGGCCCCATAGCAGAAGCGTCCACATCACTGGGCTGGAAACTGGAGGTATCCCGAGCTAATTCTACTACCACCATCATCTATTGCAACAAGTGATGGCTCCCACTGATTGTCGCTGGAAGCTTGCGTCCTTTTCGGGATGGTAGATGACAGCAACGTCAACATTTGAAACATGGAAGATGGACATGAAAGAAGAAGACAATCTTTGAATTATCAGCAATGTCTGTATTATCAGCAGATGTCATATCCCTTTCTAACTGCATGCTGTATTCACATGCCATCATGCAATGATTCATATAGAAGCATAGAAAATAGGTGCAAGAGTAGGCCATTCGGCCCCCTCGAGCCAGCACTGCCATTCAATATCAGTACCCTATTCCTGCTTTCTCCCCATATCCCTTGATTCCATTAGCCCTAAGAACTATATCTAACACTCTCTCGAATACATGCAGTGAATTGGCTTCCACTGCCTTATGTTGCAGACAATTCCACAGATTCACAACACTCTGGCTTTTCTCCGAAAGTCTTTCCACATCTCAGTCCCAAATGGCCTACGTCTTATTCGTAAACTGTGACCCCTGGTTCTGGACTCCCACATCGGGAGCATTTTTTCTGCATCTAGCCTATCCCTTAACAATTTTATGTTTCTATAAGATAGCCTCTCATCTTTCTAAATTCCAGTGAATATAAGCCTATTCGATCCATGTAACTAACATACTTAAGTCTCTCTGAGTGCCAGCTTATTATAGTTATTCTTTGTTAAACATATAGTCTGTTTCTCTCTTCTTTCTATCAGTGAATTTCCCCAATTATGGTTCAGCTGCCATTTTACTAATCACAATTGAGAGACACATGGGGAACTGCAGATGATGGCAACTTGAGCAATACACTAAGTACTGGAGGAATTAAGCAGGACAGGCAGCATCTGTGGAGGGAATGGACAGGCAATATCTTGAGTCAGGACCTTTCTTCAGACTTAAATGTCACCTGACTGTTCCCTCCACAGATGCTGCCTGACCTGCTGAATTCCTCCAGCACTTTGTGTTTTACATATCTATATAACTAAAAGTCTCATCTTGACCACTTCCTGTCTGCGTTGTATATTGATTTTAGAAGAAATGCTACCATATATCACTATGAGTCTTTGGTGACATGCACTCTGCTTGAAATGCTATGAAATTGAATTTGGTGGCCTGCACTCTGCTTGAAATGGAATTTCAAGGATTTACCGTGAGTGAACTGCTAGCCCACCAGCCCTGAGTGACTGAGCTGCCAGCGCCCCAGCCCTGAGTGACTGAGCTGCCAGCCCACCAGCCATGAGAGACTGAGCTGCCAGCCCACCAGGCCTGTGTGACAGAGCTGCCAGCCCACCAGGCCTGAGTGACTGAGCTGCCAGCCCAAGAATCCATTTGGCCCACAATGTCCATACTAGCCCTCTGGAAACCAGTCCCTTCGGCCCACAACACCCATACTACCGCTCCAGGAAGCCCCCCCCAACGGGTCCTACTTATTCTAGTATACGTATACAACCTGTCTACATCCCACTACAATCCCTTGGCATTGTGTACTTTGCAATCACTAAATCCGGATATAACAACATTGTTTCCTTTAGCTAAGATTTTTGATGGCCTACAGACAATAGACAATAGGTGAAGGAGTAGGCCATTTGGCCCTTCGAGCCAGCACTGCCATTCAATGTGATCATGGCTGATCATCCACAATCAGTACCCCGTTCCTGACTTCTCCCCATATCCCTTGGCTCCGCTATCTTTAAGAGTATCTACCTCTCTCTTGAAAGCATCCAGAGAAACAGCCTCCACCACCCTCTGAGGCAGTGACTCACATTTCCTCTTGTCCATTCTAAATGGCTTACCCCTTATTCTTAAACTGTGGCCCCTGGTTCTGGACTCCCCCAACATTGCCCCCAGCACGTGTTTCAATTCTATGACCTATCACTTTCACCTCTGGCAGACATATCCTGACCCCAGCGGAGATGACGATGATATTGTCATGACCCCGTGAACATGAATGTCTCAAACTATAGATATAAGCAATGTGATTGTAATCATGTGTAGTCTTTCCACCGACTGGATAGCATGCATTTAAAAATATTTTCACTGTACCTCGGAACACATGACAATAAACTAAACTAAAGACTATTGTGCAAAAAATCCTTGGGATGACGCTCTCAATTTTGACACATATCTCCAGAAATTAGTGAGTTTATTGGGCTAAGTATGTATTTGTCATTGTAGAATTCAATTAATTCAGCATTAGTTAACGTCAAGTAGATATTATTCCATATGTCTTAGAAAGCTGGTAAAACTGCCTAATTTGTCATGCTATTCCAGTGAGTGGTACAGATTAGCTTTATTCCTGGTCTTTTATAGGTTTGTCCCTATAATGGAAGTTAATTTTCTTTCCTTAATGGCTTTCGTGAACTAGATAGATATTTAACAAACTACCATTCTGATAGTATCACCATTACTGATGCTACTTTTTTTTAACGTAATAAATTAATTTCCCTTCCTCAATAATCTTATGCCGCTGGAACGAATGTAGGAGGATAAACAGAGGGTAATTTATCCGTAACTTAATTAAGATGACTTTAATGTATTTAATAATTTAAACTGTCTTCTGGTGCTTTTCACTAAGGAACTCCAGATGCTGGTTTACCATAAATGACGTGGTACATGTTCTCCAAAGAAGCTGCCTGACTGGCTGAGTTACTCCAGCACTTTGAGTCATTTCTACCGTACATAGAAGCCTGCTCCAATCAACCTGGGCCATAATCTACTACAAATATGGAGCAATTGGGTTGATTTTTAAATTTTGTATTTAAATTATTCTTTGTTTTTAAATTTATTCCGTCATTTCCATGTGTGTCTTTAGTCCGAGGGTGGTGAGTCTGTGTTGGTTTATTTGCCGTAGAAGGCTGCGGAGTCCGTCAATTAATATTTTTAAGGCAGAGATAGATAGATTCTTGATTAGTACCGGTGTCAAGGGTTATGGGGAGAAGGCAGGAGAATGGGGTTAAGAGAGAGAGATAGATCAACCATGATTGAATAGTAGAGTAGACTTGATGGAAAATGGCCTAATTCTGCTCCTAAGTCATAAGTGATAAATACGTACAGTTTTAGTAAAGATAATTTTGAAGAAGTTAGTACATAATATCATGGCATTAACCAATTAGAGACAAGTTATTGAAATTTTTTTTTTTAAATAAACCACGTATTGATTACCTGGAGGAGCATTATTTAACCTCTTAATACATAGATATAGATACATACACAATAGGTGCAGGAGTAGGCCATTTGGCCCCTCAAATTAGCACAGCCATTCAATGTGATCATGGCTCATCATCCGCATTCAGTTCCCCGTTCCTGTCTTCTCCCCATATCCTTTTTTTCACTAACCCTAAGAGCTCTATCTAACTCTCTTTTGAATGCATCAAGTGAATCGGCCTCCACTGCCTTATGAGGCAGAGAATTCCGCAAATTCACAACTTTGTGTGAAAAAGTTCTTCCTCATCTCTGTTCTGAATGGCCTATCCCTTATTCTTAAACTGTGGCCCCTGGTTCCGGACTCCATCAGTTTCAGGAACATGGTTCCTGCATTTCGTGTGCCCAATCCCTCAAGAATTTTATATGTTTCTATAAGATCCCCTCTCATCCTTCTAAATTCCAGTGTATACAAGCTCAGTTGACCCATTCTTTCATCATAAGACAGTCCTGCCATCCCGGGAATTAACTTTGTGAACCTATGCTGCACTCCCTCAATAGCAAGAATGTCCTTCCTCAAATTAGGAGACCAAAACAGCATACAATACTCCAGGTGTGGTCTCACCAGGGCCCTGTAAAACTGCAGAAGGACCTCTTTGCTCCTATACTCAACTCCTCTGTTGACTGGAAAGGGACCCTAACAGGGGTGATGGTGGAACAGCAAGAGCAGGTATTTCTGGGAATAATCCAGAAGATGCAGGATCATTTCATTCCAAAGAGGAAGAAAGATTCTAAGGGGAGTAAGAGATGATCGTGGCTGACAAGGGAAGTCAAGGACAGTTTAAAAATAAAAGATAAGACGTATATCATAGCAAAGATGAGCGGGAAGCCAGAGGATTAGGAAAAACTTTTAAAGATCAACAGAAGGAAACTAAAATGGCAATACCACAGTCCCCTTTGTTCAACTGCAATACTGACACTTCTGATTTTACCTTCTCCCTCTCAAATTGCCGATTAAAATGTATCACATTATGGTCACTACCTCCTAATGGTTCGTTTACCTTGAGTTCCCTTATCAAATCTGGTTCATTACACAACACTAAATCCAGAATTGCCTTCTTCCTGGTAGGCTCCTGTACAAGCTGCTCTAAGAATCCATCTGAGGCACTCTACAAACTCCCTTTCCTGGGGTCCAGTACCAACCTGATTTTCCCAGTCTACCTGCATGTTGAAATCTCCCATAACCACCATAGCATTACCTTTGTTACATGCCAATTTTAACTCCTGATGCAACTTGCACCCTATCGCCACCCTACTGTTTGGGAGCCTGTAAATAACTCCCATTAGGGTATTTTTACCCTTACAATTTCTCAGTTCTATCCATAATTACTCTACATATTCTGATTCTATGTCACCCCTCGCAAGGGACTGAATTTCATTCCTTACCAACAGAGCCACCCCACCCCCTCTGCCCACCTGTCTGACTTTTTTGTTTGGATGTGTACCCCTGAATATTGTTCCCAGCTCTGATCCTCTTACAGCCATGTCTCTAATTCCCACAACATCATACTTACCAATTTCTAACTGAGCCTCAAGCTATCCGCTTTATTTCGTATACCTCGCGCATTCACATATAACACTTTTAATTCGGTCGTCACCTCCCCTCTAACAACGGTTCCTATTTCACCTGTCCTTCCTCTCTTATCCCTTCTTGAAATTTCCGTCCCATTAATTCGGGTGTCTTTCGTAACTTTTCCTGTACTCTCTTTCCCTTTAACTACATCTTTATGCTCCCAATTTGTCAACCCCTCCACCACCCCCCGCATTTTAGTTTAAACCCAGCTGTGTTGCACTAGCAAACCTGCGTGCCAGAATGTTGGTGCCCCTCCAGTTAAGGTGTAACCCGTCCCTTTTGTACAGGTCACCCCTACCCCAGAATAAATCCCAGTGGTCTATAAATCTAAATCCCTGCTTCCTGCACCAGCCCCTCAGCCATGCATTCAGATGTCCTATCTCCCTGTTCCTGCCCTCACCAACACGAGGTACTGGAAGCAATCCAGAGATAACCACCCTAGAAGTCTGCTTTTCAGCCTTCTTCCTAACTCTCTAAATTCAATTTGCAGAACCTCCTTCCTCTTCTTCCATTGTTTGTTTCAATAAATTATGTCAATAAATTGAAATAAATATCTGTACCTGAATCGTTGGAGCTTCCTCCATGGCCTACATAAGTGCACTGTCATTGGGATATCCAAATGATGATTCATTTTACATGGAACATGATTAGCAGTGTGGCTGGTGAGGTTTTTAAACCAACACAATGAAGCAGAGTATTGGCAAAAATAATATGTGTTGATCATTTGTGCAAGGTGTCTAGATTTCAGCCAATGGAGTGAAACTCTGGACACAGTAAAATCTTTAGACTTATATCTCAAGTTCAAGTGAGTTTATTGTCATGTGTCCTTGATAGGACAATGAAATGCTTGCTTTGTTTCGGCACACGGAACATAGTAGGCATTTACTACAAAACAGATCAGTGTGTCCATATATCATTATATAAATACATACACACATGAATAAATAAACTGATAAAGTGCAAATAACAGATAACAGATAATGGGTTATTAATGATCATAGTTTTGTCCAAGATTAACTCCAGATTTAATAGCCTGATGGCTGTGGGGAAGTAGCTATTCCTGAACCTGGTTGTTGCAGTCTTCAGGCTCCTGTACCTTCTACCTGAAGGTAGCAGAGAGATTAGTGTGTGGCCAGGATGGTGAGGGTCCTTGATGCTGCTGCCAGCCTTTTTGAGGCAGGGACTGCGATAAATCCCCTCGATGGAAGGAAGGTCAGAGCTGATGATGGACTGGGCAGAGTTTACTACTTTTTTAAGTCTTTACCTCTCCAGGGCGCTCAAGTTGCCAAACCAAGCCATGATGCAACCTGTCAGAAAGCTCTCTACTGTGCACCTGTAGAAGTTAGAAGGAGTCCTCCTTGACAAACCGACTCTCCTAATCTTCTCAGGAAGTAGAGGCGCTGATGTGCTTTCTTGATTATTGCATTAGTGTTCTCGAACCTGGAAAGATCTTCAGAGATCTGCATTCCCAAGAATTTGAAGCTCTTGACCCTTTCAACCATCGACCCGTTGATATAAACGGGACTGTGGGTCCCCATCCTACTCCTTCCAAAGTCCACAATCAGTTCTTTGGTTTTGCTGGTGTTGAGGGCCAGGTTATTGTGCTGGCACCATATGGTCAGTTGCTCGATCTCTCTTCTATACTCTGACTCATCCCCATCAGTGATATGTTCCACAACAGTGGTGTCGTCAGCGAACTTGATGATGGAGTTCGCACTGTGACCGGCTATGCAGTCATGAGTATAGAGTGAGTACAGCAGGGGGCTGAGCACGCAGCCTTGAGGTGCTCCCGTGCTGATTGTTATCGCGGCTGACAGATTTCCACCAATACGAATAGACTGTGGTCTGTGAATGAGGAAGTCGAGGATCCAATTGCAGAGGGATGCGCAGAGACACAGTTCTGAGAATTGGTAACCAGCTTGGAAGGGATGATTGTGTTAAATGCCGAGCTGTAATCGATAAATAATAGCCTGAGATATGAGTTTTTGTTGTCCAAGTGGTCCAGAGCAGAGTGGAGGGCCAGCGAGATCGCATCCACCGTTGATGTTGTGACGGTAAGCGAACTGCAGTGGGTCCAGGTTTTTGTCGAAGTAGGAGTTAATTTGCTCCATGATCAACCTCTCAAAGCACTTCATCACCACAGGCGTTAGTGCCACTGGTCGATAGTCATTGAGGCATGTCACCTTACTCTTCTTGGGCACTGGTATAATTGATGCCCTTTTAAAGCAGGTGGGGACCGCAGACCTCAGAAGTGAGAGGTTGAAAATGTCCGTAAAAACTCCAGCCAGTTTGTCCACACAGGTTTTTAGAACACGACCGGATATTCCATCAGGTCCAGGCACGTTTTGAGGGTTCACCCCTCTGAAGGATTTCCATATGTCGGCCTCTGTGAAATATCATCACAGCGAATGGGGGCTGGGGAAGGTACATCAGTATTCTCCCTATCCAAGCGTGCGTAAAACGCATTGAGCTCGTCAGGGAATGATGTTTCGCTGACATTCGAGCTGCCTCCTGGTTTCGCCTTGTAGGAGGTGATTGCATTCAGGCCCCGCCACAGCTGCCGAACATCTGTCTCATCCTCCAGTTTGGAGCAGAAGTCCCTTTTGGCTTTTTTGATGGCCTTACCAAGGTCGTATCTGGACTTCTTGTAATCCACTCTATCATCAGACCTGAATGCTCGGTGTCTGGACTTCAGAAGAGTGCGGATCTCAAAGTTCATCCAAGGTTTCTGATTGGGAAACACTCGGAAGGTTTTTGTAGGGATGCAGTCCTCCACACATTTCTTTATAAAGTCTGTAACAACTGTGGCTTATTAGTTCAAGTCTGTTGCCGAGTCCTTGAACATTGCCCAGTCTACAGACTCCAAACAGTCCTGGAGTTGTTCCTCTGCCCCCCCCCCCCCCCCCCCCCCCCCCCCCCCCCCATGACCAGCTCTGTACTGTCCTCACCGCTGGGGGTGCGCTCTTCAAATGCTGCCTGTAGGCAGGAAGAAGCAGCACCGCGGTATGGTCGGATTTACCGAAGTGAGGGCGAGGGATGGAGCGATAGGCATTCTTGATGGTGGTGTCGCAGTGGTTGAGGGTGTTTGGTCCTCTGGTGCAGCAGGAGACATGTTGGTGGAAGTTGGCGAGTGATTTCTTTTGGTTTGGCTTATTGAAGCAATGGTGGTAAATGCCTCGGGGTAAGATGTCTGGTATTTGCTGACCACGGCATGCAGCTCCTCCAGTGCCAGACGGACGTCTGCCAGGGGTGGGATGCAGACCGAGGTCAGGATGATGGAGGTGAATTCTCTTGGAAGGTAGAAGGGACGGCACTTCACCGCCAGATGTTCGAGGTGTGGAGAGCAGGAGTTGGACAGGACTGCCACGTCTGAGCACCACGCAGAGTTGATCGTGAGGCAGACGCCCCCTCCTCTTCCTTTCCCAGATGCCAGTGTACAGTCCATGCAGTGGATGGAGATCCCTTCAGGCTGGACCGCTGAGTCTGGGGAGCTGGGGGTGAGCCATGTCTGTGAAACAGAACACAGAGCATTCCCTCAGCTCCCTTTGATAGAGCAGCCTTGCCCTCAAGTCCTCCACTTTGTTTTCAAGGGACTGAACATTGGCCAGTAGGATAGTAGGGAGAGGGGGACGAAGTCCCCTGCGCTTCAGTCTGACCTGAAGTCCTGCCCCAGTTGGCCACGTTTCCAGACACAATGGAGACGTCCCTTTTGTTTCCAGGTATTGAGTTGACTGTACCTGCTGTTTCTGCGGACCTGCGCTGGAACGGGAATTCCCTCACAGACGGCAGCTCCAGCTCCGTAACAAACGGCGGTTACCCCAAAGTCGGCAGCTCCAGCTTCATTTTTTCTGGGAGATCCTGCCCGTCGGCTCTGGAGGTCATCCCGGGGTTTCCAGGTGCCGTACCTGGGATCCTCAGTCGGGTCGGGAGTTTCACAGCCAGTGTGGGAAGATTTAAAGTCCGGGGCACCCGCAGCTGCGGGAGATCGCGAAATTGCCGGCGCTTTCAGCTGCCCAAGCAGCTTGTCTGAAACGGCACCAATTACTGCCGTTACCCTGATGCAGGTGAGTTGCTTGAAGTTGTAGGTAAATCTTTTCTGTTCTGGTGCTCCGCAAAAGTCGCCGCAGGCAGTCGCCATCTTGTTTCAGAATATACATGTTCTGTATAACATTATGCACTTCAGTAAGCCTTAATAAGATTGTTAATATCTAAACTGAGTTACTGGTATTATTTGTTCATATAAATGATTTAATAGATATTTAAAATTTAATATTAGAAAATAAATAGGTGATATGGAGGTTTATTCTTATTATTAATCAGCACATTTTTTTTACGGATGGCCAGAAAGGCAAGAGAAATGCATGCCTAAGCACACAATGTGTGCTATTATGATGTAGAACTATGTCAGGAATGCAAGTATGTCCAGGTAATTTCCCCCAGGTGATGAAACTCACAGTATGTTTAAAATTTGGATTATAACTGGATTTACAGGTGGACTTCCCAACATCACATGCATGATCAAAATCACTTTGCAACAACATACTACCAATCAGGTAAAGACTCAGTAAACGTCAGAGCTCCTCAGAACTGATTTGTCTGACTCAAGTGATGCAACTGCATTGTTCATTTCCCTTCCTCAATAAGACAACGGAACTGTCCTATCACCACCTGGAGAGCAGTTCTGACCCACCGTCTACCTCATTGGAGACCCTCAGACTATCTTTAATTAGACTTTACTGGACTTTATCTCGCAGTAGACATTATTCCCTTTATCCTGTATCTGTACGCTATGGATGGTTTGATTGGAATTGTGTATAGTCTTTCTGGATAGCACGCAACCAAAAAAAAGCTTTCACTGTACATCGGTACACGTGACAATAAACTAAACTAAACTAAGACATTAAGGTTCATTTAGTGTACAGACCCGTTAGAGCCTCTTGATCCTGTGTCAGATCATTACAAGTATTTCACATTGACAGTTTTGGGTGTTGAGCATGTTGCTGACATGTTTACTTTCTGGTTCCAGCAACCGAATTGATGCTACGGAACATTAGTTAGTTATACTTGGAAATATTGCCCATCATTCAAGTTTTGATAAGCTATTGGACTCTTATCCAATCTGTTTCATGGAGATGGGGGAGGTGAATGTCACTCCCGCTGTTGGTATTTTTTTCAAATCCAAATTATAACATTAATCTCAAAGACAATAAACCTGGCAGTGGAGTGTTACAGCTAGACCAGAACCGTAACTTGTCCACTCACTGGGCAACATTGCAGAGGATTTCTACAGAGAGCCTAGTATTAAACGTAGCACATGGTTTAAGTAATATGGAAGAGTAACATGGCAATGCCCAAACCTGCCCAAGCTGCGCGCTGAACAATATATTTTAGAATCTGGAAGCAGTAATTCCATTGTAGGAGCCACTCAGAAAGAATATTGTCAAAGCAGTTCTGATACTTTGTGGTTGCTGATACTCAAAATTAACTCAGGCGATGCGGAGAATTCTTCAAGACGTTCAAACTTTATTTGCAAATTAAGGCTGGAACACTCAAAGAGCAAATCACTTGAGAGTTCACTTTCAAACAAAGAGTAGCCTCTTTTTATGGCATGTTTAACTCTGTATGACCCACCCCCGGTGCATTTCCATACCAAATCACTTGCAGACATTCCCATATCGATAACCAATCACTTGTAAACATTCCCTCAGCAATAACCAATCACTTACATTTGCTTTTTTCCTCCTTCCCAGTTATTTTCCATTCCGTAATTCCTATTTTTAAATCACATGACCCCTTTCTTGGGGCCCCTTATTTCTCTAATCCAATGTTTACTTTCCTATCTTAGGCCTCCTTTATCGCTCTTAGTCATCTCAGCTAAGGGTGTTACAAAGTTACAAAGATCAAATAACTGTCACAACAGATTTATGCTAAGTGGTGAGCTAGCTTAGAGGGGAGACCCAATCATCTTCCCCCTCAATTTATATAAACAAACACAAAGGCGAGCACAACTATCTTGCACAAATATCTTATCTCAACATAAACAAGTTAATCCAAACATGCAGACCAAAGCTAAATCCAAACGTGCAGACCAAAGCTAAATCCAAACATGCAGAGCAAAGCCAAATCCAAACATGCAGAGCAAAGCTAATACAAAGGATAAAAAATAAAGGATAATATTTATCTCAAGTATTACAAATACCAAGAATATAAAATATAAAGATAATATACTATAATACTTTGATTGTGTCCTCTAAATGTAAAGTAATTCAGGATTACAATAATGTTCCTTGTGCTTGAATAGTTCAATGATTTCAGAAATGTATTCAGTTCATGGATTCTTCCACAAAAAAAGGGTCATCAGTGAGTGAACTGATTGAGTAAGTTAGCATCCAAGATGGCACCCAAGCCAGGAGACTCTTCATGTGCTAGTCACAGAAGTGTGCAATCATGCATTACAATCATTCCACTACTTTTCTTTACTTGATTGTAATCATGTATTGTCTTTCTGTTGACTGGTGAGCATGCAACAAAAGATTTTCACTGTACCTTGGTACATGTATTACTAAACTCTCAACTTCAGGATTCCATTATTGAAATTGAATTGCCAGTAATATCATTGTAAACTGGAGAAAATATGATTCACAAAATGTCATTCCCATGTTCTAGTGATACATTTATTTTGCAGGATGGTATATACCTTTATATTTGCTTCAATAAATTACTTCAGTGTAAAAAGATCATATTGTCCATGGATTAACTTTGTCTATGATCTTAAGGGCCTAGTGACAATATTTGAAATAATCCAGTAGTTTACCAGAATAATAGTATTCAGAGGGTATTAGCTATATGGAGTGGTTGGACAGAGTTTTCTCTGAAAAACCAAAGGTTGTGGGGAGATCTGATAGAAGTATATAAAAGTATGAGAGGCATAGATAAGGTAGACAGTCAGAACTTGTTTCCAGGAAAGACTAGAGGGCATAATATTAAGGTAAGGGGCAAAGTTTAAAGGAAAGTAATTTTCAACACAGAAGGTGGTAGGTTCCATGAACAAGCTGTCTGGGGTGTTGGTGGAAGCAGATACAATAATTTAAAAGGCTTGTATATTGACATATGGATATGCACAGGATGCAGGGATATGAATAATTTGCAGGCAGATGCGATTAGTTTATCTTGGCATCATGTTTAGCACAGACATTGTGAGCTGAAGGGCCTGTTTCTGTGTTGTGATGTTCAATTTTATTTTACTGAAAAGCAGGTGTCAAGGAGATTTTATATCTAGGAAATGGTTCTATGCTGAATTAATTATGTTATGCATTGCCAAACTTCTCATAAAGATTAATTGTAGATGCTTGAGTTGTTTTTAAAATATATGATTCCAAGCAATGGGATCTGAGTGTCCCTCCCCCTCCCCCATGCCACCCTTTGACATGACACATGAATGGCAACTTTAACATTCCATTGAGATACTATCAACGCTCTCAACTACATCTCTTAAACTCTATCTCAATGTGTTAAACTACTCAAATATCACAAATAATTGTTCTACTCTCAAATCACTTGAAGCAATCATCAACTCACAGATCTGCAATTTAGTTGTTAATAACTATGGAGATCTCCATATTGTTTGTTAATCTGGATTGAACATCCTTTTTCAAGTCTTCTCTCTATGGCAAATGACAAGATGGACTGCTCTTCCAAATGCGCGGTGTTGAATATTCAGAATTTCCCCCTGATTGACTATTGAGGCTCACTCACTTGGTATTTTGATTGCAAGATATACCCTCTGTACTCAAAGTTTTTTAAATAAAAACATTTCTTTGTCTAGGCCTTTGATGTTAGGTTCTTCAAATGTTTTGCCTCCAATAAATCCATGAGGTTCTAATTTGAACATGACCTTCACAAATCAGAAGCTCTTTTTTGCTTTAACATAGACCCAGATTATTCAGATAGTTCTGGCTTGTTAGGTTTTCACAGGTGTACTTTCCAGGGCTTTATTGACAGTTTTATTTCTCCATCTAACCATTTAGACCCAGAAAGATCCACAGTGTTGCTCTAACCATGAATGTGCTGATGTGAATATGCAGGGATTGGGGTACTTTGAGAATAGAAGGTAACTGTTGAGACTTGGCTTCACTAGTGGTGACATCACAGGGTGGGACCCAATTTCTGGAAATCATGTGACCCACCTGTCGCCACCAAATCTGGACCCTTGAAGAAGTTTCTGTTTTGTTTCAATGTACTGACAACTGTTATGTATCTGTGATTGGGCTAAAGGGTAGCCTCCCACTGTATGTTACTTCCGGTATCTGTGATTGGGCAAAGGGGTTGCCTCCCTCTGTACTTTCCCACCATTGGTTTCCCGCCACTGTATCAATAGGAGATCATTTTGTTGGGGCATATGTCGTCTTTCTGTCTGTTCTGTTTGCACGTGGCTGCTGTGGGATCGAGTGAGTGGATCTGAAATCTGCAGTGAATAAAGGATTTGGACTACAGTATTTGAATCAGTGTTTTACTGATTCAACATCTCCGATGACCTCTCCTGGACCCACAACACATCCTCGCTGATCAAGAAGGCTCACCAGCGTCTCTTCTTTCTGAGGAGACTTAAGAAGGTCCACCTGTCTCCCCAGATTCTGGTGAACTTCTACCGCTGCACCATCGAGAGCATCCTTACCAACTGCATCACAGTATGGTATGGTAACTGCTCTGTCGCTGACCGGAAAGCTCTGCAGAGGGTGTTGAAGATCGCCCAACGCATCACAGGCTCCTCACTCCCCTCCATTGAGTCTGTCCATAGTAAACGATGCCTGCGCAGGGCGCACAGCATCGCCAGAGACAGCTCACACCCCAGCCATAGACTGCTTACCCTCCTCCCATCCGGGAGACGCTACAGGTCCCTCCGCGGCCATACCAGCAGGCTCAAGAACAGCTTCTTCCCTGCGGCTGTCACACTACTCAACGCTGCACCCCAATGACTGCCTGCCTACACAACCCCCCCCCCCCCCCCGAATTATCCAATCACCAGCTAATTGCATGGATACCACTGTATATGTATAGGTGCATATACTCATACTACTGCGCAATTACTTGTTTATTCGTAAGTTCGCCCCTCCGAGATACCAACTGCATTTTATTGTCTCTGTATTGTACACTGCACAATGACAATTAAAGATTGAATTGAAAAATTGAATTGAATTACTGACCCAGACTGGGGCGGGGGGGTGGGTGGGTGGGGGGTAAAAGAGCCGGAATCAACATTTGGGGGCTCGTTACGGGATATCAACGGATTACCATCACGAGTTTGCGACCGAGGAGCTGAATCATCGGGAGGAGGAATTGGGCCCCCAATGTAAGTAGTTTTACTACATCGGTTTTCCACATTCCTCTAATCTGACGATGAATTGGGCATGTGCTGACTTGTGAGTGGAATCCCAACGAGATCAAAGTCAGTATGGCGAATACTGGTAGTAGGATTGGTATATGGTCAGCGGCTGCTGAGGGTTGAGGGTTCAAGTCCCTGTTGTTGAGGGTTCAAGTTCCTGTTGTTCAGGGTTCAAGTCCCTGTTCAGAACCATTGGATTGGTTACTGAAGGTCTAATATTAGGGTACGATTGGCAGGGTACCTTTAAGACAGTACTGTAGGGTCAGTTCTAAGGTAAATTGGTATACTGTTACTATAAAAATTAGTGCTGAGGAAGAATGTGGCAACGTTAGGGAGACACGTCTGTGACATTCCAATCTGTGTGATCCAAAATTTTCTGCTCTGAATTCCACTAAATTTAAAGTGTTCATATTGAATGCTTTTGCTTAAGTTTGTGTGATTTACTCTTGTATTTTACTTCAAAGTCACGTGAGAGACTACGTGAAGAAGCCCGCATGCGCGTCAATATGTTCTAACGCATGGCGCACGACTGGCTGGGAGAAACGTCGCTCCTCCAGCGGTAAGTTTAAAACCTTGCAAAGTAAGTTTCAAACTTATTCTGAGGTCGTATTTTGGTGACAAATTCTCGTTACAAAATTCCAAATTGCTGAACGAAGTATGGAAAAATCCAGAGGGAAACCCAGACGGGCCGCGGGGAAACCGGCTACGGAGGACCGTGGGAGTGCAGGTAGCTGGCGGCCGTCGGTTTCACCGCCCAAGTCACTGACAGTGCGGTCAACGACTTCAGACTTGGGTGCTTGCCCAAAGCACTTTGGCAACCCTGAAAGGGGGCAAAGCCAAAAAGAGGTCTGATAGGCCTGTGTACTCAGACGAGTCCGCCAGGAGGATTCTCCTCCTTCAAACATGGATAGCATCTTTGGGCGGTTATCCCGGATGGAGCACCTTATGGAAAGGATGGTCCATCATGATATGCTCCGTGAAATGGAAACATATCAGCGCAGGTTTCCTTTCATGCCTACTGCAGCGCCTGGTCCAGGGCTGCTTAATGTCTCCCACTCTGAGGAGGGGAATGTACGGGGTCAGTATATGACTGACTCTGAATTCGGAGGTATGTCCGTGGAACATTCTGGAATGCATGACATGCGTGAGGTTCAAGAATTGCCTGCCATGGCATCAAGGTTTGCGATACCCTCGCAAACAGGGGAGCCACTGCAAGAAGAGCTGGCTTCCAGCATAAACGACCTCACATCGCATCAATTACAGGAACAGGTGATGGTTGAAATGGCTGCAAAATACCAAACACCTGTAGATTGCGCATCCCTGAAAGTGCCGGCAGTGAACAGCTCTATCTGGGGATACATTGGAGGGGGCATCAAAGCCCAGGAGATGAAACTCCAAAGAATTTTAAAATTACTGGCTTCAGGAGTTATCAATTCTTCAGTTACATGGTATCAACTACTTGGAGATGCTGGGGGCATTCTATGGGTTAAAAGCTTATTGTAGGAATATGCATAATGTGCATGTTCAACTACAGATTGACAACACTACAGCGGTGGGATATATTAATCACATGGGTGGAATCAAGTCAGTATCCTGTGATAATTTAGCTAACCTCATTTGGCACTGGTGTATCGAAAAAATAATTTGGATTTCAGCTACCTACTTGCCAGGTAGGTTTAACATGGTGGCGGACACCAGGTCACGCAAATTCAATGGCAACACAGAATGGATGTTGGATCATAAAGTATTTAACGACATTGTCGCTCGGTATGGAACACCGGATATAGATTTGTTTGCATCCAGGCTCAATCACCAGTTAACAAAGTATGTTGGATGGGAGCCAGACTCAGGGGCAGTGGCGATAGGTGCATTCTCGCTACACTGGGGATGAATGTTCTTTTATGCATTTCCTCCATTTTGCCTCATCAGTTGGTGCTTGCAAAAAATCCAGGAAGATTCTGCTTCAGTCATTTTGGTCGTGCCTGATTGGGAATGATAAAATAATCTTATATGGTTATTTCGAAACACAAAAATTTGCTGGTTCATCCCGTGACTCGGGAAGGCCACCCCCTGCATGATCGAATCAATTTGTTGATTTACAGGTTTTGAGAAGACCTTTCCTGGGGCTCGGATTGTCAGACCGAACCGCGAATGTGATCACTGCAGCTTGGAGAGATAGCACCAAGAAGCGTACATCTCTTACATCAAGAGATGGGAAATGTTTTGTTTTAATTCCAACATAACGTATGATATGGCACAAATAACTGATGTCTTGGATTTTACTTTGGAGTGACGTGAGTGACTTCATGAAGACCCCGCCAGCACGCATGCGCGGCATATCGTCACGCGCATTTGCATCGGCAGGCTGGGGGGGGAGTGCGCTCTCTCCTCCGGCTCCTTCACAAGACCGGCAGGTAAGTATTACCTTCTCTTCACAGGGTGGACAAGGGCCGGAGGACAACGCTGTCAAGGAGCTGAGCTGCGGCCAGCAAAGGGCCCTTGTCCCCGGAGCTGCAAGGAACACCGGCAGCTTCAACGCATGGTGTGGGCAGGAATGCGGAAGTCGGGCGCTCCCGCTACTTTAGGGGCCGACTCACCCGAATGGGTTACCGCTCCGGAGCTGGATGCAACGGATCCAGACTCCGAGCCCCCATCCCCCAAGAAAAGAAGGGGGGATACAGGTACGTGGCAAGGGGTCTCGTTCTTTACAGGCAACCCCTCCCCGAGCTCCAGAAGACCCGAGGGGGCTGGGCCGGGAGACAGCTGCACGACAGGGGAGCCCTGCAATGTGCACAGACGTACCACAGCCAGGGAATCTGCTGTAGTGCAGCCTGGCAACATCACTGCTGCGTCGAGTAGGCCTGCTGGAGCAGATACCGCCGACAACACACCCCGTCAGGCTGCGGTCAAGGGCGGAGGTGGCAGCAGGAAGCGGTCGGTCAGCTCAGCTCTGGGAGCGGACGACCATGCGCCTCCATACCAAAAGATGGGCAAGTGTGGAGGTAAGCCTGCACGGACTCCGGGGAGCCAGGTTCCGGGGGCCGGCGCCGATTCAACTCACCTGCCTTTCTTATCAAACAGGTGGGCTGCCACAGTCTGGGAGAAGACAGACTAGCGGAGAGTCCGTGCGGGAGTCGTATGATCCTACTTGGGCTGTAGGTCACGACGACCTGCCATTGGACCCTAGACAGCACCTTATGGAGGTGTGGTCCGATGGTGGAAGCCCCAGTGAGTTCGAAGGGCCTGGGGAAGTCGGCTTGTCCGCTGCATATAGCAGGGACGGTCGCATAGAGCGGTTGGAGCTCTTAGTGGTGCAACGCCTCCAGCGAGACCGGGAACGAGAAGTGCAGGACTCACGGGCATCCACTAGCCGTGCAAGGACACCACTCAGCATCTCATCGTCTCCAGCCAGAAGCATTAATGATTGCTCAGCTGCTGTTTGAAGACGACCCGGGACAGCCAGTGACCGCTGAGCCAGAGCATGAGGAGGATATGCTGGAAGTGGTGAGTGAAGTTTGCCGTTTCCACCCAGACAGGTGAACCCCTGCACCACAAATTGGCGGGCACCATTGATTGCCTAATTACGCACCAACTCCAGAGTCAGGTTCTCAATAATACCTTGGAGAAAGGTTCTCCACGGGCATAACAGCGTTTGCTAGGACCCTGGTCGGGGATAATGTGTCCAGTAAACAGCAAGATGCTCTGGCACTCCTATGCAACACCCAGTATGAGATAAACTGCCTGTGTACGAGCTCCATAAAGCCCACACTCAACCCCAAATTCGCGGGGTTGTGCCGACCATTACCGCTCCACCGCCGCATCAGTTGTTTGGAGACCTGTCCAAACAGGTGAAGGGACTGGACAAGAAGGCCAAAACAGCGGGCCTCATGAAACTCCATTGGCCAGACTTCACCCATATCACCGGCAACAGCCTAATACAACCTGGCAACAAAGGCTGCCGGACAGGGCACAAAGATCCTACTTACCTCCCTCAACAAACACAACGACCTTTTAGGGCAAGGCCAACAGCGGCCTGTCAACCTCTGTAACGTCCACCCAAAACACCGTATGTACGGAACCGCCGTTAACCATGGAGGTAAGGGGGGTCTCACGCCGTAGCATCCCTTCCTGCACGAATAGGTGGGCAATTGCGGGCTTCCTTGGACATATGGGAAAACTGTCACCACAGATGAGTTTATTTTACAAAGTGTTTAAGGGTATATAATTTATTGGAGGTATAAATTCCCCTACCCAACATTCGCCTCGTAGGAATTTTATTCCATCCCAAAAAGAGGTGGAGGCAGGGCATGCTGAAATTATACGGCTAGCAGAAAAAGGGGTAATTGGCAAAACCAAGCATGAACCTATTGAGTTTGAGTTTAATATGTTCACCAGGAGTAAAATAGAAGGGGGATGTCAGATTATAATAGATTTAACTGAGTTGAACACTTTTGTACAATATACCCATTTCAAAATGGATACTTTTGGAACAGCTAGGCAGATGCTTTACCCAGGGTACTTTATGGCATGCATCGATTTGAAAGATGTATACTATACGGTGCCATCTCTGAGGCTCACAGGAAATTTCTGAAGTTGTCTGGAAGGGTGCATTGCCCAATGGAATCATCACAGCCCTAGGCTATTTACCAAATTGGTAAACCTGTATTGGCTCTTCTCCGACAACAAGATTATATAGTGATGGCATATTGGATGAAATCCTTATAGTGGGGCAGACCCTCCAATTGGCAATTCAAGGAGTGGCTGCAACCAAGGCTCTGCTTGAGAAGCTGGGGTTGTAATCCATCCAGACAAATCAAAACTGCAACCGGTACGGGTTATGGATTATTTGGTGTTCACCCTAGACACCAATTTAATGAAGTTTACCATCCCAACTAATAAAGCTACTGCTATAATAGAAGAGTGCCACAATCTTGCTTGTGCCAGGGTACCGACCATTCGGCAAACTGCAAAAGTTATAGGGAAATTGGTAACTACATTCCCAGCTGCACGATTCGGACCGCTACACTACCGAAATTTACAAAATTCACAGCATTAAAAAACAAATGCTGGCCGCTTTGATCGGCCAATTCGGTTACCACCGGAAGCTAGAAATGAGCTACAATGGTGGGTAGATAATATTAAAGAATGTCATTGACCTATTATAGTGAGCAACCCTGATGTTGTGCTACAAACTGACGCAAGCGCACAAGGCTGGGGAGCAACTGATACGATGTCCAGTTGTGGTGGCAGATGGAACTTTCATGAGTCTACATTCCTGGAGTCACATGGGATAAACTATATAGAAATGCTGGGGGCATTTCATGGACTGCGGGCTTACTGTACTAATTCACGGGATTACATGTCCGCTTTCAAATAGATAATGCTACAGTAGTGGCTTACATCAATCATATGGGTGGAATCAGATCGCTAGTTTGTGATGAATTGGCTATTACAATTGGCACTGGTGCATTGAAAGAAAGATTTGGATTACTGCGACCTATTTGCCTGGGAAGCTTAATTCAGTGGCGGACACCAGGTCACGAGTCTTCAATGACAACATTGAGTGGATGTTGAACCCCCAAATTTTGGAGATATTATAGCTCATTTTGGGACACCAGATATTGACCTATTTGCGTCCAGGCTGAACCATCGAATACCAACGTATGTGTTGTGGGAACCAGACCTTGGGGCAATAGCAATGGATGCATTTTTATCCATTGGGGGAAATGGTTTGCTACGCATTTCCCCCATTCTGCCTCACCAGTCGGGTATTGCAGGAAATTAAACTAGACTCTGCAACTGGCATATTGATCATTCCCGACTGGCCTACACAACCATGGTACCCGATGGTTGTAGAAATTTTAAAACAACCATGGATGGCGATTGGGAAACATCCCAAATTGATTACTCACCCCATTACGGGGGGGGGGGGTCAGTCATCCTTGCCATGGTCATTTAAACTTGTTGGCCTGCAGGTTCTGAAAGACCACTCATCCGGGCAGGCATCTTGTTAAGAGCCATAGATCTTATCGACGCATCATGCCGAGAATCAACTCGGAAACAATACCTCACCCAAATCAGAAAGTGGGAGGCATTCTGTGCCCGGACCAACAAGTCTTCCAACTCGGCAACAATACCTGATGTGTTGGAGTTTCTAGCAGGCCTCCATTTCGATGCTGGCCTCAGCTACAGTGCCATCAACAGCGCCAGGAGTGCGCTGTCCTCATACCTGGATATAGGTGTCGGCTCCAACCACCTGGTGTCTAAACTAATGAGGGGAGTGTTCAACATCAACCCTCCACGACCCAGATATACAGTAACGTGGGATGTGGGGATCGTGCTGACCCTACTGAGGAGCTGGGCTCCAATAGATGGGCTACCACTGAAACAGCTCACCCTCAAGGTGGTGATGCTTATGGCACTGACTACAGCCCAACGAGTCCAGACGTTACAGAAACTGCGACTGGACCGCATGGTGGCCACCCCTGGTCAAATAAATTTCTTTGTCAAAGAATTATTAAAACAGCACAGGCCAGGGGTGCATGGGCTGCAGTTGGAATTTCGGGCGTACCCTGTAGATGCCACTCTCTGCATAGTCATCCATCTCCACCACTACATCCGAGTTACTGGAGTTATCAGGATGAAGGAACAGGGGCTCCTCATCAGTCATAAACCTCCGCATCATCGGGTGACTACACAGACGATCGCCAGGTGGCTCAGGGTGGCGCTGGATGCAGCAGGAGTTGCTACTGACATTTTAAGTCTCATTCCACCAGGGCTGCATCCACAGCAGCGGCGAGAGCCATGGAGGTGCCCATGGACCACATTCTCGCCACCGCGGGCTGGGCCAGTGGAAAAATCTTTCAACGGTTCTATAACAGGCCTCTGGCCGCCCCTGCGACATTCGTAGAAGCTATCCTGGGAACCGCTCAGTAAATGTCTGGCCCCGAATTAGGGGTTTTTGTTGTTTATTTGATTAATAAATTGTGTTGATTTTTCAGCCAGTTTCGACTGAACTCCATTAACAGCCTTCCTCCATCAGACTGGCGGCAGTGTGATGAGCATGGACGTTGTCCTCACGTGACTCCGAAGTAAAATAGTAAGATTAAACGAGAACTTACCAATTTTGAAGGTTGATCTGTATTTTACGAGGAGTCGCGGTGAGGGATTTCGTGCCCACCACTCCCACCCTCTATCATAAGGTCAACCAGGTAGTTCTACGTTTTCATCTTACTATTTTTTAGTCATGGTTTGGTTCTGTGATTCCACACCGCTGCTTTGAAGGATGCCGCGCATGCGTGCTGGCGGGGTCTTCACGAAATCCCTCACCGCGACTCCTCGTAAAATACAGATCAACCTTCAAACTTGGTAAGTTCTCGTTTAATCTTACTATTTTCTCTCAAAACTATTCTTTGATGATAGATTAAGTTATAGTGCCATTAACCATGCCAAAAGTGCCTTGTCATCATACTTGTTGCTGGAATCGGGACACCACTCTGTCGGGTCTCACCTGCTGATATCCAGATTTATGAAATGTATCTTCAACACAAATCCTCCCGGGCCCAGGTACACGGAGGTATGGGATGTTAACATTGTGTTAACACTGCTTCGCTGGTGTGCTCCAGCTACATCCCTATCTTTGGTCAGGCTCACATACAAAGTAGTTATGGTCATGGCGCTAGTCTCAGCGCAATGCGTCCAGTCGTTGCATAAGCTGTGGCTGGACAGAATGGTTATATCTACCAACAAAATAATGTTTTATGTACAGGAGCTAATTAAACAAAGCAGACCAGGGGTGTTAGGGTTAAAGCTGGAATTTTTGGCTTATTCCATGGACCATAGATTGTGTGTGGTCACACATATTCAACAATATGTTAAGGCTACAAAGAACCCGAGATGCACTGAACTGGCAATGTTTATATGTCATGAAAAAACACACAAGAGGGTATCATTGCAGACCATCTCCAGGTGGTTAAGACATGTATTGGCTTGTGCAGGAGTGGAAACTGATGTTTTTAAATCTCACTCCACCGGGGCTGCAACAACTTCAGCAGCGAGGTTCATGGAGGATCCGCTGGACCGCATCCTAGCGACTGCAGGATGGTTGAAGGAGCGGACTTTCCAAACTTTTTATAACAAACCAATTATCAGGCCGGGTTTGTTTGCCAACTCAATTTTAAGTTCTGTTCAATAATTTGCTTTCCCGGATGAAAGGGATCACTATTATTAACATGACATAGCATGTTTTAAAGCTATGTCATATCTGAATGCATTATCATTTCAATCATTTCTGGTCAACTAATGCAGTGTGTTGCATGGAGTCATGTTTGTAGCATGAAATCACAGAGCGTTAAATTCTTCACGTAGTCACTCACGTGACTTTGAAGTAAAATAGGAAGATTAAATGAGAACTTACCAGTTTGAAGTTTGATCTTTATTTTATGAGAAGTTGCGATGATGTGCCGTCCACTCCCAACCCTCTTCTCATAAAGATCATGCGGTAGTTCTAGTTCTCGAATCTTCCTATAATCAGTTCAGCAACTGTTTTCTGTGATTTCACACCGCTGCTTTGAAAGTTGACGTGCATGCGGGCTGGCGGGCTTCTTCCCGTAATCCCTCATCGCAACTTCTCATAAAATAAAGATCAAACTTCAAACTATTATGTTCTCGTTTAATCTTCCTATCGTGTGAATTGTGTGTGTGGTCCCCGTCTATTTTGTTGCATGGAGATAATTGTGTGTGGAAGTGCTTGTTGTGTGTAGATCGACCTTGTGAGTTGATCGTTGGCCGAAATGGGAAATTATCTAGATACTCAGGATATCCTGAGGAAGGACATCCTTGTGATTGAGGCAGTGCAGTGTAGGTTTATCCTGAGGAAGGACATCCTTGTGATTGAGGCAGTGCAGTGTAGGTTCACGAGATTGATCCCTGGGATGGCGGGACTGTCATATGAGGAAAGATTGAAAAGACTAGGCTTGTATTCACTGGAGTTTAGAAGGATGAGGGGGATCTTATAGAAACATATAAAATTATAAAAGGACTGGACAAGTTAGATGCAGGGAAAATGTTCCCAATTTTGGGCAAGTCCAGAACCAGGGGCCACAGTTTTAGAATAAAGGGGAGGTCATTTAAGACAGAGGTGAGAAAAAACTTTTTCACCCAGAAAGTTGTGAATTTATGGAATTCCCTGCCACAGAGGGCAGTGGAGGCCAAATCACTGGATGGATTTAAGAGAGAGTTGGATAGAGTTCTAGGGCTAGTGGAATCAAGGGATATGGGGAGAAGGCAGGCACGGGTTATTGATAGCGGACGATCAGCCATGATCACAATGAATGGCGGTGCTGGCTCGAAGGGCCGAATGGCCTCCTCCTGCACCTATTTTCTATGTTTCTATGTAACTGATCCCAAGAGTCCTTTGCAAATATGTTGTGCTAAGCATCCTGATGAAGCAAAACAATTTAAGCAGTTATCAGGAGCTTTGAATAAGAAGTTCGGGAGTGAATTGTGGCCCGAGGGAGGGGTCAGAACCCTGGAGGGTGTGAAACAAATTCAGGAGATAGTTTGGAGGTATAGTAGAGATATTACTGCCAAGGAGATTATTGGTCTCAGGACACAGCATTATCAAGAACAGAAAGAAGCCACGATGTTAGCAAGTTGGCAAGAAACGGCTGTGAGATTAGGAATGGAGCTTACGGAAGGAGGAATGACCAGACCTGTAGATGCACTAAAAAGAGAATGTGCTTATGCTTATAAGAAATACCAGAAACTGGAGTCCGGATGGACCCTGGATGGGTTAGTAGTAGATAAGGAAAATGGATTGCGTGATCCAATGGTTGGCTTTGGCTTAGAAGAGGGAGATGACGAAGATTTAGAGGATTGGGAACATAGAACCCGTGTCAGTACCCACCTACACCTACAACCCCCAGCATATGCAAATATTGATCCCACAGCACCACCCGCGTCTCCTGCAACAGCACCAACTCCGAATTCCCTAACTCCAACAACTGCGATATTCGTGGACGCTCCAGTTGCGTTCCATACCAGGAGTAAACCTAGAAGACGTCTACCCATACCACGAGTTTAGGAACCCACTAAACC
Organism: Okamejei kenojei; assembly: GCA_035221665.1. NCBI lineage: Eukaryota > Metazoa > Chordata > Chondrichthyes > Rajiformes > Rajidae > Okamejei > Okamejei kenojei. The sequence continues at coordinate 92,774,466 of CM069135.1, forward strand.
AAGAAGGACAAAGCATAGACAGAGGATACAGAACCAGTCCCGTGGTAGTTATCGGCTTTGCAACAAAACCGAGAACGAGGAATCTGAAAATGATTTGACCCCCTGGGAATCTGACGCTGAGCCCGCGTCAGGGACAGACGAGATTGTTGAGCGACGATCTGTTCACCGCCAATTCCCAGTTAGAGAAATGCCTATCCACACTTTCAACCCAGCAAATGCCGTTGTTGCCGGTAACACACAAACAATAGAAGTTTTTTTCCCTTGGAAGCCGAACTATATGATGATGGCCATACTGAGCCAGATGCCTGATTTGTTAACTTCCTCCGAACCAATATACGAGTCTATAATGCCGATTCCAGAGATGTGTGGGCCCTGGTGCAACAAGTCCTAACCCCAGTAGAATATGTGAGATTCCTAGCTAACTTGGGATTCCCAACTCATGATGCGCTAGCTAACCTGCTTACCCATAATACGGCATGGGAGGGTGAGACAGGAGAATCAACCCCAGGTTAAAGTAAAAACCGAGTATGTAATGAAGAAGGAAAGATTGAAAGTCATTCCAAATGCCAGCGACTACCAGGCGGAACCCCAGTACCATGTGCCGGGATGGGTAGAAAGACAGGGACACGGGTATACTGGTTACCCCAACGGATCAAATACCCCCACCTGCAGCCAACCCTATGGTCCCCAAAAGCCGCATTTTAGAGTAAACAGAGCAGTAGGACCAGACATTTGCTTTAATTGTGGCAAGCACGGTCATTGGAGCAGGGAGTGCCCGATGTGAAGACAAGGAGGAGGGGGTTGTCAGCAAGAACAAAGGGATTGGCAAGGAAATCGAGGACGAGGCAGGTATACGAACTTCTCCCAGACTAATCCGTTTTCCCAGAACTGACTGGCCAACTTAGTGGTGAACGGGTGCAACACTAATAAGGAACCTGTTTTAATACTACAAGTTGCGGGAAGAGGGTGCACCTTTTTAGTGGACACAGGGGCATCCATGTCATCCATTCAGTCCATTTAGTTCAGTCCAATCCCGTCACGGTGGCACAGCGGTAGAGTTGCTGCCTTACAGCGAATGCAGCACCAGAGACCCGGGTTCGATGCTGATTACGAGTGCTGTCTGTACAGAGTTTGTACGTACATGACCTGCATGGGTTTTCTCCGAGATCTTCGGTTTCCTCCCATACTCCAAAGATGTATAGGTCTGTAAGTTAATTGGCTTGGTAAACGTAAAAATTGTCCCTTGTGTGTGTAGAATAGTGTTAATGTGTGGGGATCGCTGGTCGGTGCGGACCCGGTGGGCTGAAGGGCCTGTTTCCACACTGTATCTCTAAAAAAAATAATCTCCCTAAATCTGACAGAACCTAGAGCCTGTCCGGATTCCAAGGGCAGGTATGCCAATACCCCATCTCTATGCCAGTTGAAGTAACCTACAGAGGGAGATAGTGCAGCATCAGTTTGTAAACACCACAGGTCTGGACTGTAATCTGCTAGCTCAGGACTTGCTATGTGCATTCCAGTTGAAAATTGAATGTGGAGACAACGGTATAACTGTAAACCCATGTAACCCTAAAATACAGTGTTACATGTCAGTGACACCCGAAAGGTGGTCACTAGACCTGGAAAATGAGCCCCCACTCCATATTACTCTAGCATACGACTGGAGTGGCAGAAACAGGGAGCTGGAAACATTTTACAAATCCCGTGATGGAACTAGTTTTAAAGAAGGAACTGCAGATGCTGGAGAATCGAGGGTACATAAAAAGCTGGAGAAACTCAGCGGGTGCAGCAGCATCTAAGGAGCGAAGGAGATAGGCGACGTTTCGGGTCGAGACCCTTCTTCAGACTGAAGAAGGGTCTCGACCCGAAACGTCGCCTATCTCCTTCGCTCCTTAGATGCTGCTGCACTGAGTTTCTCCAGCTTTTTACAAACCCGTGATGGAACTAGGTGGGATGTAAACCTCCTGGCTTTAGTGACTGGACCACAGGGAACAGCAGAATATGCTGGGGTACCTCCGGAATTGTGGAAACAGGCTTCTGGGGTTGCCCCATATATAAGTGAACTTCCCATCTCATGCAAAAGACTTAGGACTGATGGTTCAGTAAGCAATCGGTCTGGCAAATCTGAACATGAGCCAAGAGCAAGAATTGCCCAATGATTGTTGTGTTCAATTCTACCAGTCACCACGTACGGTTACTATGCGATTACGCCATCATCTTGGGAGCAAGGTACAAGAGTATGTGGACCCACAGGTGTGGGCAGAAGACTCTACTCAGGTAGGATGTGTTCAGATTAACCCCATCCAAGTAGCTCTCCAGAAGAATGTAACACTGCCTTCTATACGACAGTACCCGCTGAAGCAACAGGCAATACCAAGCATTGACTAGTTAGTTCAGGGACTGCTAGAACAGGGCAATCTGGTGAAATGGCAATCCTCCTGCAACATGCCTATCCTCGCAGTCCCCAAGGCAGGGAAACTGAATCAGTACAGATTGGTCCAGGATTTGCGTTCCTTTAATGCTATAGTAGAACGGCTTCATGCACTGGTGCCTTAACCAGCCCACATTCTAGCGCAGATTCCAGCACAGTCACAGATCTTCTCAATAGTGGACTTACAGAATGCCTTCTTCTCCCTGCCTCTGCACCAAGATAGTCAGTACCTCTTCGCCTTCTACAATGGACAAAAGTACACATGGACTCGATCGCCTCATGAATTTGTGAATTCTCCAACATTGTTTTCCAGATGTCTCCAAGGGCAGCTGCAAACCTTAAGCTTTCAATGTGGCTCCACCCTAGTCCAATATGTGGATGATTTACTTATAGCCAGCCAGGATGAACAAAGCAACCACAAAGATACCACTCAGTTACTGAATCACCTATCAGAACTGGGATATGTAGTTTCCCAATTAAAAGTATTAGTAGCCCAACAGAAGGTGAAGTTCCTTGGTGTGATACTATTGGCAACAGAGCAGAGTCTGGAGAACACCCGTCGAACCAATCTGTGAATTCCCTGCGCCACGGGAGGCGAAGCAAATGAGACAGTGGCTTGGCATGGTAAACTATTGTCGACAGTGGATACCCAACGTTACACTAAAAAAAATGATGCCATACACTAATCAATTGTCTGCTCAAGAAGTCTTTGCAAATCTGAAAATATCTCTGTTACAGGCACCAGCATTAGAAAGGCTACTTTGTGACTGACCGTTCCAGTTGTGCTGCACAATATTGTTCCACTGCAGTTCTTACTCAGAAACATAGAGATTATTACTCCTCGAAACTTGATCCGGTAGCACGGAGACATGTACACAGATCTTGACTGCGATCTACAACAGCTTGCAATAAGTTGGATATCGTGTATAGTTCTCATCAGTTGCTGCTTGTGGGACAGTTGCAGACTCAACACCTCACTATGGCTCGCCAGAGAGATATACCTATTGAACAATGCAGTTTAAGTATTGTGCTCCATTAATCTGGCATTCACCAAACCACCATAGAAAAAATGGAATTAGGGCAATTTGTGATCAAAGAAGATACCTGTAAGGGAAGATTTGACAAATCTTCCCTTGACAAACCCTGACCTAACCCTGTATGTGGATGGGAGTGCATCAATAGGACCCCTAGGAGTAAGAATTTCAGAATATGCAATTGTACACATATTGGGAAAGATTAGGAATCAAAAAAACTCGGAGATCTTTATGAGATGGGAACTTTTCTCTCATTTCAAGAATTACAGTCGAAATATCACCTGAAAGGTAATCAATATTTCAGATACCTTCAAATTCGAGACTATCTGAAAACATATAGCCAAGACTACCAATCTTTGTTGCCAGACATACTGGACGAATGTATGAATAGAAATTCGGAGTCAAACAAGTTAATATCATATGTGTATAACACCCTTTTAAATATAGAAATACCATCGTCAGACGTAATTAGAAGAGTCTGGGAAGATGAACTTGGCCTAAAAATTCTAAAAGACAGATGGGAAGAAAACCTATATATACACAATTGTTCGATTAACGTTAGGCATTCGTTAATTCAATTTAAAATACTGCACAGACTCTACTATTCAAAGTCTAAACTGAATAAGATCTTTCCAAATGCATCTCCTATTTGTGATAAATGTCTCCTTCAGGAAGCAACTATAAAACATTCCTTCGCCTCTTGCATAAAGTTACATAATTTTTGGAGAGGAATTTTTGAAATGTTTTCAAAAACACTAAAAACAAAATTGGATCCCGACACGGAATTGATTATTTTAGGTACGTCACAAGCCTGCTCTGAGCTATCATTATTTCAAAGACGTTTCCTTAATTATGGCCTGATAACGGCAGAAAAACGAATACTCAAATTTTGGAAACATACATGTCCCTACTCTTAAAATGTGGGTTACAAATATGTATGAGACACTACATCTTGAAAATATTAGACTTGTCTTAGCAGAAAAACCAGATCATTTTTCGAAGACATGGACGCCATTCATTGATTTATTACAAGGATAGTATGGTGCAACACAATTTTGGAGTTAAATCTAATTATGAGTTGGGTGATGGGTGGGGAGGGATGCGAGGCAGGTATATCATCACTTTTTTCTTTCTTTCTTTTTTTGTCTTTTTATTTCTCTATTCCTTTCTTCATTCTTTTATTTACTCACTCTTTGGCTACGCCACTTTGGTAGTCTAGGGGTTCTATCTTTGCACATTTCACTTCTTCTCTTTCTTGCTTCTTCTAACTATAGCTAAAACTCAAAATTGAGGCTGTACAATAACTGTATTATGTCATATGCCGCTGGTTATATTTTTGTACACTTGCTTCTAATAAATAAAATTTTAAAAAAATAAAAAGATATGCAATTGTAGATTAGGGTGGGGATAGTATAGAAGCGGCGGCCTTCGAAACACCATTCTCTGCCCAATAAGCGGAACTGTTTGCCTTGATAAGAGCCTGCATCTTAGGGAAAGACTTAAGAATAAATGTTTACACTGACTCTAGATATGCCTTTGGAGTGGTCCATGACCGGCCAGTTGTGGAAAAATAGAGGATTCTTAACTTCAGCGGGAACACAGATATCTCACCAGAAATTGGTATCAGACCTTTTACAAGCCCTAATGTTGCCAAAACAAATTTCCGTTATAAAATGTACTGCTCATACTACGGGCCAAACCTCAATAAATGTAGGAAATCGTCGTGCTGACCAAGAAGCTGAAGAAATGTCCCAGGAGCGCAGAGTGGTTGTACCTAAAATGATGAGGCAGTTAAAAAGTATAGATAAAGGCAAGTCTCCCACGGAAAAGCCAATGCCAACTATCCACGACGTTGTTAGATTACAGGAGGACGCTCCTGACTGAGTTATAGAAATGTGGAAGCAACTCGGTTGCAGTTGATTGTATGTCAGGATTGTGGGTTACCCTGGCAGGACAAACATGTATGTCAGATGGACTCGCAATGTGGGTTATTGATTGTATACGCTTTGCAATTCACTGTGGTGCCTGAGCAACTGGTGATACACTTCTAGCTACATGGTGGCATCCAAAGTTGCAGACTCTGGCTCAGGGTATTAGTAGTCATTGTCTGATCTGTCAGCAACATAATCCTGGGAAAGGTGTAACTTGTGAAAATGGGAAAACACCCTTACCCATGGGTCCCTTTGAGACCCTGCATATGGACTACATTGAGTTGGAAAGATGTCAGTGTTATAAATATGTATTAGTTATTGTTGATGTTTTCAGTAAATTGATCGAAGCCTACCCTACCACGGACAACAAAGCCTCTACAGTTGTTAAGATACTTATGAAGGAAATTATACCTAGGTATGGGATCCCAACTCAGCTGAGTTCGGACAATGGCCCTCATTTTGTGGGACAAATAAATAAGGAATTGTGTACACAAATGGGTATCCAAAAGCAATTACATTGTGCTTATCAACGACAGGCTGCTGGACTTGTTGAACGAGCTAATCAAACACTAAAAACCAAACTCGCCAAATTACATGCGGAAACACGGGCTAGCTGGTTTAAACTACTCCATGTGGCATTGTTCCAGATGTGCACTATCCCAGCAGGGAAGGCACGATTGAGCCCAGCACAGATTACATATGGCCGCCCACTCAGAACCCCATTGAACCACAATACCCCAAAGACCGTTCACTTTCATCACATGACAACGGAAATGACTAACTATATTTTATCACTAACCAGTACTTCCAGGGTACGAACGGCAAACATTGAACTCCCACCTCCAACTAATCTGTCTAAGATTAAACCTGGTGATTATATAATGGACAAAAATTGGATAAGAAAGGGTCTGGATGCTCAATGTGAAGGACAATATCAGATCATCCTCACAACTAATCACTGATTCAAATCACAACTCAAAACACACATGTTTAGATTAGCATACCCGACATAACTTCCACCATGTTCACCCAGATTTTAATGACTTAAAATGTTTTGTGTATTTTTTGTTCTTTTTGTTTTTTGTTTTTAATCAACTTGATTTTAATATTGATAATGTATTGTGATTTTATGTCCTGTAAGGTGTCCTTGGGTGTCCAGAAAGGCACCATCAAATAAAATGCATTATTATTATTTATTATTACAACCCCAACTGCTGCCAAGGTGGAAGGGAGAAATGCGTGGATCCACTTTCACCATTGTAAGATAGTCAGTATTGTGCCTAAAATGTAAACTGCTAACCTCTTCTTTTCTTTGGGAAATCTCTATCCAGTACAGATAGGTTGGGTTACCATTGACACACTGCTGCTGCTCGTCTACCTTGGGATACTGATAACCATTGGAATCATGAAGAATAGAGCATGCTGACGTGAGGACCACAAGGGAATCCACCACCCATGTGAAGGAGACACACAGCAATATGATGACGACAGCGAGGGAGAATTCGAGAAGTGAAGACTTGCTCAACTGGTCGGATGCCTTGAACTCCTGGCACAAGCTCATCAATCATCATTGTTGATCATGATTGTGGACTGCTGAATTATGGACTGCTGTCATATCACCATGCTTGTATAAAGATCATATAATTATGGATGCTAAAAGGAAGGACCAAGTCCCTATGCCAAGTAAATCCTTTAAGCACGATGGTCAATATACTGCTCTCAGGAGAAGTTTGCATAGAATGATAAAAGGACGATATGTGAATATGCAGGGATTGGGGTGCTTTGGGAATGGAAGGTAACTGTTGAGACTTGGCTTCACTGGTGGTGACATCACAGGGTGGAGACCCAATTCCTGGAAATCATGTGACCCACCTGCCGCCACCAAGTCTGGCCCCTGAAGAAGTTTCTGTTTTGTTTCAATGTACTGACAACTGTTATGTATCTGTAATTGGGCTAAAGGGTAGCCTCCCATTATTTCCCACCGGTATCTGTGATTGGGCCAAGGGGTTACCTCCCTCTGTACTTTCCCGCCACTGTATATCTGGATAAATAGGAGATCAGTTCGTTGGGGTGTGTCGTCTTTCTTTCTGTTCTGTTTGCGCGAGGATGTTGCGGGCTCGAGTGAGTGGATCCGAAATCGGCCCCGCGGTGAATAAAGGGTTTGGACTGCAGTATTCAAATCAGTATTTTACTTACCCAGACTAGGGGGGATAAAAGAAAAACAGAATCAACACTGTGTCATTCATTCATTCATCATTGTTGAAAACACTAGCAACGCAGTGGTGCTGGTTTCCAACTGGAACAGTGACGGACGCACCCCACATCTTTTTCCTCCAGTTCCTTGCAGACTTCCACCGCTGAAAGTATAGGCTTTTGGAGTGTGTGCTTTATCATCATTCTTTACAATGCTATGTATGACAGTGATCGCAACTTCTACTGAAGTGTGGATGGCCGTTAGCTCGCTAGAAGCTCATCCGCCCTTTGATAGGTCTTGTTTGTGGTCCTGGCAAACCAGGTGGGGGAGACGGTTTAGTCGCCGACTATCCGATCATGGAGCAGGTTGCACGGGATTACATGTGGCGGAGGGAACTTCTCCCGACCTGACCTGATCATGCTGTGGCATAGAAGGCAACAAATGAATAAGTAAGATATATTGCAGATTTCTTTACTTTTAGAAAAAAATTCAACTTAAAGGACTATTTCTCTCAATGTATTAAATGGATCCGCTCGAATTATTAATGGAGTAGTGGAGTTAGTGCCATGAAAAAGCTTGATTGGTCAAATTATATTTTCTTAATCTGCAATTTTTACAATCATTTTTTCATTCTTATTGTGACCATTTTATTCGTGAGATTGCCAACCGCAAGCACCTTGAATGTTATATGTACTCTGGAAAACATATGAAAGCAAAAAGGAAGTTCATTATTTTGCAATTTCAGAAAAAAAATGCAAAACTGAACTGAATAAACATACATTTACTGACGAAAGAGTATTGTTAGATTATTTCATAAAAATGATTTTTTTAAAGTAAATTCCCAAATAATTCATTGGATTTTGCAAACATAATCCATAATTGGAAATTAGAATGTGAGCATTCCTGGTATTCTATTGAACAGATACACGGAATTTACCCTAGTCAAGAGGGGGTCAAGAGTGTTTTATTGTCATATGTCCCAGATAGAACAATAACATTCCTACTTACAGCAGCACAACAGAATTTGTAAACATAGTACACTGTAAGCAATATAATAAACAAGAGATAAAAAAAAGTTAATTGTGTGTATATATACACATACTCACAAATACACACACATATATATATATATATATATATATATATATATATATATATATATATATATATATATATATATATATATATATATTTATATTTACAGTTTCAGGTTCCTGTACCTTCTTCTCGATGGCAGAGGTGAAATGAATGTGTGGCCAGGGTGGTGGACAACTGAACGATTGTTCTGTTGCATGATATCAATGTATTGTGCACTAATTTTTAATCAGAGATAAAGGTGAAAAGTATATCCTTAATGTCTTGGAAAACTTACAGCTGAACATAGAAAATAGGTCATTTAAGTCAATGTTCTTATTGAAATATAAATAACAATTATTTTATGAGTTATCTAAATCTTTTATGTATTCTGATTTTGACCTGTTTCCTTCTCCCTATCAATTATTCCACTTCCTGACTGCTTCCACTTTTCTTCAGCTGATCACTGAGCACTTGAATATTCTTTCCAGTTAGACGAAGAGATATTAGAAAGTCGCAGAAGATTTCCTCTGAGAGTTAGTTACACTGAGATTGTTAATGTATTTATAGAGACAAGAGTTGTGATTCAGCTGCACTTAACAGAAGAAAGCTTCACTCATTATTCTATTAATAGGGAAGTCATCAAATGAAAAACTCAATTGAACTGTCTTATTTCTGGTTTTTAAGCTGTTAAACTGTTTTAATGGAATTGGTGAAGTCTTAATTAGACAGTCGGATAACTGTTTAATATGTTAGAGTAATGGCTGGAGTAAAATTGATGATCCTCGTATGTGCTCTAATGGAGAGGATTTGATGGACCATTGCAGCTGATAGTTAAGAAGCCCATGGTCAGATAGGGATGGGAAATAAATGTCAGCATAGCCAGTGATGTCCAAATCCCAAGAACAAATATTTTTTGCCTTGGATGCCCTCCCTGCCTTGGATGCCCTCCACCGAAAACGGTGTCTGAGACGGGCTGGGAAGATCATCAAGGACCCCTCCCACCCTAACCATGGACTGTTTGCCCTCCTACCATCGGGGAGGCGGTACAGGAGCCTCAGGTCCCGCACCAGCAGGATGAGGAGTAGCTTCTACAATAACACCATCGCACTGCTGAACTCGGAGTCCCGCCGATAGATTCCCACATCTGTATTTATTTATCTGTATTTATCTAAACATTGCTATCACTACGTACTGACACTAAACTGCATTTTGTTGTACCCATACTTGTATCTATGCAATTACATTAAATTTGAATTGAATTGAATTGAATTTTTTCCAAAAGCCCCACAGGTTATGGGAAGTATGACAGGTTGACAGCATAAGAAACACTGAAAAAGAAACATAGAAACATAGAAAATAGGTGCAGGAGTAGGCCATTCGGCCCTTCAAGTCAGCACCGCCATTCAATATGATCATAGCTGATCATCCAACTCAGTATCCCGTATATACCCTTAAGAGTGCCACAAGGGCCACATTGCCAATGATGGGCCCTACCCTGTGGCAGAGGGAGACTCACCACTCTCTGTGTGAAGAAAGTCTTTCTCATCTCGTCTTAAAGGATTTCCCCCCTTATCCTTAAGCTGTTATGGGAAGTATGACAGAAGGTTGACAGCATAAGTTGACGGGATAATAGTTGAAAATCACCATGATCATATTGAAACATGGCAATAGGTGCAGGCTCGAGTAGGGCTGAATTTGGCCCTCCAGCACCGCCATTCAATATGATCATAGCTGATCATTCAAAATCAGTATACCGTTCCTCCTTTTTCACCAAAACCCTTGATTCCGTTAGCCCCAAGAGCTAAATCTAACTCTCTCTTGAAAACATCCAGTGAATTGGCCTCCACTGCCATCTGTGGCAGAGAATTCCACAGATTCACAACTCTCTGTGTGAAAAAGCTTTTCTTCATCTCAATCCTCAATGGCCTACCTATTATTCTTAAAATGTAAACCCTGGTTCTGGACTCCCTCAACATCGAGAACATTTTTTCCTGTATCTAGCTGTCCAATCCTTTAAGAATTGTATATTCTTCTATAAAATTCCCTCTCATCCTTCTAAATTTCAGTGAATATAATCCAATCAACCCATTCTTTCATCATATGTCAGTCCCGCCTTCCTGGGAATTAACCTGGTGAAGCGACGCTGCACTCCCTCAAAAGCAGTAATGTTCTTCCTCAAATTAGGAGACTAAATCTGCACACAATACTCCAGGTGTGGTGTCACCAGCACCCTGTACAACTACAGTAGGATCTCCTTGCTCATATACTCATATCCTCTCTCTATGAAGGCCAACATGCCATTTGCTTTCTGCCTGCTGTACCTGCATGCTTACTTTCAGTGAGTGGTGTACACGCACACCCAGGTTTCATTGCACCTCCCCTTTTCCTAATCTGACACTATTCGGATAATAATCTGCCTTCTTGTTCTTATAATAATCTGCCTTCTTGTTCTTAAAGTGGTATACTAAGCTGGTTCATTGTTCATACTCCCGTTCTTAGTACATGAAATATTAAACAAGCAAAAACTTACCTGTTGATACTTGAGTGTCTGACGCAGTGTGTGAGTCGAAACTTCTTCCAGAACTAAATCATTCAGTAGGATCTTGCAATATTATCTGGAACCTTGGGTCTTTGCATAATCAACTGTGTCAAAAGATGAAAACATAACAAAAACTTCACATCAGCTGAGAGGCGATTTTTTGTGTCTTTCTGACATCCTCAATGTCACAGTGACCAATCCACACCCAATTCCATTCACTCATTCTGATGTGAGGAAATAGATTATTGGACATTAAGCAGCTGTGCCTAGTTTGTTGTTACATTTTGCAGTGGTGAAAACTGGAACTTCAGACAAGCCTCCAGTTAGACTGTTCCACTACAGCTACACACACCATATATATACACACACACACACACCATATGCACACATTCCATATATACACTCACATTAAACACCCCCCCCCCCCCCACACACACACACACACATACAATACCTACCTAGCAAAGTGGATAACTGCTCAGATATGTCTTGCCCACAAAATGGTTGAAAAGTCCAATATTCGTCTCTTCAGCTTACTTTCACCCATCAGGAGAATGTCATCAGAACACAGCTCTCTCATAGTTCCTGCAACAATCTGCTGCACAAACTCAGTGGCTTGAGCAGCATTTGTGGAAAAAAGAATTGTCGGCATTTTGGGTCAAGATCCTGTATGTGTTCCTAAATTGTTGAAACAAGGAACTGCAGATGCATTTTTTCCAAAAATGACACAAATTGCTGGACTAACTCAGTGGGTCAAGCAGCATATGGAGAACATGGACAGATGACATTTTGGATCCGGAACCTTCTTCAGATTGTAAAAGGGTCCTGACCTGAAACATGTATAATCCATGTTCTCCAGAGAAGCTGCTTCACCCGCTGTGTTACTCCAGCACTTTATGTCTTTTCTACCCCAGAAATTGTTTGTTGCTCCATATTCCAGCAATTGTAGTCTCTTGCGTCTTCATAGCTCCGACTATTGCGTCCTTTTTGATTTCTGATACTATCTATATAAAGTATCCATGTTTACCCTTTGATTGTGTGGGTTTCTTCCAGGTGCTTCTGTTTGCGCACACATCCCAATGACCTGCTACTTATTAGGTGCGGTAAATGGGCACTAGTAAAGGTGAGTGGTAGAAGAATAAGTGAGAGTGTTAACAAGTCACAGGAAGAACAGGCCACAGGAAAATAAATGAGAGGATATGTTTGCTTCAGGTGCTGCCAAAGAGTATGTGGACTAAATGGCCTCCTTTGTGTTATAAGAAATAAAGATCTACATTTAAAAATAAAATCTGTTTTATTTTATGATTAACCATTGATCAGTTGTACGACTGACTCATCACATTGTCGCAAGTCTTAAATACAGCACACAACTCTTTCAATTAAGAGAAAAGCAATGATTACTTTCAATATGCTGCACAGTTCCACTCAGGTAAGTGAGATTTTATACCCTTTGTGATTAAAATATATTAGCAAAAGCTCACTGGGTAAGCTAACCAGACAATTCAAGCATAATCAGAAACCTGGGATTAAATTAATGTATTAAATTAACATTATCATTAAATTAATGAAAAGCCTGAATTTTTAACAGATTACTCTTAAGATCTATATAAACCTGTTATCATGTCATAAAGATGGAAAGAGTGCAGAGAAGATTTATGAGGATGTTGCCAGGATTCAAAGGCTTGAGCTTAAGGATAGGGAGAGATTGGGCAGGTTAGGACTTTTTTTCCATGGAGCACAGAGGGCTAAGTGGTGATTTTATAGAGATGCACATAGACAGGAAAGCGGACTATTATTTAAATGGCGGCCGATTGGGAAAAGGGGAGATGCAGCGAGACCTGCATGTACACCAGTCATTGAAAGTAGGCATGCAGGTGCAGCAGGCAGTGAAAAAAGCGAATGGTATGTTAGCTTTCATAGCACAGGAGCATGGGAGGTTCTACTTCAGTTGTACAGGGTCTTGGTGAGACCACACCTGGAGTATTGCGTGCAGTTTTGGTCTCCAAATCTGAGGAAGGACATTATTGCCATAGAGGGAGTGCAGAGAAGGTTCACCGACTGATTCCTGGGATGTCAGACTGTCTTATGAAGAAAGACTGGATAGACTCGGTTTATACTCTCTGGAATTTAGGAGATTAAGAGGGGATCTTATAGAAACTTACAAAATTCTTAAGGGGTTGGACAGGCTAGATGCAGGAAGATTGTTCCCCGATGTTGGGGAAGTCCAGGACAAGGGGTCACAGCTTAAGGATAAGGGGGAAATCCTTTAAGACCGAGATGAGAAAGACTTTCTTCACACAGAGAGTGGTGAGTCTCTGGAACTCTCTGCCACAGAGGGTAGTTGAGGCCAGTTCATTGGCTATATTTAAGAGTGAGTTGGATGTGGCCCTTGTGGCTAAGGGGATCAGAGGGTATGGAGAGAAGGCAGGTACGGGATACTGAGTTGGATGATCAGCCATGATCATATTGAATGGCGGTGCAGGCTCGAAGGGCTGAATGGCCTACTCCTGCACCTAATTTCTATGTTTCTATGTTTCTATGACAGGAAACATTTAGAGGGATACGGGCCAAATGCCGACAAATGGTACTGTCATTAAAGGGGCATTTCTGTCGGCATGGACGAATTGGGTTGAATAGCTTGTTTCTGAGCTGTATGACCCAATTATTCTATGACTCTAAATTTATTTAATCATACCAAATTGATTTCAAACATGATTTTCATCATAGTGCGTCACCTCTAATGTGTTCACTTACACTAACTTTCTATTGTATTTAGAATGCAATATGTGTCTGCTTGAAAATCAATAAGATGGACGTCGCTAATATAATGTGAGACTCCGACATTATTCCAGCAGAATTCTGGCATAGTTATTATATCTATGTGTGTGTGTGTGTGTGTATTCTAGCACAGTTGTTGTGTGTATATATATAACATCTATATATATAACATCTATGCTAGAATTCTGCTGGAACAAAGCAGTAACAGATTTTTTTTTTTAAACACACACACACATATATATCCTCTGCCCAGGGGATAGGTCTGTGACTGTTTGTTTATTTGTTCCGGTGAATGCGCTGTGCACACGGCAGCCATCCAACAGTCGCTTGTCTTTTTCTTTTTGTTTTCACTTTTAATTTCAAGTTTTTTGTGTACCGTGCGTGTTGTGACTGTCGGCAGACCAATTTCCCTCCGGGGATGAATAAAGTTTTATTGTATCGTATTATTGTATCGTATATAGTTCTCTGCGTTGTAGCATCAGTTCCTTATTTAGATCCATGTACAATATTTGCATGAATTCGAGTTAAAACAAAATCTAGCATGTTTTGGTGTGTCTTAAATTAAAGATTGTTGTCCATCCGGGATTTATATTAAATTTATGTTAAATTTGGCTTCAGGTCAACTATATTTTGCAAAATTCTCCCTGTAACATAGATAAAGACACACAGGATCGATATAGGATGTTGCCTAACCGCGGACTTGCTCAAAACTCCCTCCCAAATGTTGCTGATGTCCGAATGAATGGTTATCGCAAACTAAAAGGATAAAGCATATGCGGTTTCCGTTACAGCCCGTCTGCGGTCTGGCAGCGGAACAGCTTGTGTTACTGATCTCGATTGTTTTCGGTCCACGGGCGTCGCCTGAGTTGCATACAACCAGCAGAAAGCCCGAGCGGCTGACAGTAACATGCGGCGGTTAAACAGGGCAAGTCCGCTCCAATCCACCGGTGTGCCTCTGCCTCTGCCTCTAGTTTGCTCAGCAGCGGACGAAATATTCCCTCGCAGTCGATAGCGAGGGAATGCATATTGTGTTTTACAGATGGGCGGATATCACCTATTTTAATAAAAAAAAGTAATCGTCAGATCTGACAATTGAACCTCAGATACAGGGAGACCCACATCAAGGCACAATAATATTAAGGGGTGAGGCCGCATCTATGGAGCGAAGGAGGTCGAGACCCTTCTTCAGACCCGAAACGTCGCCTATTCCTTTTCTCCATAGATGCTGCCTCACCCGCTGAGTTTCTCCAGCTTTTTTGTCTACCTTGGATTTTTCCAGCATCTGCAGTTCTTTCTTAAGCATAATATTCAGGGGGCTCTTCTAAGTGTTCTGGTTCATCTCTCAAAACACTCCAAAACAAAGAACACTTCCTGATTTTATTTTTCCAGTATCTGCGTAGTTCCCCCCCCCCCCTTTTTCTGGACACTTTGATTGCCTATATTACAGTGGGAAGCGCTTAAATGATGACAGAACATTGCGTGTTCAGAGGTTCTGAAAGGCGTTTTAAAAACTCACAGGTTTCTAATTTGTCCCCCCAAGCCGGGGTCGATGCCATCAAGCGTTTGTAACTCTGACTTAATGCAGCCAGTTCTTACCGAGATTTCAGTGAGTACTCAGCGCCAGCTGGACTCTTCCTTAATGAGTTGCTGCTACCAGTTAAAGCTGTGCTACGCTGCCATAAATGTGAGAGGGGCGGTGGTGCCCAGCCAACAATGGGCCATTGCGGACTCCACCTTTCTTGAGCTCATCTGTTACCGGCCCTTTTGTTCTGGCCTTTAGTCGACTCCAGCCCCCCCACCACCACCACCTTCCCTGCAAAGTACAAATAGACATAATGAAGTGTTTAATGCATACACAAAACAGAAGCGATAGACCATAAAGGGCCTGTCCCAGCAGCATGCAACTACATGCGATGAGCGCGACCTAACGTGGTCGCTTGAGCCGTCCGGCGTCGCGGGGCCGGTCCCACTTTGATCGCCGGAGCCGTGCGGAATTGTGCGGAGTTCGTCCCGACATCGCGCGGGGCTCCGAAAAACTGACCATGTTCAAAAATTCCACGCGGCAACGGCTTGTCGGCTCACAGTCGCCTCGACACATTACACACCGCCTCGACGTCGTGCCTCCATGACCCTCTCTGTAGGTGCCTCCATGACCCTCTCTGTGTGTGCCTCTGTGCCCCTCTCTGTGTGTGCCTCTGTGCCCCTCTCTGTGTGTCCCTCTCTGTCCTGGCGAACTTACCTTTAAGACTTCGCTCCAAGTTCGCCTCACTTTGCGCCGCGTTGCGCCACTCACCCCACCTCCGCGCGGCCCCCGCTGCCGGTTTGGTCGCGCTCTTCGCATGCAGGCGCATGCTGTTGGGAACGGCCCTGTACAGGGATCACCCGACCTCCGCGCGGCCCCCGCTGCCGGTTTGATCGCGCTCACCGCATGGAGTCGGATGCTGGTAGGACAGGCCCTTAAGCATTTGTAGAAGCAAAATGCAGCAAAACTGACTTCCAGAGTAGCACAAGGAGAACAAAGTTACATGCTATTTATCTGGTATGGCCTGTTGCCCAAATATGATCGTTCATTTGGTTGTGAGGTTGAACATTGCACTGGCTAAGCTAATATGGTGTTTTCCAGCGTACAAATACATAATGCCATTGATGCAGAAGCCCAAAGGAAAACTGTTCCAAATTGCTAATCACATCATTTATCATTCACAAAGATGCTGCACAGAGAAATTAAATCACCATAAGAAATCAGAAGCATAAAATCATCTACCTTGTCATTCTGTGACACCTTTTTTGATTGAATTTTTATACCCTACACCCTTGAAATTAATTTGGTTCACATTCTGCAAAGGGCCATGTGAAAACGTATTGTTTCCTATCTGTTGTTTTATATGTTACATTCAAACAGATAATGCCAGTTATAATACTCAAGGGTTTTTTTGAGCTATATTTGACATTTAGAAAATGGACGAACAAATGAATCTTGAGGATATTTTGGAATAGTTTCCCTTCAAATCTGTAGTTACTCACAGCTTAAGCCCTTGACAGGAGAGTTGAATGGATAGGACTGAGCTTTGGAGTGTGTGAAGTTACAGTGAAATCCTTAATCTCTCCATAATCATTACCAAAATTGACTGTGACCATTCAAGCGTGCTTGTGTTTGTGTGGTATTAAAGTTGCAGAGACTGCACTATTTCAAAGCGCAAGGGCATTATCCCTGGTGCACTGGCCATACTTATTCCTCATTCAACATTACTGGAAGAAACAATTAATTGGCCATTATCATCTTGCTGTTCGTGGGAGTTTATGGTGTGTAAATAGCTGCCACGTTTCTTCCTTGACAATAACGAATAGTGTGCTGCATCTCGAATTGTAACATCAAGGTTCAGGAACAGCTTCTTCCCGACAGCCATTAGGCTATTAAATACAACAACCTCAAATAAGCTCTGAACTACATACACTATTATTGTTATTATTGCACTATTATTATATACAATCTGTATATATGTGCGAGTGTGTGTATATATACAGACACTGAACTTTTTTTCTCATTTATCATATTGTTTACAGTGTACTATGTTTACATATTCTTTTGTGCTGCTTCAACTAAGAATTTCATTGTTCTATCTGGGACAAATGACAATGAACCACTCTTGACTTGAATTCAAAGAGAAGATGCTGAAAACTAACTTTTTCAGCAACTTCTCTTTGAAACTGAAATAAAGACAGAAACAGAAAGAAACACAGGATATACCCTGTATGTAACGGATCAGACAGCATCTGCAGAGTGAGAAATGTACTTAATGTGTAAAGTCAATTACTCTTATTTAAGCAGAACTGGGAAAAGTTAGAAATAAAGGAACATGGAACATATAATATAGAACATTACTGCACACGGGAACAGGCCCTTTGGCTGTCCATGTTAATGCCATCCTTGATGCCAATCTAAACTAACCTATCTACCTGCACTTACTCATATCACTCAGTTCCCTGCCTGTTCATGTGTCTATGTAAATGCTTATTAAAGGTTGCTATTATATCTGATTCCTCCAACTTCCTTGGCAGTGCATTCCAGGCACACTCCACTATCTGTGTGAAAATAAAACTTGCCTCCCATCTCTCCTCTAAACTTTCCCCTCACACCTTAAAACTATGCCCTTTAGTATTTGACATTTCAATCTTGGTAAAGAGACTTTGACTGTCTATCCTGTCCATGCCTCTCTTAGTGTTATATTCTTTTAGCAGGTCACCTCTTAAGAGAAAATAATCCTCATTTGTCCAAGCTATTTGTTATAGGCAGTACATTCACAGGGCCGGATTTACGTGTAAGCTTCACAAGCTTAAGCTTAGGGCCTCGAGATCTAGGGGGGCCTCGTCAGGGCCGGATTTACCTACAGGCCTCATAGGTTGAAGCTTAAGGCCTCAAAATCTAGGGGCCCCCAGCCAAGGGATTGAATGAGGCAAGTGGTGAGGATGCTAATCATAGTAAAAACATAGAGAATAGTAGGAGACAAAGGAAATTTGAAGTATCCAAAGTGGGGCGGCACAATGGCACAGTGGTAGATTTGCTGCTTTACAGTACCAGAAACCCAGGTTTGATCCAGACTATGGGCACTGTCTGCACAGAGTTTGCACATTCTCCCTGTGATCGTGTGTGTTTTTTCCGGGTGCTCTGGTTTCCTCCCACATTCCAAAGACATACAGAGTTGTAGTTTAATTGGTTAGTTGGAAAATAAAGGTCTCTAGTGTGTAGGCAGTGTTAATGTACGGGGCGATCGCTGGTCAGTATGGACTCGGTGGACCGGAGGGCCTGGTTCCGCACTGTATTTCTAAAGTTAAGTACAGTCAAGTAAAGTTTCTCAAAGTACAGAAAAAAAAATACTGAAAAGGCGACAAAGACTGGTTACCTGCGTCTGTCAAAGTTGATGTTGAGTCCTAAAGGCTCCAATGAAGAGAGTGACCAAAACTCTGTGAGTTTAAAAAGATAAGGAAAAGGATAAGGATAAACAGAAACAGGCCCTTCAGCCCACCAAGCCTTCATCGACCTGTGATCCTGCACACCCTACATACCAGCGACAATTTACAATTTTTACTGAAGACAATTAACCTACAAACCTATTCGCCTTTGGCGTGTGGGAGGAAACCAGAGCACCCGGGGAAAACCCACGCTGTCGCTGGAAGAATGTACAAACTCCGTACAGTTAGCACCTGTATTCAGGATCAAACCCGAGTCTCTCGCGTTATAAGGCAGCATCTCTACCACTGCGCCACTGAGCCGCTTGGGGGGGTGGGGGGGGGGGGGGGGCTGTTTGGTTTTTGTGTCATTGGGCAGGACCTGGTAAAAGTAAATTGGAGACAGCTACTTGAAGTTACATCGACATAGCTTCAGCAGCAGTGCAACACTGGATTCACCACAGAGTCTATGAAAGTAAGCATGCAGGTACAGCAGGCAGTGAAGAAAGTGAATTGCATGTTGGCCTTTATAACAAGAAGAATCGAATATAGGAGCAAAGAGGTTCTTCTGCAGTTGTACAGAGCCCTAGTGAGACCACACCTGGAGTATGATGTGCAGTTTTGGTCCCCTAATTTGAGGAAGGACATTCTTGCTATTGAGGGAGTGCAGCGTAGGTTTACAAGGTTAATTCCAGGGATAGCGGGACTGTCATATGCTGAGAGAATGGAGCAGCTGGACTTGTACACTCTGGAGTTTAGGATGAGAGGGGATCTTATTGAACCATATAAGATTGTTAAGGGCTTGGACACGCTAGAGGCAGGAAACATGTTCCCGATGTTGGGGAAGTCCAGAACAAGGGGCTACAGTTTAAGAATAAGGAGTAAGCCATTTAGAACGGAGACGAGGAAACACTTTTTCTCAGAGAGAGTGGTGAGTCTGTGGAATTCTCTGCCTTAGTGGTGGAGGCAGGTTCTGTGGATGCTTTGAAGAGAGAGCTAGATAGGGCTCTTAAAAATAGCAGGGTCAGGGGATATGGGGAGAAGGCAGGAATGGGGTACTGATTGGGGATGAAAAGCCATGATCACATTGAATGGTGGTGCTGGCTCAAAGGGCCAAATGGCCTACTCCTGCACCTATTGTCTATTGTCTACTGTCTATTGTCTATGCCTTACCTGGATCGCCGTTTGAAGCTCCGGAGTGTTGGGCCTGCTGCTTCAACATTGCGGAGCTGTGGTTCACAGAGCTTCCAACATGGGTGGCGCTGAGTTCAACATCGCGGTGTCCTGGGATCCCATTGACGAGGGCCGCCAGCGTGAATCCTATGGACTTCGGGAGCCGCGGTCTCCGGTAGGAAATGGCCGATTCGGAAGTCCAATCCGCTGAGAATGTTCCCCCATTCCGACATCGAAGTTCCATCAACTGGCGAGCGGGCCTGAACATCGGGCTGCCCGTAGTGGCGACAGCGAGGGGTTCGGGAGCCTCCCAACCATGGGTGAACAACAGAGGACAACAGAGGAGGATGACTGAAATTTGGTGCCTTCCTTCACAGTGGGAACTTTGATTCTGCTGTGTGGGGATGTCTATGTTGAAGGCTATTGTGTTCTGTACTCTTTTTTTATTCGTATGGCTGTATGGTGACGACAAATTTCACTGTACCAATTGGTCCATGTGACAATAAATGTCCCTTGTCTTGTCTTGTCTATAAAGCATGTCAAAATCATTCATGAATGTGATAGTGAAAATTCAAGGCCAAGGTGTTCCTGGAAAATAGAACATTAAGGACAAAGATTTCCAAAAGACTTGACTGCAAGGTAGGATAAAGGGAAAAAAAATCGTATGGTCGGTATGAAGAAATGAAAACAGGAGATGCCCAATGGCAAAACTGTAGAGGAGTACTCGGATGTGGATAATTCCCTGGGGCCTGATGGGATACATTCCAGGTTGTTACAGGAGGCAACGGAAGAGATAACTGGAGCTATGGCTAAATGTTTTAATCTTCACTCACCACAAATGAAGTGTCTGATATCCAGCAGTCAACAATGGTGGTGCTTTTAAATAAAGGCAACAGAGATAAGACAGGCAATTGCAGGACTGTGAGTCTAATTCAGTATTAGGGAACTTATTGTTAAAAATAAAACTGAGGAACCTGATTAATCCAGGTATTACTCAAAGATATTCGGCGTGGATTTTTAGGGGTAGTCCTGCCTAACCAATTTTAAAATTTTCAATGAGTTAAAAAGGGGTATTATGAGGGTGGTCAAATTGATGTAGTCCAAATGGACGCCAGTAAGACTGTATAAGATTGTTCCAAAAGATTAAAGCACATGTAATACAGGAGAAATTAGGGAAAAAATATTCCAAAATGGGCATTAGTGTTGGGGCAAAATGGTGATGGTGAAATATTATTTTTCCAATTGGTAGCCTGCGACCAGTGGTGTATCACAGGGATTGCCCTTACCATTTCTTAAATACATTAATTATTTGTATATAAAAATAGGAGGAAGAATTGATGAGTTGTTTACTAGTGAGGAGGTAGTCTTAGCACATAAAATACATGAGTTGATAAAATGTAGAATTTAATCCCGGTAAGTGTTGTTGTTGCATTTTAGAAGGACTAATTAATTTTCGATATATTCAGTACGGAGACAGAGGCACTTTAGTGTACATGTTCAGATAGGTTTGTTGTGCTAACCAGTCCAGGCAGATAGGATATTACACAATGTATATGGGACCACTACTCTCTGCATATGAGCCTGGGGGCAGAGCAAATGTGCACATGCCTGATGTGAAGCTACTCTTGTTGGCATTTTAGAAAACCATTTACATTATGTAGGCACATTGAAATTGCCAAACATATTAAAGATGCACACAATTTCTCCAGTCATTCTTTAGACTTTACTTTTGACTTTAGAGGTGCAGAGCGGCAACAGGCTGTTCAGCTCATTGAGTCTGCTTTTAATTAATCTCAGTAATCTCAGCGATCACTATAATTTAATTAATCTCAGCGATCACTAGCACTATCCTGCACAATAGGGACAATTTATAATTTTACCAAAGCCAGTTAACCAGCAAACTTCTACATCTTTGCATTGTGGGAGGAAACCAGAGCACCTGGCGAAAACCCACGCAGTCACAGGAAGAACGTACAAATTCCGTGGTCAGGATGGAACCCGGGTCTCTGATGCTGTAAGGCTAAAGAAAATGTAAGTCTTTACTTTTGAGATAAAGCGTGGAAACAGGCCCTTCAGCCCACCAAGTCCGTGCCGACCAGCTATCACCCCGTACACTTAACATGATCCCACACACTAGGGATAATTTTACAATTCTACTGAAGCTAATTAAACTACAAAACTGTACATCTTTGGAGTGTGGGAGGAAAATGGTGCACCCTGAGAAAACCCACGTAGTCACAGGCAGAACATACAAACTCCATTCACAGCACCCGTAGTCTGGACCAATCCCGGGTCTCTGGAGCTGTAAGGCACTCATCAATCAAAATTCTTAAGCTATCATAATTGGCATGTACCTTTCTTTCACAATGCCTTAGAGTGGCCTAATTGCAATTTGGACTATCTTTCTTGTGTTAGCTGCAACCACACAAAATAAAATGAAATTTTGATACAAATTAGCAGACCTGGCATCTTTCAAATAATTAAAATTTGATCATGGTAAGTTTATGACATGAATGCCTCAGGCATTGACATTAAGACGGGAAATTATTTTAACAAGAACATTCACTTTAATGGTATTAAAGGAAGTTTGGAGCTCATGGTGGTAAAAGCTGCTGAGAAAGGGAAAGAGATGCTGCAGAGAGTGCTCCAATGAATAGCTCTCAATGGACAGAAAGATTATAGTTCAGAAGATCCTTAAACTGATGAGTTTTACTAACCAGATATAGAATAATAATTCAGCACATTGGTGTGAGAGGTGGTGCTTCTGTTTTTGCTGGGCAGTGTGGTCCCGGTGAAGAGGCTAAGGGTGCATTATGCTATTCTGGAAGCCCCTTTTCCATTTTGAGAGATCTCGAGTCAGGGAGGATGTTATTTTTTTATGAGATCTTATAAAATTATGAGTCCCATTTCATCTATTTTCGCAGAGAGATAGTTTTGATGAGAAAGTGGTCTCAGATTATCATCATCTTGAAAATCTCCCACTCTGAAATTTCACAGAAAGTCAGACACCAGAGATATCAGAAAATGTGACTTTACTTTACTTTAGAGATTCAGTGCAGAAACAGGACCTTTGGCCCACCGAGTCTGCACTGACCAGTGATCACCCCATACACTAACACTATCCTACACCCCAGGGACAATATTACAAGTCTACCACAGCCAATTAAACTATAAACCTGTACATCGTTGGAGTGTGGGAGAAAACTGGAGCAATGTTTCCAGAATTTCTGATGACATGCTTGGTAAAATTTTAGTAACTCTTTGGTAGAACAGGAATTATGTGAACATCTTTCTGAAGATGCTACCATCATAAGTTCAACGTAAAATTAGCAGTAATACCTTTATACCAATTCGAGACATAATCCGGGATTTTCCTAGATCTAGTTCATTGCAG
Source organism: Okamejei kenojei (assembly GCA_035221665.1). Classification (NCBI taxonomy): domain Eukaryota; kingdom Metazoa; phylum Chordata; class Chondrichthyes; order Rajiformes; family Rajidae; genus Okamejei; species Okamejei kenojei. The sequence goes on from CM069135.1 coordinate 92,797,964, forward strand.
AAAGCTCTGCGTCTGTTGAGCCAAATTTCCCACTAATGAATGTGGAGAAATGCCTAAAGCTCATCTTCCAAACAGACAGTCATCCCATGAAGAACAGGCTCAAAGCAATAAAAAGACTTCAGGCAGCAGATATGAAGGCCCTGGCCTAGAATATCTTGACAGTCAAAATGCCACTGGTAATCTAAAACTCAAATCATGCTTAAATTAGCAATTATTAAAAGTAATTAATAAAGAAAGCTAATTAATTAAGAAATTTAGAATAACGGAGATTAATTAAAAGCATCCAGAGGTTTGTCCAGCAGTGAAGCAGACGATCATATACCACAGGATCTGACCTCCAGCTCATCGCCAGTTTCCACTTATACTGTGGAACCTTCGGCTAAATCTAAATATGTTCCAGCTCACTGAATATATTATTAACTTTTAATAAGTAGAGCCCTGTAGATGCTGAATCATGCTATCTCACTGGGAGTTTCTTCATTAACTTAGACATTAATTCTATCAGTTAATTATTTCTATCGAAATAGCTTTCTTTCTGTCACTGTTCAATCTGAAAATACAATGTATTATATTAATAGAGTGTCAATAAAGAAACATAATTTCTTGATTGAACAACACATCTTTCTCCGTAAAGGTTTTTAAATGAGATGAACTGATTCACTGAGTCTATTCCATACACCATAATGAGGGATTAATCTTGTTTATTACCCATATCACACATCTGAGGTATGCTTTTACAAAATTGTATTCCCTTCATTTTTACTGCCAGCACAGGGGAATATTTTCTAGGCAATATAAGACACTTCAAAAGGGGCAAATTTAAACATTTTTTTATATTTAGGTTGGGATATCACTAACTAAACCAGCATTTACTGAAACTAAGTTATTGGCTTGGCCAGTGCACATGGCATTCATATTGGTGGGTCTGGATTCCCACTTAGGTTATGTGAACATAAGTATTTTATATTTCAAGTCACAAGATCTTTGAGTAACTCCGCGAATCAGGCGGCATCTCTGCAGAACATGGATAGCTGAAGTTTCGAGTCCTGAAAGTGTCGCCTATCCATGTTCTCCAGAGATGCTGCCTGACCCGCTAAGTTACTCCATTCTTTTTTTGTAAACCAATGCCTGCTTTTCTTGTATCTACAACTAATATTTCACTTAAGAGTTATAGAGTCATACAGCACGAAAACAAATCCTTTGGCCCAACTCATCAATGCCGACCAAGATACCACATCTAAATTAGTCCCATTTGCCCACATTTATCCCACATCCCTATAAATGTTTCCTATGCTTGTACCTGTCCAAGTGTCTTTTAAATCTTGTTATAGTACCTGCCACAATCACCTCGTCTTTCAGTTCATTCCATATACCCAGCACCCTCTGAATGATGGATAGTGAATTTCCTGGTAAAATTAGGAATTAATCTGAAGGAGTTTTAAAGATTTTTCTGTGATTCCCTTTGAGTAACATTCGTTTCAAGGTTGACTGATTCCAGTCTTTACGTGGCACATAACATCTCCCCAATGTGGTCATGAGGCTGCATTACGCATAAGTGTAGCTTTAGAATAAGTGTATACATTTTAAAACTGCAGCCATATAAATTCATAAAATATCTTCAGCATGGTAAAACATGAAGGGACTATTACTAAATATAGTTTGACAATGAGATAGCTATATAAAGATAACATAGGATTACCAAAACCTTGATTGAATAAGTTGGTTTTAAGGGTCTATTTTAAAGGAAAACAACAAGGTGGGGGGATTCAGGAAAGGAACTTCGGAGGGCAGGCAGGCAGGTTTGCTAAGGCTACACGTGTGGGTTTAAACTAAATAGTGGGGGGGACGGGTTGACAAATTGGGAGTATAAACATGGAGTTAAAGGAGAAGTGAATACAGGAAAAGTTACAAAAGACTCTTGAATTAATGGGAAGGAAAGTTCGATAAGCGATAAGAGAGAAAGGTCAGGGCCAATTGAGAGCGGTGCGAGAGGGGAGGTGAATACCGAGGTCAAAGTGTTGTATATCAATGCGCAAAGTATAAGAAATAAAGTGGACAAGCTTGAGACCCAGTTAGGGACTTCCGGTGGCGCTATGGAGGGCTAGAGAGCGCCAGCCAGCTCCTTGAAAAAAAACGGTGAAAAATCAGGGAGAAAGTGACCTACCTACTGCCTGCTGCCTCTGTACCGATTGCCGTGAGTGACGTCATCAGGCGCGCGACTTACTATGTCTACACAGCGCAGCCCACCCGCGGATAAACCGAAAAGTCGTGTTACCAGGCAGAAACCGGTGCAAGGCCCGACTGAAGCCTCGGGCTCAGGTAGGACGCTATCCCAAGAAGATGTGTCGAAAAAAATGATGAAAAAATCGGGCGAAGATCTTAAAACTTCTATTGCAAGTGGAAATTGCTGGCTTAAAGGAGGAAATAAAGCTGGAACTAAAGAGTGAACTGGCAAAAACGAATGAAGAATTGAAGAAAATGAATTTTGGGGAAGAAATTTAAAAAATCAAGGAGGAAATGAAGGAGTTAAAGCTTGAAATTAATACCATGGCTAAGAATACATCGGATGAACTGCAGAAAGAAATTGCAGAAATATTGACTGAACAAACTACAAGTTTGACAAATGAGACAAATGTTAAAATCAGAAAAGTGAAAACTGATCTTGAAGAAAGGCTGAATCCTGTGGAGGTGGAACTGAATCAACAGACGGTAGCCATAAAGACCTTGAAGAACTAGCCGAAACAAGTGCTCAGACTACGGCAAAGCTTATCACAGAAAACCAACGCCAAACTGAATTACTGGGCAAAATAACTGAGAAATGTACTGAATTGGAAGGTCGCCAGAGAAGACAGAACCTAAGAATTGCGGGTATTCCAGAAGGGAAAGAGGCGGATCAAGATCCCCGAGAATTCACTGCAAATCTACTGCAAAAAGTTTTATCTCTGGATCAAAAGCCTTTACTTGCCCGAGCACACAGAGTGATGAGACGCCAGACAAGACAAAGCGCTCCCCCAAGACAAATGATAGTAAAAGTCCAGTACGACCATGTCCTGGAGGAGATAATGCAAAAATTGTAAGAAACAGAAATCTTACATTTGAAGGATACAGGATCAGTATTTATCGAGACTATCCAGCAGAGGTCTCCAGGAAACGAAAAGCGTTTAATGAGACCAAAAGAGTCTTGAGGGAAGTGAAGAATTTGAAATATGGCCTGAGGTATCCAGCTACCCTAAGAGTCACTTACTATCAGAATGAACACTTTTTCACCAACCTTGTGGGGGCACTGGACTTTGCCCAGAAGATTAAGGTTCGAGAGGATGCTTGAATAATACTTTTAAAACTGAACTTCATCATTGAATAAACTGACTTAGCAGGACTGGATGGAATTAAAGTCGTGACTAAGGAAGCTGGAGAAAGATGTGGATCAGAAACTCTCCCATGAATACTAATAATTAGTATAACTGCACTACTAATACAAATAACTAATAAATACTAAAATTATAGCGTGGTATCTTTACTAATCAGAGTTAATAATTATCACTAATGACTAATACTTACTTATAATGGAATGATTAGAGTCAAATATAGAGTTTGATTTCATTTGCCCTCCTTGGAAACCTTTTTTCTTTTTCACTATTAATTTTTATTTTTATTTTCTTTTTTCCTTTCTTTTCGTTTTTTTATTATATTTTCAAACAAGTTTTAAATATATGTATCCTCACATTTCCGACTATTGGAACCCGAATATTTTAAAATCCAATATCCCCGGTAAAATACTGCTATGGAATAAAAATTCCAAGAAACCAAGGAGCTGGTTAAATTGGTAACATCTACTACAGAAGTCGGTAGATGGTTAGCCATGCTAGTATGGCTAGCATTAACTACACTAATACTAGATGTAGTTTTTTCCATCTTTGTGCACAATACTAATTTCTTAACCTATCCTCTTTTCTTCTCTATTATAATCTATCATTATTATTTTCAGTTTGAATGGAATTACAAATTGGATCAAAGGAGATATACATGTGAGAGACATTCAAGAGTCTTAAAATTTGTCTATTCGGAGTGCGGGTGTAAGGTCGGGTCTGTCGAACTGAACCATTGGCTCTATTATAGACCCCCATAGACAAAAGATGCAAGATTTAAAAATGAATAAGGGGAATGAAGGAATAACGTTTTGTAGCTGGAACGTTAACGGTATTAATGAACCAATTAAGAGAGGTAAAGTACTAGCACATTTAAAAGCAATTAAAGCTGATGTGATTTTTTTTCAAGAAACACATTTAAAAAAAGATGCCGAGCATAGGCTGAAAGCTAAATGGATAGATAAAACATATCATTCTTTTACACACAAATCCAGAGGTGTAGCAATATTATTTCGTAAAGGCACTTTATTTAAACATACATCAACTATAACTGTTGATGTGATGGTAGATACATTATTGTAATAGGAGAATTAAATGCACAAAAAATGATTTTTGTCAATGTTTATGGACCAAACTTTGATAGTCCACTGTTCTTTAAGAAAATATTTAATAACATCCCGGAAATAGCACAATATAACTTAATAATTGGAGGAGATTTATTTATTTATTTATTTATTTAAATATATATTTTTATTAGAGTATGTAGACAGTGATTTAGCAAACATATGTTATGATAGCAATATTTCATGTTCAACGGACATACATTATTAATATTGTCAAGTGAATCATTTTGACTCTAATAGTTTTTTTTTTATAAAGAGAGGAAAAAGAGTAAGAAAAATAAAATAAAAATCAACGTCAAAAAAGAAAATCATTAAGAATGGAATAATTTACTATTAATACATCATAGGAGATAAGATCAAGGAATATAACATATAACTTTTCATCTATTCCTGAGTCCAAGTTTCAGTTAGGGTTCCCTGCCGAAACATTCTACCCTTTTAAATAATCAATGAAAGAAGACCATATTCTAACGAAAACTTCTTGTTTGTCCATTAAGGCAAATCTGATTCTTTCCAGGTGTAGAGTCTCTGACATTTCCGTAATCCACATTTTAGTTGTGGGGGACATAGGGCCTTTCCAAAATTTTAATATTAGTTTCTTCCCAATTATTAGGAAATTTCTTTGATTTGTTGTAAGAGTTAAACTTTGTTCTGATGTTCCAAGTATTATTAATTTTGGGTCCGTATCCAGTTTAGTATTAATACTTCAGAGGTTATTCTAAAAATCTCAATCCAGAAATTCTTAATTTTTATACAATTTGCAAAAGTATGTGTTAAATTAGCCTCTGGATGTTGACATTTATCGCAGGTAGACGATATCTGTGGAAAGATTCTATTTAATTTAACTTTGGAGTAATGTAATCTATGTAATACATTAAATTGTATTAGAGCATGTCTGGAGTTTAGCGAGCATTGATGTATATATTGTAAACTTTTGTCCCATATATCTTTCGTTATGGATTGATTTATTTCATTTTCCCATGTATGTCTATATGATTCCGTCGATGGCATCTCGCTATCTAAAAGGGTATTGTAAATATAAGTTGTTAATTTTTCTGTATTAGGATGCTTATTCAGACATTCATCAAGGATTTCTGGTTCCCTGTTCCTATAATCTTGTGTGTTTGACCTAACATCATCTCTGAGTTGTAGATATCAAAAAATATATATTTGAGTGTAATCCATAAATATGTTGCAGTTCCTGAAATGAAAGATATGTGCCTTTCTTATAAAGGTGTTCCATCCTTTTGATTCCATAGTTTTTCCATTGTTTAAAGCCTTTATCCAGCATGGAAGGTTTGAATAAGGGATTGTTTACAATAGGGAGACAGAGTGGTATATTATCCAGTTTTAAAGCCTTTTTAAGTTGTTTCCAGATTTGTGTACCACTGTATATTATAGGGTTTTCCCCATAAATTTTTTTTGTGCAATTTTGTCGGTGCAAATATAATCGAACCAATTTCAAAAGGTAGACACTTTTCCATCCTTAACCAATCTGGTTGTTCATCCATTTCTTCCAGCCAAAAATTCATGTTTTTAATACAAACTGCCCAAAAATAAAACAAAAAAATTGGTAGAGCTAAACTTCCCTTAATCTTTGATTTACATAAATGTTTTTTATTTATTCTATGATTCTTGTAATCCCAGATGAAACTTATAACAGTAGAGTCTACTTTAAAAAAAAAAAAAAGATTTTGGAATATATATCGGGATTGACTGAAATAGGTACAATAATTGCGGCAGAAAAATCATTTTTATAGCATTAATTCTACCGAACATTGAAATAGGAAGTGTATTCCAGTATTGAATATTCTTATATAGTTTATTCAGTAAAGGTGGGAAATTTGATTTAAATAAAGAACTATACCCCTTAGTTACATAAATACTTAGATATTTAAATTTTTCTTCAACTATTTTAAAAGGTGATTGTTGTAGTATATGTAAATTGTGATCCGTTATTGACATGATTTCGCTTTTATTCCAATTAATTCTATATCCTGAGAACTGACCGAATTGAGATTAGATTTAATAAATTTGGAATACTAATTTCCGGCTTTGTAATATATATTAGTACATCATCTGCATATAGAGACATTGTATTCATTGTATCTTTAGTATTGTACCCATGTATTTCTGGATTAGATCTGACATTTTCTGCGAGTGGTTCAATTGCTAAGGCGAATAATAATGGAGATAACGAACATCCTTGTCTACAACCTCTGGAAAGATTAAATTTAGTTGATAACATTTGATTTGTTAGTATTCTAGCTGTTGAGTTAGAATATAATAATTTAACCCATGCACAGTACTTTTCTCCCAATTGAAATTTTTCCATCACTGAAAATAAATATGGCCATGCTACTTGATCAAAGGCTTTTTCAGCATCTAGCGATATAATTGCTAGGTCTGCATTAGCAATTCTATTTGAATATATAATATTAAACAATCGTCTAAGATTATAAAATGAATGACGTTTTGGGGTAAAACCTGTTTGATCAGAGTGTATTAATTTGTTAATTACTAAGCTCAATCTATTAGATGGGATTTTAGTTAATATTTTCTGATCCGTATTTAATAGAGCTATTGCTCTATATGAGGCTTGGTCTTCTACATCCTTATCAGTTTTAGGTATAAGTATTATTGTAGATTCATTTAAAGTTTCTGGGAGTTGCTGTTGAGTATAAACTTGTTTATACAGTGTTTGTAAGCGTGGAGAAATCAGATCATAAAATTTTTTATAGAATTCAGAACTTAGGCCATCAGCCTTTCCATTTTTTAAAGATCTAATTGATTCTTCAATATATTTGGTCGTTATCTCAGCTCCTAATAATTCTTGTTCTCACAGATCTAAGCCTTTAAGGTTACATTTCTGTAAAAATGTTTCCATTCCTATTGATTGTTGTGTCACTTTAGTTGAGTAGTTGATCTTGATAGTATAGTAAAAAATCTGTCATTAATATCTTTGGGGAGTGTTAGTATTTTTCCCTTTTCTGATCTAATCTTATGAATCATTTTTTCCCCATCCAGTTTACGAAGCTGGCGTGCCAATAATTTATGTGGTTTATCACCAAATTCAAAATGTAATTGTTTTGTGTGTTGGTAAAGTTTTATTATTTGGTCAGAGTATATTTTATTTAACTTATATTTCAGTGCAGCTATTTTATTACGTTTTGCCAATGAAGGTGCTCTTGCATTTTCTATATCTAATTGCCTTATTTCTATTTCCAATGTCTGTTGTTTAGCTCTATTCTCTTCATTAAGAAATGCCTGAGAGGAGATTAATACCCCTCGTGTAAATGCTTTGAATGTTTCCCAGAGAAGGGAAGCAGAGATTTTGAGTTGGTCATTGACCTCAAAGAACATATTAATCTGTTTTACAAGATATTCGCAACATACCTGTTCTTTTAGGATTTGAGGATTAAGTCTCCATTGTGTCTGTTTCTTGTCCATTCCATTTAGTTTAATCATAAACGTTAATGGGGCATGATCCGAAATTATAATATTATGATATTGTGATTTATAAGTAAATGGAATTAGTTTAGAGTCTACTAAGAAATAATCTATCCTTGAATATGTTTTATGCACAGATGAGTAAAATGAGTATTCTCTTCCGGATGGGTTTTTTAATTCTCCAGATATCCTTAATATTGGTATTGTTTATATATGAGTTTAAAAATTCACTTGACAGATTTTGACTTTCATTGAGTTGATGATCTATCTAAATATGAATCCAGTGTACAATTTAAATCTCCACCAATTATTAAATTATTTTGTGTGCATTCCGGAATAATATTCAGTATTCTCTTCAAAAACCGTGGACTATCAAAATTTGGTCCATATATATTAAGGAGAGTCACTTTTTTGAGTATAATTCGCCTACTACTATGATATATCTTCTGTAGTTGATATATGTTTAAAAGGTATACCTTTACGGATTATAATTGCAACCCCTCTAGATTTATGTGTGAATGAGGAATGATACGTTTGGGCAATCCATTTTGTTTTCAATCTGTATTGCGCTTCCTTTTTAATGTGAGTCTCTTGGAGGAAAATTATGTCTGTTTTGAGCGATTTTAGGTGAGTTAATACTTTGCCTCTCTTAATGGGTTCATTAATTCCCTTAACATTCCAACTGCAAAATGTAATTCCTTCATCCCCAGTGTTCACTTTTACGTCTTGCATCATGATTAGGGTGGTCTATAATGGAGTAGATGATTCAGCACGTTAAACCATACCTTACACCTGGATCTCAGATAGACAAATTTTAGATCTTGTAGGTTTTCTTCTCGGTCATATCTCCTTAAATAACAATTATAATTCCATTCTAAATAAAGATTATACTGATTATAACATACTACAAAATAGAAAAGATAAGTGATTATTATATTAGTGAAGTGTGAAAGAAAGAAAAATACTACATCTATAGTTAGTGTAGTTAGTGATAGCCACCCTAATGTGGCTAGGCATCTAAAGACTTCCGTAGCTTTTGGTAGAAAAAAATGTTACTAACTCCGTTCTTTCCTTGAAGGAAAAATTTCAAATTCAATAAAGAAAAACATTATGCGGGGGGGGGGGGGGGGGGGGGGGGGGGGGGGGGGAATAATGGATATATTCCAATAATGGAATAATTATTAATCTCAAAGTAAATAAAATATTTGTTTCATATAACTAAAGTATTAGTCCATGATTAGTCAAAATAGTATCAAATATCTAGGATTAAACCTTCATCTTCTATTTTAATCATCTTATGGTTCATCCTTTTAACTAATTCTGAATTAATCCAATTAACTATAATTGATGATGATTAATTATTATGATTAATAATGGTTAGTAATAGTTAGTACTATAATATAAAATATTATATAACGATGATCAATTTCATTCTAAATTCATAACAATCCTTAAGTATAGTAATTTAAAGTTCAGTTTCTTCTCAGTAAAGTACCAAATCCAATATCATCGCGTATATTTAGTATTAAGTGTGATGGAGGTATGCGTTGGTGAGCACTTCTGGACCAGTGATCACAATACCATTAGTTTCAATATAATTATGGAGAGAGTCAGAACTGAACCTAGGGTGGAGATTTTTGATTGGAGAAAGGCTAACTTTGAGGGAATGCGTAAGGATTTGAAAGGAGTGAATTGGGACACTCTGTATTATGTGAAGGATGTAGAAGACAAATGGAGGACATTTAAAGGGGAAATTGTAAGAGTACAGAATCTTTGTCTCTGTTAGGGTGAAAGGAATTGTAAAAATTGGAAAGAGCCATGGTTTTCAAGGGAAATTGGACACTTGTTTCGAAAAAAGTGAGATATCTACAATAATTATAGGAGATATGGAGTAAATGAGGTGCTAGAGGAGTATAAAGAATGTAAAAAAAATCTTAAGAAAGAAATTAGGAAGGCTAAAAGAAGATATGAGGTTGCTTTGGCAAGAAAGGTGAAAGTAAATCCAAAGGGTTTCTACAGCTATATTAATAGCAAAAGGATAACGAGGGATAAAATTGGACCATTAGAGAGACAGAATGGACAGCTATCTGCAGAGCCAAAAGAGATGGGGGAGATATTGAACAATTTCTTTTCTTCAGTATTCACCAAGGAGTAGGATATTGAACTATGTGAAGTAAGGAAAAAAAGTAGAGTAGCTATGGAAACTATGGGATTCAAAGAGAGGAAGTACTGACACTTTTGAAAAATATAAAAGTGGATAAATCTCCAGGTCCTGATAGAATATTCCCTAGGACATTGAGGGAAGTTAGTGTAGAAATAGCAGGAGCTATGACAGAAATATTTCAAATGTCATTAGAAACGGGAATAGTGCCGGAGGATTGGCGTACTGTGCATGTTGTTCCATTGTTTAAAAAGGGTTTAAAGAATAAACCTAGCAATTATAGACCTGTTAGTTTGACGTCAGTGGTGGGTGAAATTAATGGAAAGGATACTTAGAGATAATATATATATAAGCATCTGGATAAACAGGGTCTGATCAGGAACAGCCAACATGGATTTGTGCCTGGAAGGTCATGTTTGACAAACCTTCTTGAATTTTTTGAAGCGGTTACTAGGGAAATTGATGAGGGTAAAGCAGTGGATGTTGTCTATATGGATTTCAGTAAGGCCTTTGGCAATGTTCCCCATGGAAGGTTGGTTAAGAAGATTCAATCTTTGGGTGTTAATGGTGGAGTAGCAAGATGGATTCAACAGTGGCTGAATGGGAGATGTCAGAGAGTAATGGTGGATGGCTGTTTGTCAGGTTGGAAGCCGGTGAGCAGTGGGGTGCCTCAAGGATATGTGTTGGGTCCACTGTTGTTTGTCATGTACATCAATGATCTGGATGATGGGGTGGAAAATTGGATAAGTAAGTATGCAGATGATACTAAGATAGGTGGTGTTGTGGATAATGAAGTAGATTTTCAAAGTCTACAGAGAGATTTGGGCCATATGGAAAAGTGGGCTGAAAGATGGCAGATGGAGTTTAATGCTGATAAGTGTGAAGTGCTACATCTTGGCAGGACAAATCAAAATAGGATGTACATGGTAAATGGTAGGGAATTGAGAAATGTTGTGGAACAGAGAGATCTAGGAATAACTGTGCATAGTTCCCTGAAGCTGGAATCGCATATAGATGGGGTGGTAAAGAAAGCCTTTGGTGTGCTGGCCTTTATAAATCAGAGCACTGAATATAGGAGCAGGGAAGTAATGTTAAAATTGTACAAGGCATTGGTGAGACCAATTCTGGAGTATGGTGTACAATTTTGGTCGCCTAATTATAGGAAAGATGTCAACAAAATAGAGAGAGTACAGAGGAGATTTATAAGAATGTTGCCTGGGATCCAGCAACTATGTTACAGAGAAAGGTTGAACAAGTTAGGTCTTTATTCTTTGGAGCGCAGAAGGTTAAGGGGGGACTTGATTGAGGTCTTTAAAATGATGAAAGCGATAGACAGAGTTGACGTGGATAAGCTTTTCCCATTAAGGGTAGGGAAGATTCAAACAAGAGGGCATGACATGCGAATTAAGGGACGGAAGTTTAGGGGTAACATGAGGGGGAACTTCTTTACTCAGAGGGTGGCTGTGTGGAATGAGCTTCCAGCAGAAGTGGTGGAGGCAGGATCGATTTTAACATTTAAAAATAAAGTGGATAGGTATATGGACGGGAAGGGAATGGAGCGGTATGGTCTGAGTGCAGGTAGATGGGACTAGGGGAAAACAAATGGTCGGCACGGACTGGAAGGGCCGAGAGGGCCTGTTTCCATGCTGTAATTGTTATATGGTTATATGGTTATTAAGTATTAATCCTCATTGTCCTCTTTTTCACTCTCGTCCTCGCTAATTTCAATCTTTTCAGTGGCCTCAATCTTCTTTGCAAATTTAAAAGCCTCTGTGTGGTTAGTAAAGAAGAATCCTTTGTGATGGTAGGTGATTCTCAATGTTGCAGGGTACATCAGTCCATATCTCAGGTTATTTATGTTCTTAAGTATTCTTCTTGTGTCTGTAAACAATGCTCTTTTCTTGGCATATTTCTTCGGGTAGTCTCGAAATATGCTGATCTTGTCTCCTTCAAAATCAAGATTTCTGCTGCGAACAATTTTCTTCATCATGTCATCCAAGACATGGTCATATTGCACCTTCACTATCAGTTGCCTTGGAGGGGCATCCGCCCCTGGATAGCATCTCAGTGCTCTGTGTGCCCGAGCAAGTAAAGGTGCTTGATCCAGATTTAAAACTTTCTTCAGTAGATCTGCAGCAAATTCACGGGAGTCACGGTTCCCCTCTCTTCCTTCCCGGACACCAATAATTCTTAGATTCTGGTGTCTCTGTCGTTCCTCCAAGTCAATGCATTTTTCGGTTATTTTATGCAATAAGTCCAATAAACGCTTGTTCTCGGAGAGAAGCTTGCTTGTAGTTTCAGAGCATGTTTCAGCGATTCCCTCTAGTTTGATTATGGATTGTTGTTGTTGTTCTAGTGCCAGAGAGATGGGGTCCAGCTTCGAATTAAATACTGATTCCATCAGATTTAGTTTAACATTTACCTCATCAATCTTTTTATTTAGATTTTCTTCCATGATCATCTTCCAGGAATCCAATTGTTTCTGTACGATAGCAACAATATCTTTCTTAATTTCTTCTTTAATTTCTTTAACTCATCTTTAAAGTCATTTTTGAGTTTTTTAAATTCTGCAATTATTTTTGAAATTTCTGAGGCGAGGAAACTTCTTAGTTTTTCCACATCTGACTTTTTTTCTCTTGAGATCTCTTCTTGGGACCTTGTTAAGCCTGAGGCCGAGGCTACAGTTGGGCCTACTTCCCTGTCCCTACCGTTTTTTCTCGGTTTGGGAGGGGGGGGGGGTACGTTATGGAAACATACCGTCGGTTTCGTCGCGCGCCTGATGACGTCACAGGCTTGCTGCAGTCAGTCGGTTGCGATGTTGAGCAGGTAAGTCCCGATTTTTTCCCCGTTTTTTTCTTCAGTTTTTCGGAGCTAAATGGCGCGAGTCTGCCTACTCCATAGCGCCACCGGCAGTCCGTAGTTGGAGGAGATTTAAATTGTACATTAGATTCTTATTTAGGTAGATCCACAAGACAAAGGAAAACCAAATCCCATTCCAGTGACATATTAAATGCATATATGGATACTAGTAATATTAAAGATGTTTGGAGAGTAGAAAATCCAACTGGACGAGAATATTCATTTTATTCACCTGTACATAAAACCTAATCAAGAATGGATTATTTTTTGGTTGACGTTAAACTTATCTCACTTACTTATAAATTCAAAATACCATAATATTACAATCTCAGATCACACACCTTTAACATTTATGATTAAAATAAATGGTAAAATGGAAAAACAGGGACAATGGAGATTTAACCCACAAATTTTAAAAGACAAAGTAACTCAGGAATATATTATAGAACAGATTAAGATTTTCTTTGAAATAAATGATAAACCGGAAATATCTTCTTCCCTATTATGGGAAACTTTAAAAGCATATGCTTTCTTCTCATGCATTTTATAATAAAGAGAATCGGAGGGAACAACAAGAATTGGAAAAGGAGATTAAACTATTAGACACAGAGAATGCTGCTAATCCATCCATGACAACACATAACAAAATCGCTGCACTGAAATATAAATTAAATAAAATATAGTCAGGTCAAGTTATAAAATGTTATCAATACACTAAACAATTACAATTTGAATTTGGAGATAAACCCCAAAAATTATTGGCTCGTCAATTACGGAAAATGGAGGGAGAAAAAAATAATCCATAGGATTAAATCATTCAATGGTGAACCATTAGTACAACCCAAAGATATTAATGAGAGATTTTTGCAATATTATAAAGATTTATGTTCAACCAAAACGATAGAAAACAGGATAGGAATAGAAGCATTTAAAAAAAAAAGTAATCTGAATGGATTGGATTCAGAAAATAGAGAATCACTAAATGCTGAAATATCAGTAAAAGAAATCGAAGAATCTATCAGATCATTAAAAAATGGTAAAACACCGGGACCAGATGGTATTGGTTCGGAATTTTATAAAACATTTTATGATCTGATTGCACCACATTTGAAGATACTCTATGAATACATCTATACCCACCAGAAATTCCCAGAAACGTTAAATGAATCTATTATAACACCTATACCTAAAATGGACAAAGATCTGGATGACCCAGGATCATATAGAGCTATAGCTCTTTTAAATACTGATCAAAAGATACTAACCAAAATATTAGCACAAAGACTAAGCACAGTTATCATTAAATTAATTCACCCGGATCAAACAGGATTTATACCACAACGATATTCCTCATATAACCTGAGGCGATTATTCAATATTATATATTCGAAAAGAGGTACTAATAAAGATCTAGTAATTATATCGTTAGATGCGGAGAAAGCCTTTGACCAGGTGGAATGGTCTTATTTGTTTTCGGTCATGGAAACTTTTAAGTTGGGAGAGAAGTTTATTACTTGGGTTAAATTATTATACACTAATCCAACAGCCAGAATACTAACAAATCAAATGTTATCAACTAAATTTAATTTATTCCGAGGCTGCAGACAAGGTTGTCCTTTATCCCCGCTATTGTTTGCACTTGTAATAGAACCATTAGCTCAATATGTGAGATTACATTCTGAAATATATGGGTATGACACCAGAGATACTGAAAATAAAATCTCCTTATATGCGGATGATGTATTACTGTATATTACAAAGCCGGAAATTAGTATTCCAAATTTATTAAATTTAATAACTGAATTTGGATTATTTTCAGGATATAGTATTAATTGGAATAAAAGTGAACATGTCAATAAGGGTAAATAACTTACATATATTACAACAATTCCCTTTTAAGATAGCAAAGGAAAAAATCAAATATCTTGGAATTTATGTAACAAAAAGATTCGATTCTTTATTTAAATTTAATTTTCCACTTTTACTGAATAAATTAAAGAAGAATATTTTATATTGGAAAACATTACCTATTTCAATGCTAGATAGAATTAATGCAATAAAAATGATTTTTCTCCCGCAATTACTATATCTCTTCCAATTGATTCTGATATATCGTCCTAAATTTTTTTTTAAGAAGCTTGATTCTATAGTCACCAACTTTATCTGGGATTATAAGAGTCATAGAATAAATAAAAAACATTTATGTAAATCAAAAATAAATGGAGGTCTAGCACTCCCAAACTTTATGCTTTATTACTAGGCAGTTAATATTAAAAACATGAATTTTTGGTTAGTTGAGACAGATAAACAATCAATCTGGTTAAAAATGGAAAAAGACGATTGTTTGCCTTTTGAAATTAGCTCGATTTTATTTGCTAATATTAAACTAGGTAAGAAAATCTATAGTGAAAACCCTATAATAGAAAGTGGGATACGCCTCTGGAAACAAACTTTTTTTTTTTTGACTTTCTATTTTTACTTTATTTTTCTCTATCTTTTCCTATCTGCAATAAAAACAAAAAAATGTATAGAAATACAAATACGAGACTTCCGGTGGCGCTATGGAGTCTTAAAGCATAGCGCCAGCCAGCTCCGTAAAAATTTTGAAAAAAAAACGGGGACTTAAAAAGACTTACCGATTGCCTGCTTTACACTGTCTGCCGCCTCAACATCGACGGTACCGGGTGACGTCATCAGCCCTGCGACAAACCATGACGGCACGGAGCCCTACCGATAAAACGAAGGGTCGAAAAACCCGGGCGAGAGCGGGAGAAGGCCTGGGAGAAGCCTCGGACTCGAGTAGGGCCAGTTCCCTGGAAGACGTCTCCAGGAAAGCAGACACAGGAGGTGAGGATTTGAGAGCTTTTATTTCTCATCAGATGGCTGATTTAAAACGAGAGTTCAAGGCAGAAATGAAAGATATAAAGCAAGAAATGAAAGAAATAAAGGGAGATATAAAGGAAGAAATTTGTCAAATTAATAATCAGATGGACTTGATGAAAAATCAATGGAGTGAATTTCAAAAAGATACAAAGACACAAATTGATAATAAGTTCAAGAAAGAATCAGAAAAATTGAAGAATGAATTTATTGATATGATCAATAATATGGAACGCAAGATGGAGGTTAAACTTGAAAATGTTAAAAAAGACTTTCAAAATAAGATTGATCCTATTGCAAATGTGGTCGAACAACAAGCTGATGGCATGAAAAACCTTGAAAAGATAGCGGAGGCTAGTACTGTGTCTACAGCAAAGCTGATAACAGAACAAGAACGTCTACTGGAGTTGTTATCTAAAGTAACAGATAAATGCACCCAGCTAGAAGGCTATCAGAGAAGGCAGAACTTGAGGATTGCAGGGATTCCTGAAGGTCTAGAGAAACACAAAGACACTCGAGAATTCACTGCTAAATTACTGCAAGCTGTTTTATCTTTGGATGATATGCCTGTATTAGCTCGTGCACATCGAGTCGGCAGAAGACAGACCAGTACAAACGCCCCCCCAAGACAAATGATTGTAAAGTTACAATATGATTTTATTCTCGAGGATATTATGCGCAGAGCCTCGGGAACAAAGAATCTGATGTTTCAAGGACAAAGAATCAGTATCTATCGAGACTATCCCCCAGAGGTTGCCAGAAAACGAAAAGCGTTTAACGAAGCCAAAAACCTTATGAGGGGTGTAGAAAACTTGAGATACGGTTTGAATTACCCAGCCATCCTAAGAGTTACTTATAACAACGTGGAAACACTTCTTCAAGACTCCAACAGAAGCAATGGAATTTGCAAAGCAGTTTCACACTTGAAAACCATCTACAAGCAAATATACTGTCTTTTACTATTTTTAAAGACCTAGTACGGTCTCTTAACATTCTATGAGACTTCATACGATAATATGGAATTAGAAGAAATTAGAAGGAACGGACAATGTCGTATGGAACGAAATGTTTTCCCGGATTGGAAGAAGCTCGTCGAACATTGACAATTAGTCATAATATATAACTAACACAAACAAATAACACACATACTAAAATCATAACGCGGTTTTATTATCACTATGATTATTATTAACCAAGACTGTTCACTATTGCTAATTAATATTACTAATAATTAATATTTTATGTCTTGTTACATTTGGAGATACCCTCCCCTTATTTTTTTTCTTTTTTAATAATGATTTTTATTTTTTGTACTTTAAAAACTCTTTATCTGCGGCTTTATAATTAGATTTTTAAATTAATTTTAGATATACATACTTTTATGATGACTAATATCACTCCTTTCATTTCTTTAATATTATATCCCCGTTAAAATATTATCATGGAATAATAATTCCTTACATTTAGGAGCTGGCTAAATTAATAACATCAATGCCGGAAGCCTTTAGATTGATAGCCAATATAGTTTGGCTTTCACAAACTACAAATATTTTATTTGTAGTTTTTCCATTCTTTATGCACTCTATTAAGCTTTTTATCTACTCTTCACTATTCTTTTATGCTTATTATATCTTTCAGTTTGAATGGAGCTATACACTGGAACAATGGAGATATATTCGTGAAGTACATAAAAGAGATCTAAAATTCATCTATTCGGTGTTCGGGTGTAAGGTTAGGTCTACTGCACGGACCCTTGGACTCTATTCTAGATTCCCACAAACCTAAAATGCAGGATCTAAAAAGAAATATGGGGAACGAGGGATTAACCTTTTGCAGTTGGAATGTTAAAGGTATCAATGAACCAATAAAAAGAGGAAAAATATTGACACACTTAAAGGCAATGAAAGCTGATGTAATTTATATTCAAGAAACTCACCTAAAGAAAGACGCTGAAAATAGGCTGAAAGCTAAATGGATAGACAAAATATATCACTCTTCCTTTACGCATAAAATCAAGAGGCGTAGCAATATTATTTCGTAAAGGTACTTTATTTAAGCATACATCTACTATATCCGATAAAGATGGCAGATACATTATTGTGATAGGAGAAATAAATAGGGAAAAAATGATTTTCGTTAACATCTATGGACCAAATTTTGATAGTCCTTTATTTTTTAAGAAAGTACTCAATAATATTCCGGAATTAACACATTACAATTTGATAATTGGAGGAGATTTTAATTGTACATTAGACCCTTATTTAGATAGATCTTCAAAACAAAGAAAAATTAAATCGCATACTAGTGATTTATTAAACGCATACATCCAAACGACTAACATTAAAGATGTCTGGAGAACAGAAAATCCTACTGGTCGAGAATATTCCTTTTACTCGCCAGTACATAAAACTTATTCAAGAATAGATTACTTTCTGGTAGATGCAAAGCTTATTTCACTTACTTACGAATCCAAATATCATAATATTATAATTTCAGATCATGCGCCATTAACATTTAAAATTAAAATAAATGGTAAAACAGAAAATCTAGGACAATGGAAACTTAACCCACAAATTTAAAAAATAAAACCACTCAGGAATATATTATAACTCAGATTAAGATGTTTTTTGAAAAAAATGATCAACCAGAAATATCTCGCTCTTTATTATGGGAAACATTTAAAGCATATCTTTGAGGAATTATGATTTCTTCACAAGTATTCCATAATAAAAAGATTCGGAAGGAACAACAGGACTTAGAAAGGGAGATTAAACAATTAGATATACAGAATGCAACAAAAATCAGATATAATAATACATAATAAAATTGTAGCATTGAAGTATAAATTAAACAAAGTATATACTGATCAAGTTTTAAAATATTACCAACATACTAAACAATTGTTGTTTGAATTTGGAGACAAACCACAAAAACTATTGGCTCGACAATTAAGGAAAATTGAAGCTGAAAAAATTATACATAGGATTAAATCACAAAACGGTGAATTATTAATACAGCCCAAGGATATTAATGAAAGATTTATGCAATATTATAAAAATCTGTATACTGGTAAAACGACAGTAAATAAAACAGAAATAGATGCCTTTTTAAATGTATGTAACTTAAAAGAATTAGATTTACAAAATAGAGAACTATTAAATGCCGATATTTCAATAAAAGAAATCCAAGAATCTATTAAATCTTTAAAAAATGGTAAAAACTCCAGGACCAGATGGTATAGGCTCGGAATTTTATAACATTTTTCATGACCAAATGGTCCCATATTTAAAATCATTATATGAACAGATATATACACAAGAGAAATTACCAGATACATTGAACGAATCTATTATAACACTTATACCCAAAATAAATAAAGATTTGGATGACCCAGGATCATATAGAGCAATTGCTTTATTAAATACGGATCAAAAAAATTTAACAAAGATCCTTGCACAAAGATTAAGCAAAGTTGTTAACGAATTAATTCATCCTGATCAAACAGGATTTATACCTAAAAGATATTCTTCATATAATCTAAGACGGTTATTTAATATCATATATTCGAAAAGAAGTGATAAAAAAGACTTAGTAGTTATCTCGTTGGATGCAGAAAAAGCTTTTGACCAGGTGGAATGGCCTTATTTATTTTCGGTGATGGAAGCTTTTAAGCTTGGTGATAAGTTTACTACTTGGATTAAATTATTATATGCAAACCCAACAGCTAGAATAATAACAAACCATATGTTATCAACTAAGTTTAGTTTATCTCGAGGTTGTAGACAAAGGCTGTCCTTTATCACCATTACTGTTTGCGTTAGCAATCGAACCTCTTGCTCAAAGGGTAAGATTGCACCCGGAAATATATGGATATGATACTAAAGATACTAAGAATAAAATCTCGTTATATGCGGACAATGTATTACTTTATATTACGAAACCGGAAATAAGTATCCGTAATTTGTTAAAACTAATAACGGAATTTGGTTTAATTTCAGGATACAGTATCAATTGGAATAAAAGTGAACTTATGCCAATAACCATGAATAACTTACAGATATTACAACAATTTCCTTTTAAGATAACAAATGAAAATATTAAATATCTTGGTATTTTTGTTACAAAAAGATTTGACTCTTTATTTAAGTCTAATTTCCCGTTATTATTGAATAAATTAAATAAAAATATCTTATACTGGAAAAAGTTTACCTATCTCAATGTTAGGTAAAATAAACGCAATAAAAATGATTTTCCTCCCACAATTATTATATTTATTTCAATCAATCCCGATATATCTCTCTAAAAAATTTTTTTAAAAAAGTAGACTCAATAGTCACTAACTTTATCTGGGATTATAAGAATCATAGAATAAATAAAAAACACTTATGTAAAGCTAAAATAAACGGGGGTTTAGCTTTACCAAATTTTATGTTTTATTATTGGGCAGTTAATATTAAAAATATGAATTTCTGGTTAGAAGAAACAGATAATAAACCAAACTGGTTAAAAATGGAAAGAGAAGACTGTTTTCCATTTGAAATTAGCTCTATAATATTTGCTAATATTAATGTACCTAAGAAAATTTATAGTGAAAATTTGATAATAGAAAGTGGAATACGTATTTGGAAACAAATAAAGAAAACATTAAAACTAAAATTTATACCGCTAGGTCTTACTATTGCCAACAATTTTACGTTTAAACCGTCAACGATGGATAAGGCTTTTATACAATGGAAAAATAAAGGAATTTTAAATATAGGGGATCTTTATAAGGAAAATTCTTTTCTTTCATTTCAAGAATTACAACAAACCTACGGGCTTCATAATAATGAATATTTCAGATACTTACAAATCAGAAACTATATCTCTGCAAATACACAAGAATTCAGAAATAGAAAGAGTGAAATTTTTAGATGAATGCTTGAATAAACATCCAAATACAGAAAAAATGATATCATACATTTACAATATTTTGTTGGAAAGTGATATTCCATCATCGGAAATACACAGACAGCGTTGGGAAAATGAATTAGGTCAAATAATAAGCCCAGAAATATGGGAAGAAAGCTTACAACACATACATTACTGTTCGTTAAATGCTAAACATGCTCTTATACAGTTTAAAATTTTACATAGATTACATTATTCTAAATCTAAATTACATAATATATTCCCAAAATTATCACCTATATGTGATAAATGTCAAATCTTAGAAGCAACTTTGTCACATTCATTTACTAATTGTACGAAGATTGTAGAATATTGGAATGAAATATTTAAGATAATCTCGAATGTTATTAATATTACTATGATTCCTGACCCAAAGTTAATCATACTTGGAATACCGGAAACGGAACAAATAATTACAAGGAATCAAAGAACTTTTATCGACTATTCTTTAATAATTGGGAAAAAATTAATATTAAAATTTTGGAAAGGCCCTGTATCCCCAACAATTAAAATGTGGAATACAGAAATGACGGAGACACTTCACTTGGAGAGATTGAGACTTGTCCTTATGGACAGGTTAGATCTCTTCAAAGGGATTTGGTCTCCCTACATTAAATATCTACAGGGTCATAATGGTTCGGCGCAGGGACTTGACTGAGGCCTGAATATCTGAATGGATGAAGAAATACATATAATAAATCATGAATGTATCTCCAAGAATGGATTATTTAGTAATATTTTAATCTCCATCAAACTTCTCACATTTTCTTTTCTATTTTTCTACTCTCTTTCTCTATCTTCCTATCTTTAATTAGGGAAAAAAATATAGAAACATATTATATAAATTTTTAATATGTATACACCTATTATTACTTGTATGAAAAGATTATAGATGTCTTAAATTTGTAATTATATAAAATTGTGCATTTTCAACTATATAATAATTTTGAAATATAAAGTTAATAATAATACAAACATTCTTAATATTTTGATAACATTATGAATATCATAGAACTTTGTTTAAGATTGGGTATTATGTAGTTATATTAGGGGGGATTTGTATTTGGTAATTAGAAGAATATCTATGGTATGAGAAGTCTGAGTATATTGCTTATTTTAGGAATATACTACATACACTCCCAATTATATAAAATAAATAACCAGGAAATGTATAATGGATAATATTACAATTAACATAAACAGTATCAATCGATAATCAATATTATATAATTTTGTATATTATATAATTTTCACTGCCGTATAAGAGTGTACTCGGTATATATTGTTTCTACAATAAAAAAAAATTAAAAAAAAAAAAAAAAAAAAAGAAATACAAATAAGACATAACTGTTAATATTAATAATATTAAGAATGTATGAGATAAGTATATTCTTTTAATATGTACTTATGTCTAATAAAAATATTTAACAAAAAAAAAAGAAATTGGCAATTATGATGTGGTGGGAATTACAGAGACATGGCTGTAAGAGGACCAGGGCTGGGAACTGAATATTCAAGGGTACACCTCCTATCAAAAAGACAGACAGATGGGCAGAAGGGGTGTGGGGTAACTCATTTGGTGAGGAATGAAATTCATTCCCTTGCAAGGGGTGACATTGAAACAGAAGATGTGAAGTCAGTATGGATAGAACTAAGGAATTGTAAGGGTAAAAAGACCCTAATGGGACATCTACAGGCCCCCAAACAGTAGTCTGGATTTAGGGTGCAAATTGAATCAGGAGTTAAAATTGGCATGTAGTAAAGGTAATACTATGGTTGTTATTGGAGATTTCAACATGCAGGTAGACTGGGAAAATCAGGTTGGTACTGGACCCCAATAAAGTGAATTTGTGGATTGCCTCCATGATGGATTCTTAGAGTAGCTTGCATTGGAGCCTACCAGGGAGAAGGCATTTCTCTGGATTTAGTGTTATGTAATGAACCAGATTTGATAAAAAGTACTTGAGATTAAGGTGCCATTTGGAGGTAGTGACCATAATGTGGCCAGGTTGAATCTACAATTGGAAAGGGAGAAAGGGAAATCGGAGGTGTCGGTGTTACAGTTGAATAAAGGGGACTATGGAGCCATGAGGTAGGATCTGGCCAAGATTGACTGGAAAGATACCCTAACAGGGATGACAGTGGAATAACAATGGCAGGTATTTCTGGGAATAATACAGAAGGTGCAGGATCAGTTCATTCCAAAGAGGAAGAAAGATTCCAAGCTGCAGTAAGGGGCGACCGTGGCTGACAAGGGATGTCAGGGACAGTATAAAAATAAAATAGAGGAAGTACAACATAGCAAAGATGAGCGGTGTTCCCTGCATGCCTCGGTCCCCGTCGCGGGCGCCTGGTTCCCCTCTGCGCGGGTCCCCTGTTGCCGGTCGCGGTTCTCCCTCTCCTGTTTCTCCCACCCCAATGCCCTTCCCTGGTTCCCCAGCTGCCTCGCGTCCTCCTGTTTCTTCTGCTCCTTCGGGGGAAGGGGGAGACATCCGTACGCGCTCGGGCCGGATCAGCAAGCCACCTGTTCGCTACGGCGATTTTGTTTAATTCTGCTGTTTAATTCTGTTGTCGTGACAACAATCTGTTTTTTGATTTTCTAAGGGGAAGGATGTAGATGGTTTATATGCAACCAATAATATAGTTACCTCACTCCCATTAACCCCGCCTAGTTAACATCAATCATAACGCCTTCCCCTTCCTGGGCGCGGCAGTAGAAGAATGTAGCTAGTGCTTGAAGATGTATGTAATACCCTGTGCTATCATTAAAAGATGTTGCACACTTTAAGAGTTTGTAAAGTGTTTATTTACAAGCGGGAAGCAAGACGATTGGGTAATGTTTAAAGAGCAACAGAAGATAACTAAAAAGGCAATACGGAGGAGAGCCAATGGATGTAGTGTACCTGGACTTTCAGAAAGCATTTGATAAGGTCCCACATAGGAGATTAGTGGGCAAAATTAGGGCACATAGTATTGGGGGTAGGGTGCTGACATGGATAGAAAATCAGTTAGCAGACAGGGAACAAAGAGTATGGATTAACAGATCCCTTTCAGAATAGCAGGCAGTGAATAGTGGGGTACCGCAAGGCTCGGTGCTGGGACCGCAGCTATTTACAATATACATCAATGATTTAGATGAAGGGCTCCAAAGTAACATTAACAAATTTGTAGATGACGCAAAGCTGGGTGGCTGTGTGACCTGTGAGGAGGAAGCTATGAGAATGCAGGGTGACTTCGACAGGTTGGGTGAGTGGGCAGATGCATGGCAGATGCAGTTTAATGCGAATATCCACTTTGGTAGCAAAAACAGGAAGGCAGATTACTATCTAAATGGTGTCCAGTTGGGAAAAGGGGAAGTACAACAGGATCTGGGGGTCCTTGTTCATCAGTCAATGAAAGTAAGCATGCAGGTACTGCAGGCAGTGAAGAAAGTGAATGGCACGTTGACCTTTATAACAAGAGGATTTGTTGAGTATAGGAGCAAAGAGGTCCTAGTGAGACCACACCTGGAATATTGTGTGTAGCTTTGGTCCAGTTATTTGAGGAAGGACATTCTTGCTATCGAGGGAGTGCAGTGTAGGTTTATAAGGTTAATTCCAGGGATAGCGGGACTGTCATATGCTGAGAGAATGGAGCAGCTGGACTTGTACACTCTGGAGTTTGGACACGCTAGAGGCAGGAAACATGTTCCCGATGTTGGGGGAGTCCAGAACCAGGGCCCACAGTTTCAGAATAAGGGGTAAGCCATTTAGAACGGAGATGAGGAAACACTTTTTCTCACAAAGAGTGGTGAGTCCGTGGAATTCTCTGCTGCAGAGGGCGGCTGAGGCCAGTTCTCTGGATACTTTCAAGAGAGGGCTAGATAGGGCTCTTAAAGATAGTGGAGTCAGGGGATATGTGGAGAAGGCAGGAACAGGGTACTGATTGGGGATGATCAGCCATGATCACATTGAATGGCAGTGCTAGCTCGAAGGGCCAAATGGTCTTCTCCTGCATTTATTGTCTATTGTCTAAATATAACCAAGGTAGTTCAAGTTAAATTGAAGGTTGCAAAACATATGTGAGCTTCCAAAATTGCTGAGATGATGGCACAGCGGTAGAGTTGCTGTCTTACAGTGCCAGAGACCCGGGTTCGATCCTGACTGCTGTCGGTACAGAATTTTTCATTCTCCCTGTGACTGTGTGGGTTTTCTCCGGGTTTCCTGGTTTCCTCCCACATTCCAAAGATGTACAGATATGTAGGTTAATTGGCTTTGGTGCGTTGTAAAATTGTCCCCTGTGTGTGTAGGTTAGTTACGGAGGTGATTACCGGTCGCCACGATTTCTATGTGACTAAGGGTCTGTTTCCACGCTGTGTCTCTAAAGTCTAAAGAGTTGTGGTGAATGCAGATGTTTGTTACTGGAAAGGTGAAAGTGAGCAACTCCAGCAACAGATAGGGTATGGTGTTTAAAATGTAGCTCAGGGTCAAATATAGATTCAGATGGAGACAGCAACTCGAAAGGGAACTTTATATTGTACCATAAGTGCATTAGTGGAGGAGCATGTGGTTGAGTCGAGTGAATGCCAGCGACAGGGGAAGAATCAATCAAAATGTGTTGAACTGCACCAAAAAATGGATGCCATTGATGGCTTGGAATAGTTGAAGTCAAAACTGGAATCAGTAAAACAGCTTATCATATTATCATTGTTCCAATTTAGCATCTTTCCAACTTTCATCAAACTGACTGACATAAATATATCAATGACAGCATCTTTTAGAAATTTTGATAATTACATTGGTATTAGCATTGAAGGCAGGATCCCCATGAATATTTTCTTATATTGATTCTGCAAAGGTAACAATTTCCGCCCATCCAAAATGGGAGAAAGGATCCAAATATGTGGGCGACTTTGATTCCTAATTACCACAGTGAAGAAACTTATAAATGGGATCATCCAGATCATGGCAAAAACTCTGGAGCGAAGCTCAAGAGATATAGCTATCAGCTTAAATCCAATGGTATATTGGCTGCATTGAAACCACTCCAGGGTATTTGTTACTTTTCAGGATACATACTGTTATTGCGATGGGATGTTGTTGTTCACCTTGGGATTTACTTTCATGCTGGCAGCAGCTGTCAGCAAAGAGGCTGCCTGCTGGTGACTTTCCTCCATTATGATTTCCACACACCATGATAATGAATATGACATCATTACTGCAAGGATATTGAAAACAATGGTATAAAATTGTCAACTTGGAAATCCTACAGTTGGCATATTATGTTATGAAAAATACTGTACACCTCTGGAGCAAATTGCCCAGTTAACCTCATTGTCACCAGGTCTAGTAGTGATAATACTACTCATAGCTGCCGTACAGCATAAATGTCCAAGGAAGAAAAATTAATGTGACCGTAACAAGAAAAAATAAAATCAAGTGTGAAAGATATAGAACTGGATATGGTACCTTTGATAATGGGAAACTTCAGCAAAGTTAAAGGATAATAAACTATTATCCAGCCTGAAATATTATATTATTTGTACTTATAAGTGAGGTGTAAGTAAAGGTTGCAACTTTGGGCATAACTGAGGTGTGTGATGTGTGGTAAGCTGGTATGGATGATACTGCAGTAGGTTAATAATGAAGCACAAAATAATCTCAAAAGGTACTTGGCTGTGGGTGCCATGGGACAAGCCAGATCTCTCACAGGGGCCATGTGCCAACGACTCTGCTGAAACAGAAAATAAATGTGTCCATGCCACATACTCAAAATCACAATACATTCTCAGTACTTCAGTGATAATAGAATCAATAGCAGACATTATGAGGTGTATGATCTCTACCATTAAAGCATTAAAAACAGAAAAGTATTACTTTACAACATATAGCCAAATGAATGGGGTAGAATGTAAAATGAAGCTGCATTGGAAGGCCTAGTGCCAGATAAAATATCCCCAGCTGCACATAAAACCACAACAACAGTTTTGATATAGCATCTTTCACATAGCAAACTATCCTATGGAATATCATAAGGAATGAACACGAAAAAAAGTATTGTTTTTTTTACCAGCAGATATCAGGACAAATGAGGGTTTGAAAATGAGAGTTTAAAACTGAGAAATTAGGAGTAGGTGTATGCCAACATGTACAGGTTATAATGAATTAATAAGGTGTGGGCTAGGCTCTGTGTAGATTACCTGGTTGGAACAAGAGAAGGCAGTGAGGGGAGCATTAGAATAGCCAAGGCAAGAGGTAACAGAGCCATGATTGAGGGCTTCACATCAAATTAGCAGTTACAAGGCAAAGGAAGGCAATGTTATGGAATTTGGAATTTGGTCTTAGTGATGATGTGAATGTGTGCTCCAAAGTTCACTTCAGAAACTAAGGTAGACCAAAATGCTTGAGAAACTCAGCGGGTGAGGCAGCATCTATGGAGCGAAGGAAATAGGCAACATTTCGGGTCGAGACCCTTCTTCAGAAACTAAGGTAATTCAAAGCTTATACTATTTCAACACTTATTGGTACAATTACAATGTTTAAGAAACATTTAGACAGGTACATGGCTAGGATAGGTTTAAAGGGATAGGGGCCAAACACAGGTAGATGGGACTAGTGCAGATGGGACATATTGGTCGGTGTGTGCAAGTTGGGCCGAAGGGCCTGTTCCATGCTGTATGACTCTATGACTCTAATTCAGTTTGTTTGTGATGATAACTAAAAAAGACGAGCATGAAGACCAGTGCTTTGTTCTTCACTATACTTAGGCCAAAGCTATTGCTTCCCATGTAGCACCAGATGTCAGAAAAGCAGTCTGACTATTTAAAGATAGTCAAAGAATGAACAGCTGCTGGTGAGGTTGAACTGGCTGGCATCTTGAACGTTCTCCCCATGACCTCGTGGGTTTTCTCCGAGATCTTCCGTTTCCTCTCACACTCCAAAGACATACAGGTTTGTAGGTAAATTGGCATGGTAAATGTAAAAATTCTCCCTAGTTTGTCTAGGATAGTGTTATTGTGTGGGGATTGCTGGCTGGTGCGGACCCGGTGGGATGAAGGGCTTGTTTCCGCGCTGTATCTCCAAACTAAATTAAACTAAACATGGAAACTCTCTATGTATTTTGGGTAAATGCTGCTGAGGAGGAGCAGATGCATGAGAATTGGGAGAGAGGGGTAACTGGAAGTAATGGCAAGTCTTGCAGACAATTCTCTACCTCTGACCAGTTTCATTAGAATGCTGCTTGTAGTCCTACCCAATTGTGGACCCTGAAGTGTTATTGGAGAATTAATCTAAAGCCCCACAAGTAAAAGATACTGCATGCACTTTTTCATAAAATGGCAATGAATTGTAAATAAAATAGCCATAGATGAACTCAGAATATCACAACAGGTTACATTAATGCATTTTTGCAGGAGGGAATCTGAGTGCAGAGTGTATACACACACAGACAAAGTGATTTTCAAAGGCACTCAACAGAACACTCTTATTGAGCAGGAAGGAACTGTTGATGCTGATTTAAATCGAAGATAGACACAAAAAGCTGGAGTAATTCAGCGGGTCACACAGCATCTCTGGAGAAAAGGAATAGGTGACGTTTTCAAGATTTAAACCTAAGGAATAACTTTTTTCACACAGAGGGTGGTGGGTGCATAGAAGAAGCTGACATTAGAAATAGTTGAAGCAGGTAATTAACAACATTAAAAAGAATGTTTAGACAGGAATGGTTTAGAGCCATATGGGTCAACTGGAGGCAAATGGGACTAGCTTAGATGGGGCGTTTCAGTCAGCATGGATAAGGTAGGCCAGAGCCATATGTTTCCATGCCGTATGACTCGATGACGATATAATGTCCGCTCTTAGCTCAGGAGAAACCTTGGTCGGCATAAATGAGTTGGGCCAAAGGGGCTGTTTCAATGCTATTGATGTCTATGACTATGATGTCCTCCACCCTAAATCCCGAACAATGAGGATAAGAAAGAAATGTTATAAAACTACTAAACAACTGAAACAAATATAAGTTTTTAAGGTGACTTAATCATATTATACTTGGTATGAATCCCTATGCTCTCAAGCACAGTGAATACTTAGCCTCATGAACTGGAATACATTGGAACAAGTGCAGTTCAACCTGTCTCATTAAATCTATCCTCATTTGGATCATCATGTCCTCGTTGATTTGAGTCAACAGAAGTAAAAATAATGTAATATAATTTCTGTAATCATCCTTCAGGAAGTTTAATGAAGTAATTACTGATTACAAATTACCCCACAATGTCTTTATCACACATTTCGCTTTCTAACTGCTTGAATTATTGCCTCATCTAGCACAAATTATGGGCATTTTTAAATAATTTAGAAATGCCTTTTACAGCCTGTTCACTTCTGCGTTCAGTATTCCAAAGGAAATTACGCAGTGCAGAATCAATTTATAACCTGATGTATTAATAGCTCTGCTTGCTGAAAGAAAAGAACTGATGTCGAAAGAGAGCGAAAAAGAAAGAGGTACAACTTTGTGTAAATTCTTGCGACTGGGAGAGATACAAAGAATCCGCAAAGGGAAACAAAAGTTGACAAAGTAACGGGGAAGAACACCAAAAAGATAACAGATTTTTTAAAAAGACACAAAGAGAAACACTTTAACAATTATGAAAGAGAAAGATGGATGAGAACAATGCAGAACCCATAAAAAATGAATAATGCAAATAATAATATTCACAGTCGAAGAAGAGAATAGGATCCCTTATATCCCAAGGAAGCTAATATCAAATAGGGGAAGAAATTAAAAAT
This sequence comes from Okamejei kenojei, assembly GCA_035221665.1. NCBI lineage: Eukaryota > Metazoa > Chordata > Chondrichthyes > Rajiformes > Rajidae > Okamejei > Okamejei kenojei. Next base: position 92,827,518 of record CM069135.1, read on the forward strand.
GCAGGCAAAATAACAATAATGAATAAAACAATAGCATTAAAAGATGTTAAAGAAGGAACTGCAGATGCTGGAGAATCGAGGGTGCACAAAAGGCTGGAGAAACTCAGCGGGTGCAGCAGCATCTAAGGAGCGAAGGAGATAGGCAACGTTTCGGGTCAAGACCCTTCTTCAGACCGTCTGAAGAAGGAATTTAATAAAGTTCTTCATGGAGTTAAAGAGCATTGAAACAGGCCCTTCAGCCCAACTTGCCCATGTAGACTGTTGACCAATCTACTCTAGTCCCACCTGCCTGTGATTGGACCATAACCTTCTAATCCATTCCTATTGATAAGAGATACTATTTGAATTCATTCTGGGGATGTGGGCTTTGTAGGCTGAGCCAATAAATTGCCCATCCCTTATTGCTTCTTAAACCACAAAGGTGTGGGTATATCCACAATTCTGTTAGGGAGAATGTTCCACGATTTTCACCCAGCGATGGTTAAGGAATGGTGATATATTTTAAAAATCCGTTGGCATTACATGCTTTGTTGCCCTTGTCCTCCAAGCTGATGGACATTCATGGGTTTGGAAGGTGCTAACTAAAGAGTCTTGGTGAGTCACTGCAGTGTATTCTGTGGATGGCACAAACCGCTGCTCTGCGCATTCATGGTGGAGTGAACAGTTGTGGATGAGATGCCCATCAAGAGGGATAGCATGTCCTATATGAGGTCGAGCTCCTTGAGTGTTGTTGAAACTGCAATCATTTAGGCATGTGGAGAGATTTCCATTGCACACTTGGCTTGTGGCTTTTGGCTTTTGGACAGGCTTTGGGGAGTTAGAAGGTGAGTCACTCACCATAGGGTCCTAGCTTCTGATCCTAGCTTGCAGCCATAGTGTATATATGGCTAATCCAGTTCAGTTTCTGGTCAATGGTAGCACCCAGGATAATAATGGTGGAGGATTAAGTGATGGTAATGCCATTGAATGTCAGGGAGTAATAGCTGGATTTTCTCTTATGGGATATCTTCATTGTCTGCCACTTGTATGGTGAGAATGTTAATTTCCACCTGTCAGCCCTGAGCTTGATATTGTCTAGGCTTTACTGTATTCAGTTGTAGGCTGCTTCATTATCTGAGGACTGTAAATTAATAAATTTGAACTTCATGGATTTTATTAATTTACTGACTAGCTGAGGACTAGACAGATGTTAACAGCAAGGAATCACTCTTTCTTCTCCATTAAACGTTTCCTTGGCAGGGAATGGCAAACATGAAACTCTCTCTACACTGTCCTGTTAAATATAGAGATACATTTTTAAAAATCTACATAAGCTGGAAATCTACAATAACAAAAAGTAGTGGAAAAGCGGAGCAGTCCAGGCAGAAACTCTTCCACTGGTGCTGCCTGACATGGTGTTTTTCCAGCATTTTCTGTTATTATATAATATACTTATGTAATAGATTGAAAGATGCAAAGGTAAATTCATAATCATAAATTCATGTGTTAGGAGCAGAATTAGCTCGTTCGGCCCATCAAATTTTAGATAGATTGATAGATGTGGACAACTTCTTTGAGGGCTGGAATCTTATAGCTTCAAATACTACCATTGGGCTAGATTTGTATGTTAAACTAATGTTAAACTAATGCTTTTAAATGCCTACCATGAATGTCGATGGACCATGTCCTCGAATGAAAAAAAAAAAGAGCAGAGAGAAAGTAGGTTAAAATGAAGTTGAAATGAATCGGTGTACAATTGACGGCCCATATATTCGCTGACTAGTTAATCTGAAAACATTGCTATTATTAACGATGTGCATTTGGTGGATAACTGAGAGTTTTTGAATTTGACAAAATGGAAACTAATGTTGGCAGGCGCGGACCAGTTTAAAATGCAATCATGTTTGGACCACTATCTAATGTTTTTTTTAAGTTTACATTAAATACTTAAATCTGAATTGAACATCTCCGAATCCCTTGTATTCGGTTGCTGTGCGCCGATGCATCGGTAGTGATATTAGATTTTCAGACCCAAATTAATTAACCGATGGAGTGTTACTTTAAAACCCACCAGAGCAGCATAAGTTTTTGATTTTTTTTTTTCAAGTACTGATAGTACATAGAATGCTGAAACTCTTGGATTACTGTAATAATCTGTTCATATCTGGTCGCCGATATGTATGCATCTATTTTCTCCTTTTTTCTGCTTATGTGAATGAAATATTGGGGGGGGGGGGGGGGGGGGGGTTTACGAACTAACCCGTCTATCCAGTTATCTGGCCATTCTCACAGATATATGAACACACGGGATCTACGTAACCGATAACACTATCTATTCCTTTCTAAACGCAATATCACTCTAAAAGGGTTAAACTCTTCGAATTAAATCTCCTGTAAATGTACAGAATTAAAATGAACCTACTTTAAAACACGAGCAGGCTTTTTTTTAACCGAAGAAAATATTCTAGCATCTTAAAAAGAAGCTGAGTGATGCCCACGTATACTTGCCGTAAAGCGTTGCGGCTATACACAATTAATGCTCAATGGTAATGGGGAATAAATAATGCACCAGAACCTGCCAGTGCTAACAATGTCCCTGGCGTAAATTACTTACTATTAATTTAATTTGCCCTCAAAAAGGCGAATCTTAATCCAACAAAGACGATGCCAAAATCAGAAGGTATGCATTTTCCGAATCGTTTGTTCTTTTGAGCGGTGCAGTAATTAAGTTGTTTTTGATTGCAAACATTTCTTCTCAAATTATAATGTAAGTTTATCAACACTTTTAGTTCGACCGTAATACAATAGTTGGATACAGATGACGATCGGAATAAATTATCCATAGCCAAAGCTCATATTAGGAACTGAGATGTCACTGAAATACCACTGGTTGTAATATAAATTAAAAACTAGTAAAAGTGCTTCTAAAGAACCAGTTCCCTGATGTAACGCTGAAGCCGAATTCTATCCTAAATTTGCAGAAATTCCTAACTTTTATTGATTGGTAAGAGGCGATGGCGAAGGGGTGTGGTGGGGAGGGGGATGTTTGTGATTTTGACGCCTAAAATTTGACCAAGTCCGTGACTTTTAATGCCATCTTCGTTATTTCAATTCATGCAAAGTAATCTCGATTTCCTGACATTTAGCAAGAGGAAGAACATTAGTTTGTTTTGTTCTTGCTGCCTCTATGTTGCAGGGCGAATATCAGCCACAAATCCACAAGACACTCAACATCTCACTGTCATTCATATAAAAGCATACAAATTGATATTTACAAAGATGCGATCCCAATATAACTGGGGTTCCTAAAGTAAGTTTCTGAAACGTGCAGAGTTCCTCGCGGTGTGTTCTTATCCGGGTGACTTTATTGGCAAAAAATGGGTGTGATATGTTGTCGGAACACGGTGATTTGCAACATCAATCTCTGCAGGTTCTAGTGGAAGGAAAAGTTTATTGTTTAAGTTAACATGCAGGATATTTAAGTTCTTATTCGGTATAAATGAGAAGGAACGAAACTAAACTGAACTGAACTGAAGCTGCCTTTATTAGTGAGCCACAAAATGTCCCAACGAGCCACGGAAATGGTCGGGTAATCTATTTGATCATGTTGGATGAGCGATTAGTATTAGCCTGGACACGAGGAAGACATTCTAAGGCTGCCCTTTAAATGGTAACACATAATCTTCTGCCTTCCGAAAATAACTACAAGTTACAGTTGTAAAACCTCAGCGTAATGTAACTTTGATATTGTATAAGGCTACCTAGGTCAGATTAAAATATATTTGTAGTTGTATAATTAATATTTAAATGACATATTCTTTAAAATTCTGAGATTCTATCAGGTTGTTGAAACTTAACGATCAATGTTCCTGATCAGGAAAAGTATCACAGCGTAAGGTAACAGTGCGGCATTCATATGAAGACGGTCATTTAATTTTCTTTTTAGTGCGGAGTGTGGAGGCGGTTCGTTTGACTGAGGTAACCTTATGTGTTACGATCAAATTAAAGCAACAGTGATTCAATAGGCTACAGGTGTGAATCAAAGTGGTCGATTTATTGCTATCAAGTAGTCTACTAAAGAAAAATCATTTAAACCTATTGGGGATTATTTATTGTGAACATAATTAAATCGCAGGCCAAGTCATATCCTGCGGTTTCTACCACAGGCATCTAGAGCAGCTTCATTATTGCAATAGTTTTTGAAGTTAGTGAATGCTCGAATTGCAGGGAAGTATACATAGTCCATACACAAAAGTCCATACGCACAGAGTTCATACACACACAGTTTATACACACACAGTTCATACACACACAGATCATGCACACAGTTCAGACACACATAGTTCATTCACACACAGTTCATTCACAGTGCATATACACACACAGTCCATACTACAAAGTTCATACACACAGTCCATACACACAGTCCGCACACACACAGCCCACACACACACAGTCCATACACACACGGTCCACACACACACGGTCCACACACACACAGTCCACAAACACAGTCCAGACACACACAGTCCACACAGACACAGTCCACACACACAGTCCACACAGACACAGTCCACAAACACAGTCCAGACACACACAGCCCACACACACATAGTCCACAAAACAGTCCAGACACACACAGCCCACACACACACAGTCCACAAATACAGTCCAGACACAGACAGTCCACAAACACAGTCCAGGCATACACAGTCCACACACACACTGTTCGCACACACACAGCCCATACAAACACAGTTCATACACACACACCCTATACACACAGTCCATACACACACAACCCATACACACAGTTCGTACAAACAGCCCAAACACACACAGTCCACACACACACAATTCATACACACAGCCCATACACACACAGCCCATACACACACAGCCCATACACACACAGCCCATACACACACAGTGCACACACACAGTCCACACACACTCAGTCCATACACATACAGCCCATACACACATACAGTCGCACACACACACACGGTCCGCACACACACAGCCCATACACACACAGTCCACACACACACAGTCTGCACACACACAGTCCATACACACAGTCCATACACACACAACTCATACACGCAGTTCACACACACACACAGTCCACACACACACACACAGCCAATACACACAGTCCATATACATACAGCCCATACACACATACAGAGTCTACATGCACACATGCAGCCTACACACACAGTTCACACACAGTCCATACACACATAGTCCATACAGGCGCAGTCCATACAGACACAGTTCATACACACAGCCCACACACACAGTCTACACACACAGTCCATACACACAGTCCATACAGACACAGTTCATACACACAGCCCACACACACACAGTCCATACAGACACAGTTCATACACACAGTCCACAAACACAGTCCACACACACACAGTCCACACACACATACAGTCCACATGCATACACACAGTCCACACACACACAGTCCACACATACAGTCCACACACACACAGTCCATACACAACAGTCACACACAGTCCACACACACACAGTCCACACACACACAGTCCACACACACACAGTCCACACACACACAGTCCACACACACAGTCCACACACACATACAGTCCAAACACACAGTCCACATGCATACACATAGTCCACACACACACAGTCCACACACATAGTCTACAAACACAACCCACACACAAAGTCCACACACACACAGTCCACACACACACACAGTCCACGCACACACAGTCCACACACACAGCCCATATATACACAGTTGATACACACACAGTTTATACACACACAGTTCATACACGCACAATTTATACACACACAGCTCATACACACCGTTCAGACACACACAGTTCATACACAGAGTACACATACACACAGTCCACACACGCACAGTCCACACACACAGTTCGTACATACACTTTCATACATACGTACGCAGTTCACACACTCAAGAGTTCATAACCACATAGTTCATACATACACAATGTGTAGGAAGGAACTGCAGACGTTGGATTAAACTGAAGATAGATGCTCCCTACCCCGCTAGGTTACTCCAGCTTGTTGTGTCTGTCATACATACACAGTTCATGCAACAGTTTATCTTCCACACTGCACTTAAGGTTTACTTATATCATGAATGGGGATTGTGGCGGATTCTCATCCGGCACTCGGTTTTCCTTCCAATTCTGGCACCATTAATTCAGCGAGTTAATAGCGTAGGAGAAAATATGATGTTCCTATTTAAGCTCCAGTATTTGGTAACGGGGATTGTAAATTGAAATTTAGTAATCCAACATGCAGAATCGACTGTTCTTATAAAATGGGCATCTTCCTCTATATCTTACACATTGAAGAATGATTTATTAAATAAAATCCAACTTTTTAGAAGTTAATTGCATGGTTACATTCAACACGATTGACCACTGGCGTTTCATGTCTGTTGTTCACATTAATATTTTATTTGTTTCTATTCTGTGTTTAAACAAGATTTATATATTATTGGAAAGAGAAAACATTCTAATGTATGTCCAACGTTATAGTGTAATGCAACGGTAAAATGCACCATGTATTTCTTTAACCTGCGACGGGGTATCTTTTTCCAAAATATGATCAAAATTGCACATATATTTACATAAGATTTGTTTTGCATATATAATAACTGGTTTCTCCGAATTCCAAATTCTGATTTTCTGCCGAAATATCGTCTAGCGTTAAACAAAAATCCCCACAGTCGTAGCAATGGTAACAGTATTGCTTTAAGTTCGGGTTCATATGTTCGGTCGGCTTTCTTGCGAATTACTTTACACTTATACCATCAACAAATGGTTTGAAGTGATAAATAACTATCTGAGGTTATAATATGACACAACATTCTTTTTCCGCGCTAATTGATTCCCCGTACACACACAAAAGCTACATAACCAAAACTATTCACACCATAATTGATGCACGTCTGGAGTCATTCATTTTACACAAAGAAGTGTATATTTCAGTTTATCAGTTTACAAGGGGCGGGAGAATGGGCAGAAATAACAGATGGAACATAACATTTGACTAGCACTGTGCATATGGCATAACTGATATGTCTGATTTGTTGTGGAGAATTTAGTTCCCTTCCGGTTAGATACGCAATGTCTATGTTTATGCCATGTGCGCGCCAAATTTAAAACGTCTCCGATGCAGCAGATTGTAAAGCCTGCGGCGGGATGTCCTAATTTCTTTCCATGATATGCTGTTTGTTCATACATAGCATTAGGATTTATTAATATATAAATGTAAAGTTTAATATCGAAATGTCTTTTCTCGATCTACAGCGGCCTTTGGCACGGCTCACCCTCTTCAATGGCACCCTGCCTCCCGCGCTCGCCTGGTGCTCCTATCATTCTAGTCAAGGGCACAGAGTTTGGTGTATTGACTTATCGCCTTGTGTCAAGACCTTTACTCTCCAATGACCATTGTTTAAATGAGTTCGCATGCCAAAAATACAATATCGCTCTTCAAATCTACACTTATCTGTTTCAGTTCTACACAACTCTGTTCGAAAGAAAACCACACTCCACATCTCCAGATCTAACATGTCCGGCTGCATGCCTTCTAGTTACATATGTGGAAGGGCAATGCCAGTTTTACGACGTCTCACAAACATCATTCAATTGCTATCGTCTCTATTCCTCTTCTTAGCAATCTGCATCCAGACTGATCACAAATCTGGTGCCATTAGTGACTCCAATATGAACTTAGACCACAAATTCTGCCAGCACGATAACCACCTTTATCCATCTCCGGAACAACGCTCATCTCACACCCTATCTGGCCAACTCCACTCCCACCTCTGCTCATCTACTACTGAAAAAACTTCCCAGACCCTTTTGTTTCCTTTGGCCACGATTGTTCTGATATACATAGAACATAGTACAGCACTGGATTAGGCCCTTCGGCTCACAATGATGCCGAGCATGATGCCAAGACCAAATCTTATCTAGCTGCGGTTCATAAGTATTATTATTCCATTCCCTGCATATCCATGTGCCTATCCAAAAGTTTGTTAAATGCCACCATTGTATCTACCTGTCCAGGTCTCTCTCGCTGCACCCTCTATCAGTACCTTCACCTACAGCTTGGTGCCCCATGACCTAATTTGCAATGAGTCTCACGCCTCCACACATATATCTGAATTAGACACGTAACTTCCAACTCTGATTTGCTAATCACTCCACGCTCTCACCCTTCTCTTTCTCTCATTGTCCAGGCGTAAAACCTTCCAAGATATTCTTGCTCTATCAAGTCTTGACTCTTTGCCATTTCTTTATTATATTCTAAAATTATGGTAATTCCCTCAACAGCAGGATCTGAATCCAGCTTTTTTGTTTCCCTGTCTCCACCCTCCAAGTCTATTTTCTCATTTCACGCTCTCCTTCAAACTTACGTCATTGGGTTAACTTTTGCTAATCTTGTCTAATATTGAGCTCCTAGTTTCACAACACTCCTGTGAAATTCCCTTGGATATTATACTGCATTATAAATGCCATGTCGTTTAAAAAAAATCATTGCAGTTGAAGGAAATGAAGGAATAATTAAGATTTCCAACATTAAAAAAAAAAATTGCATAGAAGCTCACATCCAATATTACTACTGTTTATCTCTACGGTCCTTGAGTTACTATTTGAGTGTTAAAAGTATGCTAAACGCCAAATTCATGAACTCTTGTTTAACACTTAATAAAGTAAAATACGTTTCTTGGTAATTTGTCCAATGAATTGCACTTCTGCAATCAAAGAGTAACACCGGCCAATATTTAACAAAACAATGTTCGTGTGCCGTAGGTCTAAATGTATCATAAACTGAAATACATCACCGGTTGGTATATTTGAGTTTCATATAAACTTAGACCTTTGGCACGGAGAAAAACCTAAGCATTGAAACTTACCAAACCTAGAATATAAGTTTAATAAAACATTTGCACTATAGTTAGTGAGTACTTTAAAACAATCTCAAAAATTATGAATTTGGTTCCAAAAACAAGGGATGTTTACTGAATATACTTACATATATCGGTTTGAGTTACATTTTTAAACGTTGATCTTTTCTATAATTAATTTATATTTAAATATCGTCAGTTGAGTACATGCAACTATCAGTATGACACCTAGTTTAATTCCATGGTAAGATGACTGTGGCAAACTGGGTAAATATTGTGAGGTGCATTGAGAAGCAAAACCGTTGCTAGGAATATATAAAGTGTGGACAATAAGGTTGTTTCATTGTAACGTTATGATGTATGTAGATAAATTATAACTAAAAGTTTCAGTGACTGCAAAATATAAGGGTTTGGTCTGAAATTATAAACTGTTGAATTGTAACTGCAGCAGTTAGAATTCGCCCAGGTAAAAGTTAAATATTACACATCAAGGAATAAAGTACATATTGTGGGCAAATAATGAGATAGTAAAGAATAGACTTCGGACAAGGTCAAAGTCATTCTATTTTGTTGTCGGTTGCTTCTCGCCCATGTGGTGAAGTTCGCAAATATATTCAGCAGAGCTGATGAAATGTCGAAGGAGAAGAAACTGACCTTTTTTCCATGCCTGGTAGTCACACTTGGACGTCACACAAAAGAGGCAAATAGTAGTCGTGTGCCTTTGTCGATTTATACAAAGGGAAAGGGGCCAGGGTGACAGCTCTGGTTAGTATGCATGAGCAAAGGCGAATGTGCTGACAGACCTCCACACCAAAAAGTTGTTTTTTTAAAGATATTATTCCGTAGAGTTCAATGTTAGATTATCTGTTGCTCGGGGAGAGAAAAAGAGATACTGCTTCTGAAGCTTGTACGGGTTCAATTTAATTACCATCAGAAAACAAGTTACGAAGGTTGCCCCACTAAAACCAGTTCAGCCTTAAAGCGACGTTTTTTTAATTATTTCGATTTAAGGTTGATCAGATGAAAAAAAATATTGCGCCAAATAATTCGTGTGTATATCTCCAATGAAATGTATGACATATTAAAATCTGGTAAATGGTTGATTCAGTAGAATTGTATAAACAATATGGTTTTGGATTGTAATAACCCTTTTAAATAACTGACAACTTTTAAGTTAGTGAATATCTTGCGCTTAAGGGGCAATTCTCGATCATCAAAATATCAAAACATTCAAATATAAGGATGTAAAATGCATCTCCCCCGTGCGGTAGTTACGGAAACAGTAGGGACAGTGGGTTGTTCAGTAACCGCGCCATCATTGGTGGGAAGCTGTTCAATTACACTGTTCATATAGAGTAACAAGAAAGGACACCTTTTCTATTGCCTGTAATATAATATGACACAGACTAATCGAAGAAGACCCCATAAGTTGGCCACAGCCTTCTTAAATGCGGATAATATCACTAATTGTTGAACTAATTAATGAATTAGTATTAATGAATTACTGGTATCCTATCTAGCAGTGGAAAAATATACAATCAGAAGTGAAAATCTGTGAAATATCTCAAAAGATTTGCTGTAAATGATAAAAGTGCTCTAAAATAATCCGTTTGTCGGAAAGGGAGGAAAAAGATGAACAGACCGACTATAGGTCATTAGCAATAATATATTTCTCAATCACTTTCATGTAAGAAAATCAATTCAAGTATTCAGTTAAATATATGCAATAATCCCGTGCCTTGTTCTTGTCGAAAATGTCCTTATAATACCAACGTTTGTTCATGTTTTAAAGCTAATAAATAGGCCGAACTATTTTTATTTAACTACCAAGTTGCTTTTAATAATTACGAAATAACAAGACCATTTTATACAAAAAAAATATGTGAAGCTTGGATAATCTGTTACATTTCTCGTTATTGTTTTATTAAAACAGGGCGTTTCTCCTAAAATCCATACATAAAAAATATTCCAAGCCATCGAATAGCATAATAAAGATTTAATATTACCTTTGTTTTTATCTTGCCTGAAATCTCGACTTACTTTAAGCAGGTATGCAATATATTGGACATATATATCACTCCTTCCCTGAAGTCTTCGAAAATTGTAATAAAGGCTTACAAGATTAGGCATCATAAATCCAACGTTACCGGAGAGAAAACGGGAAAAGCACGAAAAACTCCCCAATACAATTAACAACTTAGAACAACCTCGGCTGTGATGGGGAGAAGATACAATATTTATTCCGCGTCTCCTGGGATGGAGCGCTTCTGTCTATTGTCTTCCCAGTTCAATGCTGATGCTTAATTTTCAAAACTTATATATTACCAAGGGACCTACGCCATCAGTTAAGAAAAAAAACCCCGACAAGTACAAAATGTGATACAGGGAGCTGCTTTTGTGCAGAAGAAACGTTATTTCGCCCGGAATAGACGGATTCTTTAGGGTGTAGGGACAACACATAATTTGGGGAAAAGTCGAGTGTATTTTTTTTTACTTGTTCTCATTAGAACCTCTTTTTGGATCGAAAATGTCAACAACGTTCCCAGGTCTCGTCCATGATCCCGAGGTAATTTTTCTACGGCGTTGATTGCTATTATATTTCTAAAGCTGCTGTGGTCAATTAAAAGTTACTTTTCATGGCTTTAAGAACGAAAATTATTCGTTATGACATCTGTCGCGCGAATGGCATTCATCTGATTGCAACAGTTGCCACAATGGAAAAAAAAATGTTATCGCTATAAAGATTGAAAGTTAAGTAGCCGGATTTAGATAAACCGCCGTGTTATTGTTTGAAGGGATTTGTGTATTTTCAGTGCGTGATGAGTAGATTTATTTTCTGCTTTAGTGTATGCCGTTGTGTTTTCTCGAAGGCTTTAGTGTTTAGGCGATTGAGTGGATTCATTGTACTTTTGTACCTGCGAGGTATAAGAAATGACAAACCAGATATGTTTTCTATTATTTTCTCTTTTTTTCAGATACGTCATGATGGATCAAACAGTTATCGCCTGATGCAGCTGGGATGTCTGGATTCAGTGGCAAATTCTACAGTCGCCTATTCATCCACCTCTCCTTTAACCTACTCGGCGAATGGAACCGATTTTACCTCGCCATATTTCTCCACAAACCACCAGTACACCCCTCTTCACCATCAGTCCTTCCATTATGAGTTCCAGCACAGCCACCCGGCAGTGAACCCAGATGCATATTCTTTGAATAGCCTCCACCATAGCCAACAATATTACCAGCAGATCCACCACGGAGAACCGACAGACTTTATCAACCTTCACAATGCTCGATCTCTCAAGTCCTCTTGTCTGGATGAGCAGAGGCGAGAGCTGGGCTGTTTGGAAGCCTACCGTAGACATGACCTCTCTCTAATGAGCCATGGCTCTCAATATGGTATTCACCCAGACCAGAGAATTCTGCCAGGTCCAAATCTAGGGCTACCGCCTCCAGGTTCTGATGACATTCAGGTAACTATTATTAATAATTATATCGACATTTCAAAACTCGGCATTACACATGGAATCACTTTACATAAATTTAAAGCTTCAATTTTCAAATTTAAAACATTTTTTTTTCTTTCCCACTCCAAAAAGATAGAGAACTCGAGTTAGCTGGTAATCTATGTCAGGTCGCAGCAGTGTAGAGAATATTGCCTAAAAAAAGGCGACATTCAAACCGGAACATCCACCAGCAAAACGGACACATTCCCTAGAAAGTTATCTGGAACCTTAAAAAAAAATGTTGTGATCTTTCTAATAAGGAGCATCGCTTTCTCTGACATTAACGGCGATTCCGTTATTTGCCGCCAATCGACTTATAATTGTGAGTAGCGCCAACAGAGCAGAAATAAATAAGAATCGAAATGTGACGAATATTATTACGTAATGCTTATTACCTTGTAATTTTTAATATCAATTGTATCGCCGCTCCTTAAAAGCGCACTACTCACGCCCATAAATTGCATAATAGAGTATTTTATTTTATTTTTCACCTACAAAACAGTCATCTAGCATTTTCACATAAATACTCACTTGATTGATCTTAATCGGAGGAACATTTTGAATGCATGGGTACAACAATTAAATAATTTGAAGGCTGGAAACATATATTTTATTATTTTACTAGGTCGGAGAAGAAAGTGTAAAATTAATTAACTACCGGTGTTTTTGAAGATCAATGTGAGACGTAGGAACGTGTTTTTACACAAATATATATATCTCCTAAAAACAATGAATCGTTATTTTAAAAATCTTTGCCATTTTTCACGTTAATTAACTGATTAAGTTACGGTAACCGTACATAGAACTAATCAATCATAATGTTCCTTTTTTTTTAATTCATGCTGCTAATTGGCAAAATGTAGACCACATACTCACGTTCAGCTCAGCTTTTTTCCTCTGTTCTGTCTGTAACATTGCTGTTCCCAATAGCTGTCGTGTATATTGCAGTTTGACAAACGCCTGTCTCTTGGCTCACCCGCTGCACTATGGCGTGAGATTTTCTTCTAAAAGGCACGCCATTTAAAAAAAAAGTATACTTATCTCTTTGATCGAGACTGAAATTAAGACGATTAGAGTACGAAAAACGTGACTTTCTCTCTTTGTTTGACAAAGCTAGGGGCAATAAATTAAATGACAGAATATCAGACCGAGAACAGAGTTGTAGCCTATTCGACAGAACTTCACAAATTCAGTTTTGAAAAAATCTTAATTTAATGCAATACATTCTGCTTAACTAAAACCCCTTTATGTTGCTACTGAGCACGTCTGGTGCTGATTTTTATACTTGTACATTTTTGGACCTTTTTCTTCACACAAAGCGTGATGTTTTCTTTAAACGGATTAGGGAATTTGCAAGCGAGAAACAATAAGAAAATGCAATGCGCGGGAGCACCGTAGTTTATCCAATTTTCGACTTTATGCCACCCTTCTATTTACTTATGCAAAATTGTCTGACCAGACTGGTTATCAACAAACCCCCCGCCCCCATTACCTTTTTTTTAAAATTAAGGTATGTGTTTAAAAAAACGGGAAGAATGTGTACTTTAAACATAGTCTATTACTCGGCTAAGTTTTCGTTGCTGTAAAATCAACGTAAGCACTTAATAATGTCCCTATATTTAAGAAACAAAACCACACGTGTATCCATTTTTTTGGTGTAATTTTCGCTTGCCAGTCAATTTCACCCAGACTTAAATAGACTGGAGTCTGCTTAAACAACTGAACAGATGCAAACGGTCTTTACACAGTAGATACATCTTTGAGCTCCCTAAAAAGATTTGCTATGCCAAACAAAAGAAACTGTCACACCTTTTCCCCGTCACGGGTTTAATTTATGCTTGATCTAGGAGTTTTTATATTGATTTTATAATCACTTTAACCCAGAACATAAGAGAAAGGGCTGTGAGTTTCTAAAGATTTACAAGAGCACGTAAACAGGGCGAAAAGGGGAGAGAGAAACGGAGCAAGGCAAATTCAAGCGGTCTTTAGTATGCGACACCTCTCTCTGAATTCTTTTCAAACTTCTCCATGGATTAGACAGGCCAGAGAGCTTTATTTTTGTATCGAGTAAATGGAAATCCGTGCGGAAAGACAATAAATGTTTACCATTAATATATAAATAGTAACGGGGAAAGTAATTTCAGTGTAAAACAGAGCAATGCAAACGGTGCATTGGTTTATAAATGTGGTGGTGATTCCTGACGTCCTTAAACTGATTTTTGAGAAAGGTTTTCACTAAATTCGTATGTTTCCTCTGCCTTAATGATTCGACTACGTGATCTTTGGTAGAAAGCCAGCTTGGAAATAAATAGATACGAAAAAGTAAATCAAATACAGTTTCCAGTATCTTGTTTGATTGATGCACGTTTAATCACGAATCTATCGCATAAAATGAGACAAAAATGTAATGTATGTACTTTAATTTGTACGGCCACTCCAAGTAAACATGTACAAGATCGTCATCATATAGCATAATCGTATTGTGAATGTGAAAAATTTAGATTACGAATAACATTGTCGACGTTCTTTTCGGGCGAAATGAGTGTACGTGTGTAAAAAAATAAATTGCCCGCGTTCCGGATACAAAAATGATTTTGAATTATATTTTATTTCAGTTTTCTGTACCTTATAATCGTGTTTTGATTTATAGAACTCCGTGGAAGCACAATGTGGATTAGTTTTAAATGGTCAAGGCGGAGTAATACGGAGGGGTAAGTCTTTTCTTGAGTATCTTACACTAAAGCAAGGTCATAAAATCTCTTTACAAAAGTGCATCGACCTTCGGAGGAGTATTAAAAAATCGTGACTTTTAGCAATCGTTGCAAGCATTGAGCACTGTTAGTTTCCGGATTGGAAAGAGAACAGCAAACCATTCTACACATCCTAGAAAATAGATTATTTATAAATAATAGCGTGTTCACAGATTGGTCCAACCGAAGTAATTAAATATGGAGTAATAATGTTGCAAAGCTAAAACTATGATCAGGCGTAATTTGAACCACAACTGGAAGATAGTATTCAATTGAGAAACGACTTCGCTTCTGTCCGTGCACGCATATGCTCTGCTCTCAAATTAACTCGGTTGATGTTGACTACTATGTAACAGTTGGAAATAAGCAACTGTCACCAAAGCAGTCCTTCGGCGAAATTCTGAAATAGTAAAAAGAAAAAAAACCACAACACAAGCAAAAATACAAACGTGCATGTCAACGGTTAGTATTGATACCGGCACCAGATATGAATTATTGTATTTTGAGAATTAACGTGAATCCGCTGATTTTATGGTCGTTTATAGCATCAGTAAATACAATCAAAGTATACAGTCTTGCCGTCATAAAATTCCCGCTTTAGAATAAATCTGTGATGATACACACAAGTCAGAATGATCTTTCCTATCGCAGCGCAGATCATAAAGGAGAACCAGTCCCCTCGTTGTCAACCATTCAGCAGTTCAAATATCTACATTTCTGACGTGTCGGTAGTATTGGTACCGGTGGTTGGGAGGTGACGATGGAGTGGATGGAGTTTAGCTGAAATAAGCTAAACCGCCTTAATAAGTATACCACACATTGAGTTAAACAAGAACAGCTGGTCATTCGAGAATTGCGATTTATCTAGTTTATTATTAGTCGGGTACTTACATTAAGTCTGCTGTAGATCATAGTACCACTTTCCCCCCAAATTGCATCTTACCCATTTACCAAGAAAAAAAATACATTTTGCAGATGCTTGTTCCAAAAATGCTGGAATAACCTTTGCAAACATCATGGATTTATAAAGTTGTCTGCAGAACTGAGGGAGGTAAAGAATCCTGTCTTGGCATCAATAGAATAATGCCCCTCCCCCTCCCCTCCGCTAAAATACAATTTAAATTCGGAATTGAACATTTTATCATATTCTAGTATTGAGGTTTATAAAATGGCAGAGATATAATCTGATCGTTTTTGTAACAGTATCATTGTTTCTTATTTTCAAAATCTCCTTTGGGCTGTGTGCATGTTCAAATAACTTGGAAAAAGCAGGTTCTTATTTACTTGTCGGTTTAATTTCTTAAATATCTTAAATATTTACAATGATTCCTGGTTACTATTATTAATAATACCAGTCATAATGGCGTTTGTCTTTTTTGGCTTTGAAGCACTTTGATGCAAATCTGTTGACATTACATTTGTTACCTGTTCTTTGTGTGTTCAATGGGCACAGCCTTAATATCTAGTCTTTCTCTAATGCAGCTGCAAATAATGTTGCTAAGATAAAAATCATGCATGTCATCCACCTTCTCTTGATTGTTAGGATTGATAGATTATTAGGATTGTTAGGAAGCATCCAGTTAAGTTGGGAGGAAGTAATGTCAGTTGATCTACAATGGTACTAGAGACAGCTCCCTTCATTTTAATTCTCATGAACTTGGTGCATTTTAGAGCTCAAATACATTCCACGGCAAGAATGTGCCTGTTGGTCATTGTCACATTTTGATTGAATACTCTGGGATGTTATATTTATTGCATATCAAAAAAATCTTATCACTGGTTAGTACTGATTTTTGGTTTGTATTTTCAATGGTAAAATGTGAATTCAAATCGCTGAACAGCCCTAAACGGTCCTTTGTTGACTCATGAGTGAATTGGATTTGAGCCCATTTTATTTGGAGCTTTGGGCATTATATTAACAATGCATATCAGATATCATGGGGTTCTATAGTTGCAATATGTTCTTGAGGTCTGTTAGAATGTTGTATAAAAAGTCCAGAGTCAACATACTATGAACGGAATATACTTGAAGCACAAATCATCAGGCGGGAAGGGAAACAGGGTTTTAACTTTTCAGGTGGAAATCCATTGTTGAACAATCTTGGAAACAATCCCTGTTTCGCTTTCGGCGAATGTTGAGTGTTCTCAACATTTGCTTTTTTTATTGCTGATTTCCGATATCTGCAGGATTTTTTTGATTTTCATTGACAATTAGTCAACGTTAAACTTGCTTCTGCCTTGGTAAGAAAGTAGACATGCCTCGTCAGGCTACCAAAACAAATAAATCATGCTTGCCTAAAGGATGTCTGGACTGGGAAGGAGTAGGGATATGAATGATCTTTCACACTGGTGTGAAGAAACTTTGACTTCCTCTGGAGCTATCCTTTGGAGATTGGGAAGTTCTCATGTGCTTGGTGCTCTATAGGCATAGTCAGTGTTTAATCAGCAGAAGGCATATTCTGTTGAAGTTGTTTTATAAAATTTACTCGGGTATCTTGTTGATATGGTTGTCTCCCATGCTATCCCTTTGGCTCATGATGGCAAGTGTAGCTGAGATGTTGGGGGTCCACTGCGTAGTTAAGAATAGGAAACCATGTGGAGTACAAGCCATTATATGTGATCTTGGAAGATTCTGTATTTAGGAGAAATGTAGTTACCTTGTTTTAATTGATATTTGAAAGAGATTTGACCTGGTATCCAATGCTTTGCCCACAGAAAACATTGAAATTCATCAAAATGTGCAAAACCTTCTTAATTTATTTTCTATCAGAGTTGCCATATTTTAGTTGAGACCTCAAACCGAGGTCACCAGCTGTTGTTTTTGGTGGGATGTTACAGTTTCCATAGTAGTCGTTCAGCAAAGGATAAGGATTAGAATGATAGAGACAAACAGCATAGAAACAGCCAAACCTGCCTATGCCAACTATAATGCCCCATCTAAGCAAGTCCAATTTAACTGCTTTTGGCCCACATCCCTCTGAACCTTTCCTGTCCATGTACTTATCCAAATGTATTTTAAATGTTTGTTTCATGAAGTCATTCAACTCATGATACTAAATGGATTATTGACGCTGTATCCATTGTTTATTTCTAGGATTTTATTGCTTGGAAATCGGCTGTATTATTCCCTACATTACAATCGAGACTATGTTTCAAAGATACATCAGTAGCTATAGATCCAAGGCCAGGAAAGGTGCTACATGAATTCAATTTATCCTTTCCATCAATGATACATTGGATGACATCAAAAGGCATAGTGTTGTTGTGTTTGTCTGCACGTATTTAGGAAAGAATGGTCATGCTTTCTGGGAAGTATTTCTGGAAAAAAGGGGAAAGGATGTTACCCAAAATTATTGACGTAAATAGTGAAATACCTAGCAGAGTTTGTGGGGTCATCATTGGATAATTGGTGCAGCTGTGTGGCACATGAGGGAACTTGGGAAGTATTGAAAAATATAAGACATTTGCTCCTATTGTTGAATTACATGTTAAGGAGACTTGCATAGGATAGCAACCATAGCTGGGGCAGTACATTTAATGCAGAGAACCAGTGAAGTTTAGTCTAATGTTTATCATCTGTTATAAATAACAGCAGTCCCAAAGCTGTTTCAGTGCGGTGTATCAGAGTCATGCCTAGATCATTCTCCTTCATGTTTCAAAGTTGCTGGATGTGCAAAAATTGTCTGCTGTTCTGGAACAAAACAGGATGTGGAATTATGGCAAAGAGGAGAACTACTCACATAGTAATATGGCCTGGTCCAAACTGGAGTAATTGTATTTGTGTTTTCATCCAATGCATATCTGAATTTAAAGTATCCTAGTTTAGATTATAAAGGGATTGTGGCAAATGTTGAAAGAAGCACTACAATTCATTGACTATCCGTGGAGTACCTGTGGAGAAATGAAAAAGGTTTCTGGTTAATGGTCCAATGAAAGGCCATTGACTGAAACATTAATTCGTTTTTTCTCTCTACAGATGCTATCTGACCTGCAAAGTATTTTCAACATTTTACACTTATATTTCAAGTTTACAGCATCTACAGTATTTTAATTTTATTTTAGTTTAAATTAAATGGGGGGGTTTTATCTGCAGGGCTTGAATGTATCATAAAATTATTAACACTAATGAGGAATCCAGAAAGTGAGTTTCGCAGTAATTTAAAAATGTGTTGATAAATGTGGTCCCTTTGTGTGGCCATTAACTATCCAGTTGACAATAAAATAATGAACTGTGTCTTATATTTTTATTGAATCTAAAAGAATAGAAAAAAAGAAATCAAATATTACATCTGAGATTAAACTAAATTGTTTCCTCAAGATGCCATTTTGATTTATATATTCACTTTTGGACACCTTCTCCATTTGTTAGATACGGAGCTAACATATTTTGTCTAAACAAAATAAATCCTTTCCTGCATTTATTTCTTAGGTTAGTTTTAACTAAAGGCAGGTCAAATTGATATTATTCAGGATAGTAATATTTGAGTTGCTATTTTCCTTCAGTATCATTTTGAACATAAACTTTTGCACAAATCTATATCTTAAAACTGTAGACCTGGTATTATTGTGGTACAACGGATGTTGAAATCCCTCTGCTATCACTTTCAGTTAATGGTGTGCAGTGTTTAGCCCGAAGCTCCACTCTTCCAACCATCAGAACCAATAATCTTTACATTGCATAGTGCCCCAGTATCGATAGCTTCTCTTGCCTGGGGCATCTGCTTTGATATGTTAATATTTTTGAGTACCAAATTCAGTGGAGATCATATTAATGTTGTTCATACGGACTAGTGCTTCGCTTAGATGAATATTCAGATCTCCTGCTTTCAAAAGAAAACCATCTCCTATTTACTGAAGTTGCATCTATTCTGATCACCCTTGGAATTACTGTAACAATTCATCCCAACTTTCTAAGACCCAAGCAGATCAGGCTTAAGTTTGGATCTTTAATTAAGAAAGGTGCAATTGTTTTAAATTTTAGAAATTTCAGATATCGAACGGGACAACATAATGAACATATTGCTGTTGTGAATCCTTAAGAGGTGTTAGGTGGTCTGTGCACCAATCTTTATTCGCTGTAAGGGGAACAGAGTGACATTTGCCCCGTGTCTCTTCTTTTTTGAAATCTTGATGGCAAACTCCTAAAAAAAAAGCTCTTGATTCGCCTTGTGATCATTCACACTTGCTGCCCCAGGCAAATTCAGAAGCTTAAACACTACTATAGCCCCTGGGCCATGCAAAAAGGACCAGACTGCCGGCAAAAGCACTTTTCGATTGCTCTTGGCAACGTAAAATACAAACTACTTTGAATCAAAACATTTTTGGAATTAATATGGGTTGAACATTGCTTGCTGCTTGCTGCTTGCTCTACACTTTAAGGAATGCAGGTTTGTAAAATCATTCGAAGCAATGGATTTTATGCCTAGTCATGGAATAATGCCAGATCAAATCTCTTTTCAAAAGCGTTCTGCTTATAATCCAGCAACACTTGTTAAACACAAAACATTTTATTTTCTCTTCTTGCTCATTTTTTCTGTCTCCTTTCAAGGAGAGCTTCACATGTAGAAACTCTTATAGAAACATATAAAATTATAAAAGGACTGGACAAGCTAGATGCAGAAAAAATGTTCCCAATGTTGGGTGAGTCCAGAACCAGGGGCCACAGTCTTAGAATAAAGGGGAGGTCATTTAAGACTGAGCTGAGAAAAACCCAGAGAGTTGTGAATTTATGGAATTCCCGGCCACAGAGGCAGTGGAGGCCAAATCACTAGATGGATTTAAGAGAGAGTTGGATAGTGCTCTAGGGGCTAGTGGAGTCAAGGGATATGGGGTTATTGATGGCGGACGATCAGCCATGATCACAATGAATGGCGGTGCTGGCTCGAAGGGCCGAATGGCCTCCTCCTGCACCTATTTTCTATGTTTCTATGTGGTTGGACTTAAAATACACAACTTCACATTTAACAACAAATGTTTGACAAATATTCTCAAACACCAATTTGCAAAATATAATTTCACCTTGGAAAAAAGGAAAATGTGTTTTTAGAAGACAGTTTGATTGCTTGCATTCATAAACCAATCCAATTTAATGTCAGAATTACTATTATCTCCTGTTTTCACGTGGTGTTGGTTGACTCTCTATTTTTTAGTACCAAATTCGCATCATATTAATGTCCTGAACATCAAATAATTATCCTGTGCTCAATAGTGTGAACATTTAATATGTAGAGCAAAGGTGACTATAATTTGTGGAGTGCTGGAGAGTGCTGGAGGAACACAGCTGGTCAGGCAGCATCCATGGAGGGAAATGAACAGTCAATGTTTCGGGTCAGAACACTTCATCTGTCCATTTTCCTTCATTGATCTGATGGGCCTGTTCAGTTCCTCCAACATCTTGTTCTTTTGCTCAGGATTTCAGAATCTGCCATCTCTTGTATCTCCATTGTATCCCAGTAATTGATTGATGATTAAACTAGAATAATTACTGCATGTTTGAATGTATATATCACCTCCACTGGGTAGATAGGAGTCCCTAAAAAACACATTTAAATATCCAGGCCCTTAATTTTAAAAATCCAATACGTGATTAATGCTAATTACTGTTTGAGAATTTGGTTTGCTTTGTCATTTATCATAACTCTGAACAAAGTTTTTAAATGCATGCATAGGATTCAATTCAGCCACAGTTAAGATTTTAAGAAGCAAATTAAATTTACATTTTAATTCAAAGTCAAACATAATACCACTGATCTGAATCTTTGTAACAAATTAAATGCATTCCAAATTTACAAAGGCAACAAACGTATGTTGGAAAATGTAAGGGGTGATAATTCATGATCAACAAGAATGACTCTATAGAGCCATATTTATTTTGAAATAATATCGAGGTCCATTAAATGGAGTCATTTGTTAACTGAAGTGATTGATATTTGCATGTCAAATATGACTCAAATTACGTAGATGTGCCTAAACATTTGCATTCAGCTATATGTAGAGTATCAAGTGACCATTACAGACATCAAATTTCTCAAGAAATTAATTACACACAATAGAAAAATACATGGAATGAAGAATTTTCTCGTATCCACAGATAATTCCTAAACACTTTCAGAAAGCTTGTTTTCCTAATATTGTTAATATAGTGACTAGATAAATTAATTCCCAAACTGTTTGGATCATCTATGTTTAATGAGTATCAGAATTTAAATTGCAGCCTGAATTTATTTAATACAAAATTATAAAAATGTTTCATTTTTCCATACTTTAAAGTTGAAGATGAAAAATAATAAATTAAACATATAAAATCAAGTATTTGCTGCCATATTAATTTTGAATTTTAATTCTTTCTAAATTTACATGGTTTTCCTAATGAATAAATTCTATCATGTAAAAATGATACATTCCCTCTCCAATTAACTAGCTGTTTCACCAACATATGAATATTAATCCCTTGTCATGCTTACTGATATAGTCAGGAATGTCTACTATGCTCCCTGCATGAGTGTCGGGTATTTATAGATGTTACAAATTAACATAACATCTATGAATATCTAACTTACATCACAGTATACAGATACAGGATAAAGAGAATAATGTGCACAGCAAGATACAGTCCAGTAAGGTCCAACTAAAGATAGTCTGAGGGTCTCCTTGAGGTTATGCTATACTCAGTTCCATATTTTATTTTATATTGAGTTTTACTGTAACTTATTTTAAGTAAGGGGATAGCTGCAAATGCTAATGGAATTGTTTCCAGTATATTTTCATTCAAACTCACATTGCTCTGGAGAACAAATGGCAAAGAATGCAAACTTTCCATATATCACAATAACACTCCAATCCATATAATTTATCATATCGCAGCAGGTAGGACTAATATAGGTGGGCTACCTTGGATGGCATGGGCAAGCTGGGCAGAAGGGCCTGTTTCCATGCTGTATGTCTCTACGACTATGTCTCTATGTATAACAAATGGAGTTTCAGTACTCAGGGAGATATGTACTATACTTACCACATACTGATTCTAAAGAGAAGCAGCATTAAATTGCTCCAAAATACCATGCCTTTTGGGTGGAATGGTGTCATTTGTTAACACACTGTACTGTTTTTAATCTAAGCTGTGGGTTCATTACCAGCCAAATTCAAGATTTATTAAAGGCTCTGCCATCATCTTCATAGATCTGGTCTAATATTAATTTTGGCATTTTCAGTACAGTTATTAGTTGCTGTCAAACTGCAGCAGCAATTTGACAGTCATATATAAAGAGGTCAATAGATGTGCAAGTTTATGAAATAGAAAAAGCAAATTAGTGTGATGGAACACATTCTTTTGTAAGTGAGACAAAGGCAAGCTGCTGCAGCAAACTAGAGACAGAATTTCTTGGCATCGACCCAATGATTTCTACTCTAGATCATGAATATTGTTTTAAGAGGGGTGATGTCTGATTTTCTATTGTTATTACATATCAGAGGATGTATGCAATAGATCACCAAAAATATGGAAAACATTTTCTCTGAGCAGGGAAATGTAGCATTATGTTTCAATTTTCCTACAAAATCCGTTTTAATTGTATTATCATGGAGAATGTTGTATAAACTGTAGAGGATCTATTTTTACACATCTCAGAATGTACAGAAGAGGGTTCATTTAAGCAAAGGGGAGGCTGTTAAAATCATTAAAAGGTTGAATAGCTCTTAAGTTTCACAACTTTCCTTTTTCAAGGGTGCTCTTTCTGAGTATTTAATTGGAAGGATATTTTCAAAATGAACATTTGCCATATAATTTCTAAGAATTGAACCACCCGGGAATAAAGGGGTATCAAGAGCAGTTAGCTCCACAAACACTTAAGATGGGTCAAGGCAAAGAAGCATGTATCCCTTATTACCTCAAGGAATCCTTTGGCCACCTCTCTGCCAACTGAAGCCTTTTTCCTGCCCTGTGCTGCAATCACTGACTCCCCTTCACGGGACATGATGTCTTTCTTGCCATGTTGTGAACATTTTTTCCCATGTCACCAAAACAATTGACCTTTCCAACAATGGACTGAGTCTCCACCTTTTGCCTTTTGCACAGCCTGTGGCCATGGTATCAATTTGGTCAAGTAGCAATAATAAAGTGTTAATAAAGTCTTCAGCAGAACTTTAACCATGCTGAGTTCTTAGCCTCTTTAGCCAACATATACTTTTCTTGCCTCCTCATAAATACCAGTATAAAAATATATATTTTTGCGGAGAGGCATCCCAAGCCAATTGAATAGATTTCCGACTTGCTGGTTGTAGAATAATATTACTAGCAGAGTATTCGTCCATCGTTCATATGTGCAAAAACATATAAATGGGGAAGGGAACATTTCTTTATTACATCCTAAATAGATTCTGCAGTCATCATATTTTCTTCAATAATTGTCGGAAGCTTGATCATAAATTAAAAATGTAAATGAACATTATAATTTATAATAGCTTATTTATAAATAAGTTACAGGTTAGATAACACATATTTGCTTGCTGAATAAATTTCAGTAAAGGGATAAGTTGTCATAGATGTGGTTTTATTAAAGAAGATATCTTTTGAGAGAAATATTGTTATTTATTTTTATTTTTGGGATGGAAATGTCAGACTGAGCTTACATTCATTTTCCATTGCCAATTGCTCTTGAGACAATAACGGAGACTACCTTTTTAAATTGGTGCAGTTTGTAACGGTCAAAGTTGTTACGTTTTTTAATTTTAGTATTTAGTTTAGAGATACAGCATGAAAACAGGTGCATCAGCCACCATCTATGCCGACCATTGATCTCCCGTTCACACGAGTTCTATGTTATCCAACTTTTGCATCCATTCCCTACACACTATGGGACAATTTTCAGAGGGCCAATAAACCTACAAACCTGCACGTCTTTGGGATGTGGGAGGAAACCGGAGCACCTGGAGGAAACCCATGCGGTCACAGGGTGAACGTGCAAACTCAACACAGATAGCACCTGAGCACCCGAATCTCTGAAGATGTTAGGCAGCAGCACTACCAGCTGCACCACAGTGCTGCCCTCATACGGCATACTTAGCGAGTTGATTGGAAGCTGGAGAATTTAGACCCAACCTTGATCAGGGAATGGTAATACATTTCCAAACTAGGATGGGGGGTGACATTTTATGACTAAAAGGATAACAACACATTGAACTTCTAGATGATAGAGGTGACAAATTTAAAAGGTGCTGTCGAAGTAGTCTAGACAAGCAACTTTTATGCATTTTGTCGATAAAGCATTTCAAAGTAATTGGGGTCTGTGGTAAAAGGGAATGAATCTTGATGATGGTGGATGGGCAATCTGCTGGTTTCTCCTGTTCCAAACCGCTTTGTTAAATCTTTTTTTGATGTTATCTCATTTGCAAGACTTTTGCATGAAACATTGCATGGTAGATTGAGCAGATAAACAACAGAGCAAATACACAACAGACAACAGAACAATGCACTAGATGACACCAGTTAATAGGTCCCCCCTATGGCATTCCCTTGTAAACATTGTTGACAATGTTAATCGTCAACGTCTTGAATAGTTGCAAGTAGGAATTTGTAATACGTATAAAAGTAGATCAATCCTGCTAATATGAATATTACAAAGTGCACAGACAATGAGGGGGATTTAAAACACAAAATATCTCACTGGGTCAGGTAGCATAGATGGAGATAATGGATAGGTGATGTTTCACCCTTTTTTTCACCCTTCTTCAAACTTACCATACTTAAGACTATTGAAGGATCGTAGGCTTGAAATGTTAACAACATTTTCATCTCTCCCTGTTTGCTGCCTAACGTTTTGACACTTTGCAGTATTTCTAAAATTTAATTAATCGGTAGTTTCTTGATATTTGTGTCACAAAAAAAAAATTGCAAATGCTGGAAATCTGAAATCAAACAGAAAAACTTGAATTATTAAATAGTTAAAAATGTAAATCAACAGCGATTTACAAACATTCAGCAGGTCCGGCATTATCAGTGCAGGGAGAAACAGAGTCAATGTTACAAGTTGAAGGATCTTCAAAATTAAACTCAGTTTCTCTTTCCATATTGTGCCCTGATCTGCTGAGTGTTTCCAGCATCTTCTGTTTTTATTTTATATTTGATATTTATGTCCTGGATTTATGTCTTGATGTTTATTGGAAATATTGAATTCCAAGAACACTGTGGAAAATCTGACAATTGGAAGCATCTTGATAAGCAAAAGTATTTGGCTAAGATTCCATTCAGGAAAGTATTATAGATAGAATCATAGAGTCAGAGAGTGATACAGTGTAGAAACGGGCCCTATGGCCCAACTTGCCCACACCAGCCAACAATGTCCCAGCTACATTAGTCCCACTTGCCTGTGCTTGGTCCATATCACTCCAAACCTGTCCTATCCATGTACCTGTCCAACTGTTTCTTAAACGATGGGACGATGACTGCTTTGATTCCTGAGAGGTCCCACTCTCTCTCTAGTTACCCCTTTCAACCTTAAAACTGTAGATGTAGTTGAAGTTGAAATTGACTGAAACGTGGAAAGTGACAGGTACTTAGTAAAGAAATGTTGCTGGATTAGCACTTGAATATACTGGAAACATATTGTAAATGCTCTTTCCAATTTACAAATTGATATGAATTCAAAAACTCACCAAAAACTCATAAACATTTACCAAATTTATAGGTTACAATGTGTTATTAAAAATGATTTGAAATAAAATTTGATCTGGCCAGAACAATTGTGGTCAAAAATGAATTCACATTAGTTGAAATCTCACCCAAATTTCACTGTACCTTAATTGGTACATGTGACAATTAAATTGAATTTTGAAATCTTGAAAGTATACTACAATGAATTCAAATATGTATGAATGGTACTGAGGTAACTGGAGTTAAAAGAGAACCGGATTCCTTGAGAAATCCAAACACACTGGGTTTATTAATTGGTTTAATGAGCACTGTTTTATTTTATACAAACATAAATGTAACAATGAATGAAGCACCCTAGTGACCACATTTCCAAATGGACATAAATGTTATTTGTGTTAGTTTATTTAACCTCTTCCAGCGTCAGATGAGCACCCAAAGACATCACTACTCTCTATTTCCACCTATATCAATGTAAGTGACAGTCTTAGGATGCAACCTATCACAATCATTCGGCCCATAAAGTCTACTCAATAAAGTCTATTCAATCATGGCTGATCTACCCTTCCCTCTAAACCCCATTCTCCTGCCTTCTCCCCATAGCTCCTGACAACCATACTAATCAAGAATCTATCAATCTCCACCTGAAAAAAAAATTGGAAAGTCAATATCGAACACTCCCCTAGGACAGTCTGCTGATATGGAGAAACTTCACAGAGTAGCTTCCAAACTCACCGTAGACAGATCAATTATTATGCAAAGTTCACAGAACATGCTACAACTGACAAAATGTTTTCTCTCACTTTGAGTTGCTGATATGTTCATTCAATTAGCATTGTAGTGATAGCATCACTGGCAGAACTCCATTGTGGGATTTTACATAGGGTAGAGCAGTGGTGCTGTTGGAGACCGAGATTCAATCATGATCTTACTGTCTGAAGTTTATACATCTTCCCTGCATGGGTTGCCTCAGGGTGCTTCAGTCTCCCCCCCTCCCAAAGATGTATAGATCGCTAGGTTAATTAACTCCTATAAATTGCCTCACATGTGCAGATGAGTGGTAGAATCTGTGGAGAATTCAATAAAAACTGAAATTAATGTAGGACGAGTGTATTTAGGTGGTTGTTGGTTAGTGGTTGATGGAGACATATTGGGCCAAAGAGCCTGTTTCTATGCTGTATTTTTCCATGGCTTCATAACTCCTTCATCTGTAATATGACAATGACTGTCTACATAAGATGGGTGGGTATTTTAGGCCAGGAAGCCCTTCCAGAAGTAACCTACACATACTAATTGGACCTCTCCACTGAACTATGTATTTACAGGTTCAGATATCTGAGGTGATGGTCACTGAGATGCATGGCATTCTGCAGGATGACTTTTAGTCAAACTTGTATAGAGGACACATTGATTCACAATATCCTCACAAAGAAATATTTCCAAACGACCAATGCGAATCTCTGTTGTATCCAATGTATGGTTCACCGCTGCTTCACAGAAAATTGGCACAGTGGTGCAGTGGTAGTGTTACTGCCTTTCAGTACCAGATACCCGGGTTAGATCCTAACAATGGGTGCTGGTTGTACCAAGT
Source organism: Okamejei kenojei (assembly GCA_035221665.1). Lineage (NCBI taxonomy): Eukaryota > Metazoa > Chordata > Chondrichthyes > Rajiformes > Rajidae > Okamejei > Okamejei kenojei. The sequence continues at coordinate 92,855,929 of CM069135.1, forward strand.
TTGTATGTTCTCCCCATGACTATGTGGGTTTTCTGCGGGTGATCAGGTTTCCTCCCACACTCCAAAGACGTCCATGCTTGTAGGTTAATTGTCTTTGGTAAAAATTGTAAATTGTCCCTGGTATGTAGGATAGTGTAAGTGTACAGGATCATCACTGGTTGGCGCAGACTCGGTGGGACTCCCTGCACTTTTGTTCTAACCCTGTTTAAGTGAAGTAATCCATATGTCTTGTTAATCACCTGCCTTCAGGATTCAGGGGACTGCTATCACCTGTTCCTCACTGATATCAGTTGGTGACATGTACCCAAAGGTCCCCCTCCTGCTCCTCACTACTTCCAAGGATCCCAACATTCACTGTCTATATCCCAGTGTTTCTATAGCTCCCAAAACGCATCAACTCACATTTTAGTGACTGAATTCCATCTGCCATCTGGTCCATTCTGAAAGATTATCATAAATATCTGTCATTGCCTCAATTCACTGATCATGCAACCTAATTTGCCAGTTCATTTCAGCCAGTGCTGATTTTATGGCCTCACAGCTGCCTTTACTAGACTTGGATCCACAGTTCTCTCATTCAAACTCTTTGGTACATTCACTCGTATTGCAGAGTTGTAGAGCTGTACAGCTTGTTAACAGGCCCATCGCTCATCTTGTCCATGCTAACCGAATTGGCATACTGGACTAGTTCAATTTGCCTGTATTTAGCTCTTAGCCCTCTAGACCCATCCAATCACCACTAACTAGAGGTAAATTCATTATATCATTAATTAATTAATGAGTGATGGAGATTCTCTCAGAGCTGAATGATCTACATCATTTAGCTCCTAAATCTGATACATTCATGAGTGTTTATTAATTCACAATCCAAACACATATTAACACAAATATATAATGGAAATGCAACAAGGTTTCATGCACTCATGTTGACAACAATATTTCCAGCTTTATATCCTAATAAAATGATAACAGGCGTTAATGTTGCCTATAATGTGGTACTTATAAACACATTCAAAATAAATGTTAATGGTTTCATTATAATTTTTTAGAAATTGATGTATTAGCCTAATATAGCAGGCTTTCAAGGCAATGTTCAAGATAGTTCTAATTAAAAGATTCACAAAACAAGTAATTTGTTATAAAATTATTCTGATCATGCAGATAAAGCACAAGCCTCATTCTCCAAGTTCACATGCCAGTGATTAAAAACAAAATGTGAATGTCAACATGTTGGCAAGCCAAGGATTTATTGCCACCCCAAACTTCCATTGGAAAAATGTTTCAAAAATAGCTCAGTCCTGCACAAGAACAGACTCTTCGGCCCACAATGACCATGCCTATCCATGTCGTGTTGATGAGCTTCCTTCTTCAACCAGTGCAGTTGCACTCCAGTACTTTGAGCATGTGGACCAGGTTTTCCACTTTGGACTTTTTTCCTTGTAAATGGCACCGAGATAGGGGTGGTGAATCTGTGGAATTAATTGCCATAGAAGGCTGTGGAGCCCAAGACAATGGGTATTTTTAAGGCAGAGATAGATAGATTATTGATTAGTACAGGTGTCAGGGGTTGTGGGAAGAGGGCAGGAGAATGGGGTTTAGAGGTAAAGATAGATCAGCCATGATTGAATGGCGGAGTAGGCCATAGCCGAATAGCCTAATTCTGCTCGTATCACTTGTGAACCTACGAAAATATGTTGATTGTGCATTTGTGGGTTGTGCAAATAGAATGCACTATGTATAGGTGACAATTAAAAAAAACATTGAACCATTGATAAAATACAGGGCACATCCAAATTTGGATGGTCACCACTCCAGCAGGATAGATAAGCCAGGCTAGATTTGTACTGCATTGTGACAAACTGGTGATTCAAGAAGCAGCTTAGCATCACTTTTTCCAAGAGCAATAATAAATGGCAATACATTGCATTTCTCCAACATTGTGGCATATATAAATATTTGTTGATGGCCCACAGGTCCCGAGAATGAGGCTTGATGGAGATGTTGTCAACTTTGGGGATCCTTGAACCTGCAGATCAAGTTCCCTCCATTTCTCAGATACCGTAGGGCTCCATTATTAATTGTGTATACGTTAACCTTATTAGTCCTCCCAAAGTGCATTACCTTACCTGTACCAGGATTACATTCCATGAGCGTTCAACCTGTAGTCTAACACCACCATCCTCAATATCACATAGCAAAAATGTATATATCATCTACAAACTTGCAAATATAAGTCCCATGTTTGTATCCAAACCATTAACATATGTCACAAAATATTATGGGTCCCAATGCAGATGTCTGTGATATGACTGGTCAGACTTCCATTCACACTCTGCCTCCTATTAGCAAATCAATTTCAGACCTAATTTGCCAACTTCCCCTAGATTCAATTGCATGGAATTGCAAGTGAGGCCGCACTTGATGTATTACGTTCAGTTTTGCTCGCCCTGCTATAGGAAAAAAAACATTAAGCTGGAAAGCATGCAGAAACAATTTCTGAGAATGTTGCCAGGTCTCATGGGTCTGAGCAATGGGGAGAGATTGCTCAGGCTAGGGCTTTATTCCTTGGAGCACAGGAGGCTGAGGGTTGATCTTATGGAAATGTAGCAAATCATGAGGGGAATTGATAGGTTGAATGCACAGGATCTTTATCCCAGGGTAAGAACTAAAGGGCATAATGAAAGGTGAGGCGAAAGATTTAAAGGTACCTGAGGGGCAGCATTTTCACACAGTGGTTGGTGGGTGTATGAAGAGGGTTGCCAGGGGAAAATAGTTGAGACTAATACTATAACACCATTTAAAACATATTTGGACAGACAGGAAATGTTAAATGGGATTTGGACCATTAAATGGGCAAATGGAACGCAATGTGAATTGTATCAACCCAATTCATATTTCATTTTGACGTCTTGGTCTACAGTGATGAGTAGTATAATACTTCGCTCTAGTTTATATTACAATTGAGCATTAAATAGAGAGGAATAATGGTAAAATAGAATTGTAATTACAGAGCTGTCAATCAGCATGCATTGCTACCTCAAGAATCAGGTTGTGTATCTGAAAATGCCCTTTAATAGGCTGCACATTGTTATGCTGCTGAAACACAGCTTTCTGACTTGTCTCAATAGGATGAGACACCCAATTTCTTCTTTAGACTATTTTGTTCTTTAATCTTGAAAAGCCACCAATCACATAACAATTAAAATTTTCTATTAATCATGATGCTACCATCTGAAGAAGGGTCTGAAAATTGGTCTTGACCCCTAACGTCTCCAGAGATGCTGCCTGTCTCACTGAGTTACTCCAGCATTTTGTGTCTGTCTTTGGTTTAAACCAGCATCTGCAATTCCTTCCCATAGTATACTACCATGCTTGTCGCTAAATGTGTATTTTGAAGATCACCTGCATATTGATATTGAAATATTTCAAATTGATATTTACCTTTGTGCATGTCTTTAAACTAACTGTTGGTGTTCTGAAGTCTATCAACCTAATTAATATTTCATAATCTATTGATTTATTTTCAGGTAGCACATGCGTTGTGAATCCGACAGACCTGTTTTGTTCTGTTCCTGGACGTTTGTCACTACTCAGCTCCACTTCCAAATATAAAGTGACCATTGCAGAAGTGAAAAGGCGCCTCTCACCACCAGAATGTCTCAATGCTTCTCTCTTAGGAGGAATCTTACGGAGGTAAATTTTAACACTAAATACAAGTGGATCTGCCATGACGTCTGTTTCCAAAACACGAATTGGATATAACATGTGTAATGGATTGATGAACTCTATTTTGCATTACCTGGGCTAAATTCATTACAATGTGAATTAGATAGATAGATAATCTTTATTGTCATTATAACATGTGAACATGTACAACAAAATTAAAATGCCAACCAGTCAGTGCACCATTCACACATTTCTAAAAGCTACACACATCACTATAAAATAAGCATAAACACAAAACCATACATTATTCTGTCGATTTCACAATCCATTGGTATGTAGCGCACCTGCGCTCATTTGGTGGCTACTTAAGTGTAGTTATTGCTGTGGGATAAAAACTGTTTATTAGTCTGTTTGTCCTTGTCCTCATTGATCTGTACCGTCTGCCTGACGGCAAGAGTTCAAACAGGGAGTGGCCGGGGTGGGAAATGTCCTTTATAATGTCCTTTATAATGGGATTTCTTGAGACAGTGGGAACTGTGTAGGTCCTCCAAAGTGAGGAGCGGGCAGCCGATAATCTTCTGGGCATTGTCAATAGCCCTCTGGAGCGCTTTCCTCTGGGCCGATGTGCAGCTGGTGTACCACACGCATACACAGTATGTTAGGATGCTCTCTATGGAGGACAGCAGGAGTCTCTTGGTGATGTTGTTCTCTATAAGGATGCTCTCTATAAGAGGACAGCAGGAATCTCTTGGTGATGTTGTTCTTCCTGAGCACCCTCAGGAAGTGCAGTCTCTGCTGGACCATTTTCAGCAGCGCAGAGGTGTTCACGCTCCATGTCAGGTCTCCTCAATGTGGATTCCCAGGAAGTGGAAATCCGCCACCCTCTCCACACAGTCCCCTCCGCCACCCTCTCCACACAGATGATTAGTGGTGTAATGTCCATTTTCTTCTTCCTGTAGTCTATTATGAGCTCCTTTGTCTTTGAGATGTTGAGGAGCAGGTTATTCTCTCCACTCCACACTGTCAGCTGCTCCACCTCATCCCTGTAAGCGTACTCATCCCCCCCCCCCCCCCCAAAGATGAGCCCCTATGTTCTCCAATTCCCAGATTTCAAATGGGAATTGGAGAACTTACAACTTAAAATTACTCTGCAAAATTGTCTTGCGGAAAAAAAAGCGGTCTTGAATTTCAACAGTACAGGGGGGAAAAAAACCTCCTTCCACGTAACCTCTCCACAGTAATCATACACCATTGATATGTACACTACATTAAACATGGGTGGCCATTGAAATTGAAAAGCAATCACTTCAATTGACACTTGTTCAACAATACTATTAAACAATATTGCATGTAGACAAGTATTTAAGCTTGAGGTAATGAAAATAACCTTATTGCCATGAAAGTAGTCTTAGTTTTGAAAATTCTGCAAGAAATATTATTTTGTTATTGTGAGTGAAACACTGGCCATTAATGTCCTTACCCCCATTGACACAACAACAATATAATTTTCTATAACATGAGAAATTTTATAAAAAGCAACCATCACATTACAGCAGACCAACCTGTATATCAAATTCATTACAAGCATTACATAGAAACATAGAAACATAGAAATTAGGTGCAGGAGCAGGCCATTCGACCCTTCGAGCCTGCACCGTCATTCAATATGATCATGTCTGATCATCCAACTCAGTATCCTGTACCTGCCTTCTCTCCATACCCCCTGATCCCTTCAGCCACAAGGGCCACATCCAACTCCCTCTTAAATATGGCCAACGAACTGGCCTCAACTACCTTCTGTGGCAGAGAATTCCACAGATTCACCACTCTCTGTGTGAAAAACGATTTTCTCATCTTGGTCCTTAAAGACTTCCCCCTTATCCTTAAACTGTGACCCCTTGTCCTGGACTTCCCCAACATCGGGAACAATCTTCCTGCATCTAGCCTGTCCAATCCCTTAAGAATTTTGTAAGTCTCTATAAGATCACCCCTCAATCTTCTAAATTCCAGTGAGTACAAGCCAAGTCTATCCAGTTTTTCTTCATATGGAAGTCCTGCCATCCCAGGAATCAGTCTGGTGAACCTTCTCTGTACTCCCGCTATGGCAAGAATGTCTTTCCTCAGATTAGGAGACCAAAACTGCACGCAATACTCCAGGTGTGGCCTCACCAAGACCCTGTACAACTGCAGTAGAACCTCCCTGCTCTTGTACTCAAATCCTTTTGCTATGAATGCCAACATACCATTCGCTCTCTTCACAGCCTGCTGCACCTGCATGCCTACTTTCAATGACTGGTGTACCATGACACCCAGGTCTCGCTGCATCTCCCCTTTTCCTAATCGGTCACCATTCAAATAATAGTCTACCTTCCTGTTTTTGCCACCAAAGTGGATAACCTCACATTTATCCACATTATACTGCATTTGCCATGCATTTGCCCACTCACCCAGTCTATCCAAGTCATCCTGCAGCCTCCTAGCATCCTCCTAACAGCTAACACTGCCCTCCAGCTTCGTGTCATCTGCAAACTTCGAGATGTTGCATTTAATTCCCTCGTCCAAATCATTAATGTATATTGTAAATAGCTGGGGTCCCAGCACTGAGCCTTGCGGCACCCCACTAGTCACTGTCTGCCATCCTGAAAAGGACCCGTTCACTCCTACTCTTTGTTTCCTGTCTGCCAGCCAGTTCTCTATCCACATTAATACTGAACCACCAATACTGTGTGCTTTAAGTTTGTATACCAATCTCTTGTGTGGGACCTTGTCGAAAGACTTCTGAAAGTCCAGATACAACACATCCACTGCTTCTCCCTTATCCACTCTACTAGTTACATCCTCAAAAAATTCAATAAGATTTGTCAGACATGATTTACCCTTTGTAAATCCATGCTGACTTTGTCCAATGATTTCACCACTTTCCAAATGCGCTGCTATCCCATCTCTAATAATTGACTCTAGCAGTTTCCCCCACTACCGATGTTAGACTAACTGGTCTGTAATTCCCCGTTTTCTCTCTCCCTCCCTTTTAAAAAGTGGGGTTACATTAGCTACCCTCCAATCCTCAGGAACTACTCCAGAATCTAAAGAGTTTTGAAAAATTATCACTAAGGCATCTGCTATTTCTGGGGCTACTTCCTTAAGTACCCTGGGATGCAGCCTATCTGGCCCTGGGGATTTATAGGCCTTTAACCCATTCAATTTACCCAATACCACTTTCCAGCTAACCTGGATTTCACTCAGTTCCTCCATCTCATTTGACCCGCGATCCCCTGCTATTTCCGGAAAATTATTTATGTCTTCCTTAGTGAAGACAGAACCAAAGTAGTTATTCAATTGGTCTGCCATGTCCTTGTTTCCCCATGATCAATTCACCTGTTTCTAATTGCAAGGGACCTACATTTGTTTTAACTAACCAGACTGATTCCTGGGATACCAGACTGAATGTCAGGACTGTCTTACTGGATAGACTCTTATCTTAAGGGGTTGGACAGGCTAGATGCAGGAAGATTGTTCCCGATGTTGGGGAAGTCCAGGACAAGGGGTCACAGTTACCTTTAATAAAGTTTTTCAGTTTTCTATGTTTTGCGCTTTACATATCGATAAAAACTTTTGCAATCAGTTTTTATGTTTCCTGCCAGTTTTCTTTCATACTCCATTTTCCCTTTCCGAATTAAGCCCTTTGTCCACATCCAGGGATATTCAATATTCAGGTAAGGATAGACAGAGAGGAAAAGGAGGTGGTGTAGCGTTGCTGGTTAGAGAGGAGATTAACGCAATAGAAAGGAATGACATTAGCTTGGAGGATGTGGAATCGATATGGGTGGACCTGCGAAACACTAAGGGGCAGAAAACGCTAGTGGGTGTTGTGTACAGGCCACCTAACAGTAGTAGTGGAGTTGGGGATGGCATCAAACAGGAAATTAGAAATGCGTGCAACGAAGGTAAAACCGTTATAATGGGTGAGTTCAATCTACATATAGATTGGGTGAATCAAATTGGCAGGGGTGCTGAGGAAGAGGATTTCTTGGAATGTATGCGGGATAGTTTTCTAAACCAACATGTGGAGGAACCAACGAGAGAGCAGGCTATTCTAGACTGGATATTGAGTAATGAGGGAGGGTTAGTTAGCAGCCTTGTTGTACGTGGCCCCTTGGGCAAGAGTGACCATAATATGGTTGAGTTCTTCATTAAGATGCAGAGTGACATTGTTAATTCAGAAACACGGGTCCTGAACTTAAAGAAATGTAACTTTGAGGGTATGAGACGTGAATTGGCCAAGATGGACTGGCAATTGATTCTTGAAGGGTTGACGGTGGATATGCAATGGAAGGCATTTAAAGACTGCATGGATGAAATACAACAATTGTTCATCCCAGTATGGCAGGGAAGGTGGCGTGGATAACGAGGGAAATCAGGGATAGTATCAAAGAAAAAGATGAAGCGTACAAATTAGCCAGAAAAAGCAGCCATTACAATGAATGCGGGCTGTTTTTCATCCCAAGCTTCAATCAAGTACGATTACTATTGGAGAATTGCTGTAAATGCTCAAATAAAACTTCTATTTAAAGTAAATAAGCTTGCATCTGTTGTGGTTCAGTATTCTTAAACAGACAAAAACACTAATAAAATCAATGATCAAGCAGTACAATCTTTATTTCGCCAGGCGGGTGCGGTAAAACTCTTGACAGTATGCTGCCTACTATGGACCAGAACCATAGTAGGCAACTGTTGCTTTTCATAGTGTCCCATTCCCTTTCTGACCCATGTGATCTTTCCTTCTGCATCATTGGCAACTTTGAAACACAAATTGTCTGTTTGTCCTTCAGCCATTTATTATTTTTCCTACTTCTTTTGCTGTTGCTGGAGGTCGAGTAGCTATGTTTAAGTGTGACTCAGAGGTGTCTCTCATTTCAAATTGATCCCTTTGGTTTTATTCCTAATCCCGGGACCCCAAAGAACAAATAAGGGGTTAATGTTAGTTGTTCAAGTTTATTCAACCAGGGGGAGACTCGTTCCAAATATCCAGGATTAGGGAGGCACGTATATAATTCATGGATGATTTTAACAAGATTCTATAAATACTGGTCTTTTTTATTTGTGTGTATGGTTTCCTTTTACCTCCAGTCTTGCAGGAGGACATCCAAGTTCATACTTCCTTTTTTCAGTTTGCAATTATTTCGCAATAAGTTTGTGTATCCAACAGGGCATTATTTTCGACCTTCACTGTAGGTAGGTGTAATCAGTAGTACTGGGAAAAAGCTCCTGCCACTGTTATCCCAATTTCTACCGATCCCAATTTCTTATCAGTTATTGATCTCCGTGTTGTAAGGATTCGCCATTATGGTCTGCTGATAGTGGTTTCTGCATTTCTCTGGTTCAGTGGTTTCTGTAAGACTAACAAGGTTCTGGTCAATTGCTGTGCATATGTAATTAATTCACAATAAGGTTCCTGTCCAGTCTCAGTCAAGGCTTTACTTAAACTCTTAAAGTACTTACAAGGCAGACCCTTTAAAAAAGAAAATAACTTTGCCAATACAGCTGCAACTTCTTAAAGAGACACTATTTTAAAACACATGGGATTCTACAAAAAATTATCATGTAAATGAGCATGCTCATTCTTCCTTTTTCATCTTAATTATATGATTATTTCAACATTCATATATTCATATTCATATTACTTGTTTGTGGAACCCAGAACTGGTTCCACAAACAAGTAACAGTCTTTAAACTCACTCACTCTACATCCTCTTTCTGTGCCATTCACTCACTGCCAAATTCACTGCCAAATTTCCACACCTCATGCAATATGCTAAATTTCAGATATTCACACATGTTAATGCTATAAAATTCTCACTCAAGAGTAAAACAGTTATGTACTCCTCAAGGAAATCATGCAAAAACTCTTTAACCTTGAGACACACAAAAATGAAAAAATTTACATTTTAATATATGTTATTATCAGGCAAAGGCACGATGTCGTGCTGTTGTGTTGCTAACCTTGACCAAGCCTGCTTTGGAGAATTATAAAACAGAAACCATATACTTCTTAAATATAATTTAAGAAAAACAATAAGATAGATGTCCTGTTGACAGGATTCATACATGTTTGTCAGCCAGCCATTTACCAGAAAAATTCATACTTGTTCATAAATACAGCACATACTGAAGAATGGACTCAACCCAAAACACACTCTTGACTCTCTTGAACGAAAGGTCGTTTCTTTAAAAGCTTCAAAGTGTGTTACTTTCCACATTCTCTTCTCCTTCTTATCAATACAAATTTAACATGAAAGTTGCAGGAAGACATAATTATGTAATAACATTTCTCCGCTCCTCCTGTATTATCCCTGCTAAAATGAATTTCAATCGTCGCAAATGCATTTGTCTTCATTTACATTTTACACACAAACCAAATAGAAGCATATTGTTGCTGTTTCTTTACAATTTTCAACAATCCTCACAATATCATTAATTAACTTTACATTCCCTTGTCTGAAAGAGCCGTTATGTCTACTAGAACCTTTGGTTCTGTGTGAACCAATGTGCAGAATTCGTAATCTGCTGTGTAGGGCAATAATGTCAGCGGGAGACTTTGTTGTGGCCACTTGTATGTGTATTGCACTTAATAATGGCATGTTGGACTGGGAGGGTTAAGGCATACAGTAGCTCATGCAGTAGCAAGCGCTGTTTTTAAGTTGCGAAAGTCTTCTTATTGATGAGAGAGTTAGAGAATTGCTGTTGTGCCCTGGCGGGGACACCAATGTATCCACTGCCAGTAGAAGTTAACCAAGCCCTGAAATGGGATTGGTCCGATTCCCTGTCATACAGGGTCTTGCCACACCTCACACTTGCCCGATTACTCAGACTTTCCTCTCTCTCTCCACCAGGGAGACGAGCTCTGTTTTTCAAACTTAGGTTTCCATTTTTACATACCAATTGTTTAATATTATTTTGGCCAACCAAGCAGTCTATATTTCGCCAGGTGGGTGTTGTAAAACTCTTTACAGTATGCAGATTACAGTCTATACAGAGTTCTCATCCCCACACAAAGGGACAATGATCTCAGTAAATGTATATTTTCTCCAATAATCAATGATTCAGCAATACCTTATCTACAGAGCATAGTACAGCCTCTTGCTTCTTAAGATTGATAGATCCTTACGATTGACAGCATCTTAAGATTGACAGGCTCTTCTGACAGAGGAAGGGTTAGGCATATATGGGAAGGCTATTTTTCTACAGAACAAGCATTTTGTTTTTTTCTACTTATGACACACATTATAATCTTATAGAACAAGGATTAGTGTCATGATTCTGAATTCTCTTTTAAGGTTTACATTATAGAGACATTCATGAAACTGTGCTTGTTATCTCGCTTATGTTATTAGAAAGGGAACATCAACAGTTTGTTAGCTTTCTTACTGAAAGCAAAGGTTAGTGAATTTTGCTGGCTTTGTAATTTAATAGGAGAAGGTGAAAGCTTGTCTTATTTTCAGCTGAATACATTTTGTAAGTTTAAATCTTTAACTTCCACACATCTGTTGATGCAAATGTTTTCTCTATCCAATGGATATGAAGGGCTTTGGTGAAATAGGATAAACAATCTCAACATGTGGATGATTATTCACCATACAAAAATGACACATGATACATTTTAACACTTTTAGCAAAGATATAAAAGACTGGTATTGGAAATCATAATTCACTTTTTCTTACCATAGAAGAAGGTTGATATTACTGAAACATTTGTAACTTCGCTCTATCTGGAATAAGGAAGTCTAAATGCAAATGAGAAACCTTTCCTGAGCAACAACAGTCCTCACAATGAAAAGAAACATAAAATTATTATGTAAGTGATGGAAAGCGAATGAGATTCCATTTGTTACATTCTAATAGATCTAATGCAATATTTCTTTCCAATTCATCTTGAGTTTGATATACAAGGCAAAATGAAAAGCCCAGATACGTATGATACCTGTAGACTTTCCATTAAAAATGAGATGAGAAACAATTGACAATATTCTTACAATTGTGAGTGTTAAGAAGTATTAAAGCAAGCATTAATCACATTATGTGTGCGATATTCCTGTGCAAATTTCTTGGGTGTTTCTCCAGCTTTTGTTTATTATCTAGAGCAGCTCTTCAACAATGCGTTTTTTAGCTTTATTTACAGTGGTTCCATGGCCTTTGTGCCTGTGTGCTGGCTCAAAGCATATATACTGATGCATATTGTTAAATCTAGAATCAGGCAATAAGAAGATTAAATGAGGGTAGTTTTTATTAAAATCTTAATTGCTTGAGTGTAAAATAATATTAGACACAAGAAATTGGTGCATTATATCAGCTTACAAATCTCCTCATGCAGTTATGGCATAGAATCTTCCCCTCTCATTTGTTAATCTCTGTGATTCATCCAGATGGTGTTTTATTCAAGATGTGAAGATAATTTATTCTGTGAATCCAGGTCTCAGAAAATGCAAAACTGGCAGGATCTAGTTCACAGGTGTCAAGCACATCTAATCTGTTTGAAAAGCAGACAATGGTTTGAACTTATTTGGAGCAACTGCTTAAATTTTTTTAATGAAATGCAGCATGGTACGGATAAAATATATATAAGCTGCCAAAGTGTGATATGTAGAAACAAGCAAGTATGACCTCCTCCCAGACAATAGTTTCCTTCCCACAACTGCCATAGATGGATCCCTCCCCCATTTCCCCTGTGTCCAGTAGTTCTGCTCTTACTCCCCCTCCCCACAGGCAGACAAGTCTTTATATTTTATCCTGCCAGCCTCCACATCATTCTCCGACATTTCCGCCACCTTCAACGTGATCCCATCATCAGTCACATCTTCCAATCCCCGCCCCCTCCATCTTTCACAGATCCCACTTTCTCTACAACTCCTTAGTTTACTCATCCCTTCCCACCAAACCGCCCTCTCCCCAGGTATTTTCTCTTGCAACTGCATGAGATGTATCAGCTGTCCCAATACCTCCTCCCTCACATCCATCCAGGGATCTTTCCAGGTGAAACAGAGGTTCATATGAACTTCCTGTAATCTCATCTACAACATTTCGTGGTCTCCATTCCATCAATGAGCCCAAACATAGACTCAGTGTCCATTTCGCCGAACACTTGCACCTGGTCTATCAAGGTCTGCTGGATCTCCCAGTTGCTAATCATTTTAACTCCCTTTCCCATACTGAATTTTCTCATCGTGGGTATGCTCCATTGCCAGAGTGAGGACACATGCTAACTGGAGTAACTCACCTTATATTCCACTTCTGTCGTTTATAACTTAACTGTATTAACACTGAAACATTGAATTATCCAATTTTAGCTAACTTCCTACATATAAACTTTCTTTCATCCCCCTTCCCCCCACTCCCCTCTCTCTCCCTGGCCCCACCTGGACTCACACCAAAGTCTCCCCTTACCCTCCTCCCCATCCACCTGCATTCCTACCTCAGGCTTCACAATTTGCACTTCGTCTATCCTCATCTCATATCTTTTGCCTTCTCTTCACAATATATATTTTACAATATATGTTAATGATTTAGATTACAGGGACATTAGCAAATTTGCAGATGACACAAGGCTGGGTGGCAGTGTCAACTGTGATGAGGATGTTATGAGAATGCTGGGTGACTTGTACAGGTTGGGCGAGTGGGCAGATGCATGGCAGATGCAGTTATCCACTTTGGTAGCAAAAACAGGAAGGCAGATTATTATTTAACTAGTGTCAAGTTGGGAAAAGGGGAGGTACAATGGGATCTGGGGGTCCTTGTTCATCAGTCAAAGTATGTATGTAGGTACAGCAGGCAGTGAAGAAAGCGAATGGCATGTTGGCCTTCATAACAAGATGAGTTAAGTATAGTTGCAAAGAGATCATTCTGCAGTTGTACAGAGCGCTAGGAGACCACACCTGGAGCATTGTGTGCAGTTTTGGTCTCCAAATTCGAGGAAGGACATTTTTGCTATTGAGGGAGTGCAGCATAGGTTCACAAGGTTAATCCCGGGATGGCGGGACTGTCATATGCTGAGAGAATGGAGTAGCTGGGCTTGTATACTCTGGCATTTAGAAGGATGAGAGGGGATCTTATTGAAACATAAATTATTAAGGGTTTGGACATGCTAGAGGCAGGAAACATGTTCCCGATGTTGGGGGGAGTCCAGAACCAGCGGCCACAGATTAAGAATAAGGGGTAAGCCATTTAGAACGGAGATGAGGAAACACTTTTTCAGTTGTGAGTGTGGAATTCTCTACCTCAGAGGGCGGTGGACGCCGGTTCTCTGGATACTTTCAAGAGAGAGCTGGATAGGGCTCTTAAAGGTAGCAGAGTCAGGGGATATAGGGAGAAGCAGGAATAGGGTACTGATTGTGGATGATCAGTCATGATCACATTGAATGACGCTGCTGGCTTGAAGGGCCGAATGGCCTATTCTTGCACCTATTGTCTATTCCTCTCTGGCCTTTGTCCAATCATTTGCCCTATCAACCCCGCCCCCCTCCCCCCTTCAGCTTTATCCAGCTATTTCTAGCCAGACTTTGTCCTCCCCACCTCTCTCCCCCCACCAGCACAATAAGTATGAAGTAGGGTCCCAACACAAAACATTACCTATTCATATTCTTCAGGCTGCCTGACTCGCTGAATTACTCCAGCATTTTGAGTCTATTTTTTCAAACTAGCATCTGAAGTTTCTTGTATCTGCAAGCATGACAAGTCCATTATCTTCATCAAACTATTGAACAGATGGTTATGAATATCGTCATCACCATTCCTTCCCCTACTTTCAGTAAGAACTGCAACTTCACCATGAATTATCTGCCATAGAAGGATCTGTGGAATTATCTGCCACAGAAGGTAGTTGAGGCCAGTTTGTTGGCTATATTTAAGAGGGAGTTAGATGTGGCCCTTGTGACTAAAGGGATCAGGGGGTATGGAGAGAAGGCAGGTACAGGATACTGAGTTGGATGATCAGCCATGATCATATTGAATGGTGGTGCCGAATGGCCTACTCCTGCACCTATTTTCTATGTTTCTATGACTTATTTTTCCAGTGATATAATTTCAGTTGGTTAAGACAATATATAGGAGCTGGTAGTCTCATATGAACCTGAAAAAGGCTTCCAACCTGAAACGTCACCTATTCCTATCTCCAGAGATGCTGCCTGACCCGCTGAGTTATTCCAGCATTTTGTGTCTATCTTTGGTATAAACCAGCATCTGCCGTTTCTTCTTCCGCATATAGGAGGCAGTAATGTGTTCCCACAGATAATTAAACAATCTGCCTCAGTCATCCATTTGCTACAGTTTCTTCCCTTAAAATGAAGCAATGTATAACATTTGAACACATTCTGTTTCACAAGGAGCAACTCAGTAAATATACATTCTGACAGATGTAGAAGTACAAGTAGTCTGCATTGAGATTAGACTATACTTAGAACATATAAATTCAGTAAATCATTTAAAGGGAAAGTTATATGGAAAATAATTTATGAGAAATGTGTGAATCATAAATTTATCATTAGCATATTAATAAAATACATAATTGCTAGTTGTTATTAATTTGAAAGAAAAGCTAGTTCCAGATATTCCAACTTTTTCTCTTACATTGCTGTCCACATTTGTCAGGTGTGCCTGAGTTCTTGGTAGTGCAAGTCATTGTGATAGTCATGTGAGTGAGGACACTCATTAACACACAGTGAAGGATGGCTGTAGACATGCACAGCAGCCAGATACAAATTGATGATTCCCGAGTTTGGAACCTAGCACTTCTGCTAATCCCCTCATTTAAATATACATGGGAGGGAATCAGGAGATGACTGTGCAGCCACTCAAGCCTGTTCTTGTTTCATGTATTCCACTTGGGTAGCTTACAATCCAATGAACATGGAATTCTCCATTTGCAGGTAACTTGTAACAACCCCATCCCATCACCTCTCCCCACTGCTCTCCCATTCATCCAGCCTTGGTACCCCACCTGGACATGCACCCATTTCTCCCCTCCCCTGCACCCACATTCTTTCCTCTGGCTTCACAATTAAAAACTCTCCAATCCTTTTGACCCACAGTTACTCCAGCACTTTGTGTCTGCTCTTATTTCTATTGTTCATGCTAACTTGTTCCATTATGTTTAGCGATGATTATGGCACTGCCCACTGCAGACATCCCTTCACAGACGACATCCCTTCACAATATAGCATGACTGGGAGAAGTCGTTAAGGGCTTCTTAAAACAAGCATCAATTGATTAGGAGAAGAGGAGGATGTAAACAGTTCTCAACAAGAAACATATCAGTCCAGTGCCTTCAGAGAGCAATTTCCGAACTGAAGCTCAGTAATCAACAATGACCAACATCTGCATTTAATTAATATTTGAAATCAGGCACCTGTTCTGTATATAGTGCACCTCCCTTTACAAGCACAAGCTATATTTAAATGGTGCAAACCACTCATGTTGTTGACCACCCACTACAGCAGCCAATCTCAGGCAAGCATGGTTAATGGCATTTGGATTCTACAATCATTTAAATAGGCAGAAAACATGAAGAGGGCATTTTTAGTGTAGATTCCAGAGATACAGTGCAGAAACAGACACTTCAACCCACCGAGTCCATGCTGACCAGCAATCACCCTACACACTAACCTGCACGCACTAGGGATTTAAAAAATATATAACTTACCAAAACCAATTAACCTACAAACTTGCATGTCTTTGGAGTATGGGAGGAAGCCGGAGCATCCCTGAAAACCCCCACAAAGTCACTTGGAGAACATACAAACTTTGTACGGACGGTGCCCGTGGTCAGGATCTCTGGTGCTGCAAGGCAAGAACTCTAGCAGTGCACCACAGTGCCGCCCTCAATGGAAGATTGCCAACATTCCATCAGGCATGAATAAAAGGATTATGCCTATTTTTGGCTCCTATAAAGTCTAGTCTTCATTGTCCTTTGGGGCACATATACCTAAATAGAAACCAAATTCAAACTTTATGGTCCAATCATTTCTAAAGAGTTTAGTTACCTGGTTTTATCTTTTTAATAAATGCATGTGAAGTGTATAAGTGTTTCATGATGCTTTGGCAAAGTGTTTTGGTTCTATGCATGCATACGATGCCAAAGATACAAAATGTAAAATCATGAATCATAGTCTCTGGAACTCTCTGCCACAGAGGGTAGTTGAGGCCAGTTCATTGGCTATATTTAAGAGTGAGTTGGATGTGGCCCTTGTGGCTAAGGGGATCAGAGGGTATGGAGAGAAGGCAGGTACGGGATACTGAGTTGGATGATCAGCCATGATCATATTGAATGGCGGTGCAGGCTCGAAGGGCTGAATGGCCTACTCCTGCACCTAATTTCTATGTTTCTATGTTTCTATGAATTATACAGAGGAGTAATCAAATCCTTAAGCATAAAGGTGATTGGCAAAAGAAACAAAAGGGAAAAGTGGTAAACATGTGCATTTCTGAATGATTTGTGTCTGAAATGCACTGATGATGGAACAATGGAATGCTGCCAAAACTATTGCATCATTTTAAAGGAAGCAGGATTGTTAAGACAGAAAGAAAGATGTGAGAATGGGACTAACTGAAATATACATACATAAAGCCGATATGAGCTCAAACCGCTATAGCAGCAGAGAGTCATGTCATAGAGACATAACACAGAGAAACAGGCCCTTCTAATAATGCTTAAGGAAGAACTGCAGATGGTGGAAAAATCGAAGGTAGATAATGCTGGAGAATGTCAGTGGGTGAGACAGCATCTATGGAGCGAAGGACTAGGTGACTTTTCGGGTTGATACCCTTCTTCAGACTGAAGAAGGGTCTCGACTCGAAACATCACCTATTAATAATGCTGATCATAAAATATCAATCTATAATCTCATTTCTTGGACATTGGTCTGCACTTGGTCTGCTACTCAAGTTCTCATCTAGATATTAAATATTGTGAAAGTCATACTTCCAAAATCCGCTCAGACATTCTGTTCCAGATTCCAACAATTCTCTGGGGAAAATATGATTCTTCTAACTCCATCTGAACCTATTACTCCTTCACCTTAAACCTTGACATGCTAGTTTTATATAGTTCTGCTATTTGGAATGGTTTCCAACGATATGCTTCATCTATGCCTTCCCATCATTTTGTATACATTTGGTATCAAGTTGCTTATCAAGTTGTATCTGGATTTTCAAAAAGCCTTTGACAAGGTCCCACACAAGAGATTAGTGTGCAAAATTAGAGCACATGTTATTGGGGGTAGGGTATTGACATGGATAGAGAACTGGTTGGCAGACAGGAAGCAAAGAGTAGGAATTAACGGGTCCTTTTCAAAATGGCAGACAGTGACTAGTGGGTGCCGCAAGGCTCGTTGCTGGGACCCCAGTTATTTAAAATGTATATTAATGATTTAGACGAGATAATTAAATGTAACATCTCCAAGTTTGCGGATGACACAAAGCTGGATGGCAGTGTGAGCTGCAAGAAGGATGCTATGAGGCTGCACGGTGACTTGGATAGGTTGGGTGAGTGGGCAGATGCAGTATATATGTGGATAAATGTGAAGTTATCCACTTTGGTGACAAGAACAGGAAGGCAGATTATTATCTGAATGGTGTCAGATTAGGAAAAGGGGAGGTGCAACGAGAGCTGGGTGTACATCAGTCACTGAAAGTAAGCATGCAGTGAAGAAAGCTAATGGTATGTTGGCCTTCATTGTGAGAGGATTTGAGTTTAGGAGCAAGGAGGTCCTACTGCAGTTGTACAGGGCCCTGGTGAGAATGCACCTGGAGTATTGTGTGCAATTTAGGTCTCCTAATTTGGGGAAGGACATTATTGCTATTGTGGGAGTGCCACGTAGGTTCTCCAGGTTAATTCCGGGGATAGCGGGACTGACAGATGATGAAAGAATGGATCGACTGGGCTTGTAATC
The DNA here is from genome assembly GCA_035221665.1 of Okamejei kenojei. Lineage (NCBI taxonomy): Eukaryota > Metazoa > Chordata > Chondrichthyes > Rajiformes > Rajidae > Okamejei > Okamejei kenojei. Next base: position 92,874,531 of record CM069135.1, read on the forward strand.
ACTGGAATTTAGAAGGATGAGAGGGGATCTTATAGAAACATATAACATTCTTAAAGGATTGGACAGGCTGGATGCAGGAAAAATGTTCCCGATGTTGGGGGAGTCCAGAACCAGGGGTCACTGTTTAGGAATAAGGGGTAGGCCATTTAGGACAGAGATGAGGGCAAACCTTTTCGCCCAGAGAGTTGTGAATGTAGACTTCTGTCTCAGAAGGCAGTGGAGGCCAACTCACTGGATGTTTTCAAGAGAGAGTTGGATTTTGCTCTTAGGGCTGAAGAAATCAAGGGATGTGGGAAAAAAGCAGGAACGGGGTACTGATTTTAGATGATCCATGATCATATTGAATGGCGGTGCTAGCCGAATGGCCTACTCCTGCACCCTATTTTTTAAATGCTTCTACAGCTGAAATATTGCATCCTAAACAACACCCTATTGAAACTCTGCAACCTCCTGTGTAATCACATTCATTCAATATGTGATAACCAAATCTGGCCTAATTAATGTTTTATAAAGTTGTAAATTAACCTCTTTGCTCTTCTATTTCATGTCCTTCCTATTAACAGCAATAAACCTCTATGTTTTCTTAACTACCTTATCGAGTTTTGCAGGATTTGAATGCCTAGGTCCCTCCATGACTCAGTACTTCCAAGGGCCATAGCATTCATCATGTACTGTACGTCCTAGTTTTATTAGTCTCCAAAAATCCATCATATGAAACTAAGCAGAATTTAATTCCACCTGACATTGGTATATCTAGCCTTCATCCCTCCTTTATCATTTATAATCTGCCTGTTCTGTGCTGTAACCATTGTATCATTCTGAAATTCCCCAACTTATGGGGAATAGTAAGATTAAATGAGAACTTACCAGTTTGAAGTTTGATCTTTATTTTATGAGGAGTTACGATAAGGGATTACGTGAAGAACCCCGTACAGCCGTTCGTGCGTCAATCTTCAATGCAACGGTGTGAAATCACAGGTAATAGTGACTGAAGTATAATAGTAAGAACAAAAGACTAGAACTACCAGATGATATTTATTAAGGTTGGGAGCGGAGGGCACGTAACTCCTCATAAATTAAAGATCAAACTTCAAACTGGTAAGTTCTAGTTTAATCTTACTATTTTACTTCGGAGTCACGTGAGTGACTATGTGAAGATTTCAAAGCTCTGTGATTTCATGCCGTGTGAAACGAGTACACACAACCACAGCTGCCTCATTGACAAATGAGGGGAAAACATTCATAATGCATACAGTCATGACATAGATGTAAAACATGTTGATGCTGTTTAAATGAAATAATAATATTTCTATCTATTACCCAGATGGAAAATATAACCAGAACATAAATAGAGTTAACAAATACCCCTGGTTCAGCAATGGGTTATTATAAATGTTTGGAGATTTGTTCATTGGACAATGCTGCAGCCGTAACAATGTGACCCAGCAGAACGCAAGTACCCTTGCTGCCGATGTTGTAGCAGCCCTGGTGGAATGATACCTGGAATCAGAATCCATTCCTACATAACGCAAACTCCGTTTTTATCATCTGGAGTGGCCTGAACAAATACGTTCTCCCAAATTTTTTGTGACTAACAGCGTTGCTAGTCCAGAACCTCCAAGGCTCTTGGTGACCGCGATGTATTGTTGTATGTATGTGTGCTTACCTTATCAAAGGTTCCCTGGAATGCCTGTGACTATTTTGAGACCTGACCCCCTTCTGGTCTGCTCAAGTATTTATAACATAATATTATATATTATAATTTACAGATGTAATCATCCTGTACCATCACAATTATGTAGCGACTGAACCTGCTGCGCTAAACCAGCACCAGAAGGATAACTACCTAATAAGCTCCAGCAAAATTTAAGGATATAGCTGGAGCCTCCTGGTGAAATAGTGTTCACAAATGTCAACATCGCATATGGCATTGTACTGGTCCTGGTAGACCTATGTTGAAGATATCCTACCACTTGTTATCCGGCGTGAACCTGACAGAGCGGGTCTTGTTTGCTACAGCCAACTCAATGAGAAAACACATTGACACAATTAATGGCCTTACAACTCAATAATTAACAAACGATCATTTAACATGAACTCCAAACATTAGCAATTTATACCATTTTCAATGTAACATGAGCATAAACAAACTTTTTCATCTCCTGGAAAAGAAAAGTTCTGCATTTTGGTGCTATCCAAGCACTTTGAACACATAGAAGGATAGATGTAACAACCCAAACCTTAGGGCGGTTTATTAAACCTGCAGAACATAATTTGAGTTTATCATGCAACGGCTGATTTCCCAAGCCTCATGTTGAACCAGCAAAATTACGTTTAAAATAACCGAATAAGGTTATATTATTATTCCCGACAAATTGGGAATCAATTTGCATAATCACACAATAGGAACCTAAAGCGGCCTCTTAATTACTTTATTTGAAGCCTCGATTGATGAAGCAAAATGGAGGGAGCCATAAAAGACCTTCATTCTCCTTGTAGCGAGAATGTATCTTTCACCACTTTTATGCCACATATTTTGCAACCAGTGAATAAGCATGAAAACAACATATATATTATTAGGTGTTCCATTTAACCAGAATTTCATAATACAGTGTGATTCAACACCAATTCTGTGTTGCCATTAACCTATACTTGATGATTCTCCTGTGGCAACAAGATTATGTAACCATTCCAGGGGTTTTTAAATGATTGCACAGTTCGTGACTACCATATGCCATCATCATAATGTATCAACCTGAACCCGAGTATGACAAGATGCATATTTGCCCAATCACTCTTTAACCCATACAATGCCCGTAGGGTCTATAAGATAGTTGATACCAATAACAGAAAATTGGTAAGTCATGCAAGTCTGCTCCACCTCCAATTTTGGTATCTGCCATAAACAGCAACTGTGGCCCAATTTCCAAGCCAGTCTTGCAAGACAATCTTGGCCCCTATACTGAACCCAATTCTAACCTGCTTGAAATGCTAGTATTGTCCATTTTACAAGGTTAGACCCCTCAAAGTAGCTGATAATGTCTCAATCATTTGTAATATATAACTAAGTGTACCCCTTACCAAGTTGTAAGTGGTCCCTCAATTGTAGAGTAGCACAGGTACAGTGCGTGGAACCTCTGGCCAGCTTTCATTCTGCCACCAACTTCAGCGAACCGCTTACTGCCGATGAAGATGTGGGGTGCGTTGTCGCCGAAACTATGAAACCTTGCTCATTCCAATAGCTTGTGCTTCGTTCTGCAGATTTCGCCTATGGAAAGGTCTTACCTGAATAGAAGATTTGGCGGCCAACTGTAATGTCCCCCTGAGAGCTGTGTTCACTGCATATGTGTTTTGGATGGCAACTTTTCTGCCAGGCATAGACCTCTGGCACGTGCCCTACATCCCTTGGGCATGCTCTACGGCTATGCCCTCAGACTCAGCGTTAGACTATACTGATCCTGCATGCTTCCTCTTACATGAGGGAGCCATTAAGCAGCCCTGTTACAAGGTGCTGCTGGCGCGGCTTCAGCAATACGCCGACTTTGCCATGGATCCAGCATCAGACTAATACTGTCGCAGCATGCTCTCCTCCTACATGAGGGAGACATTGAACAGGCCTGTTACAAAGCGCTGCTGATGCAATTTCCCATTTAGGGCCATTAGCACCATTTTGCAATATAATGAAAGATTTACCTAACAACTACTGGAGCAGCAATGAATACTGTTTGTCCATCATTGTGACTTTATTAATGTCAGCTGGTGATAACAAGGTATGTTAACAATGACCTACATGGAACTTAATAGTTAACCTTTTAACAAGATAACAGTTGTCCTACTTGCACAGCTGAATCGCATATATACTAATACCAATTGGTCTAACAACTAGAAAAAGCTGTTATATAACAACAAAACTGTTACTGGAGTCTATTGACTGCAATCTGTTGCCCAGGTCGTCTTCAACGGCCAATTGTATACCTAAAGGTGAATCCCAATGTCCTACAAGTCTATTTGATAGGAACTTAATCTAACTGGATAGAGCAGTCCAATTTCTCAAATATAGTTTGAGACTCAACAGTGGATTTTAGCACATACACAACCAGAGTTTTTGAACTAAGAATAGTTCTCTTTGAAGGCTTTTTTGTCATAATTCTGTTATATTGCTTTATCCTAGCAATGCCTCCTCATCCCCCATGATCACTGTAAATATAATACCCTACTAAGTAGCCTATTCCCATGAAGGAGCCCTGAACAAGGTACTGCTGGCGCCCATGAAGCAGCCCTGAACAAAGGTGCTGCTGGCGCGGCCTTTCCCATAGGCCAGCATTTGCCATAGATTTGGCGTTCTCATGAAGTAGCCCTGAGCAAAGGTGCTGCTGGCACAGCCTCTCTAATCGGCTAGCCTGCCATAACTTTTATTTTTATTTTTATTTTTTATTTTTATTTAATAGAGGTAAATACATCAGCGTACATCACATATATATTTTACAATCATTGTACCCCATAATTTTATGGTTTTTAAAGAAAAAGAATAGAAACATAGAGAGTGAAGTAGGTGAAAAGAGTTGTGAAAGTGAAAGAGCGTGCCAAAGGGGGGAGAAAAAAAACCCCTTGGTCAAAGAGTTAAAGAAAGGGAATTAAGAGATAGACCCTAGAAAATAAAAAGAAAAAAGAGAGAGAAATAAAAAAGGCAGTTACTATATTAAATATATCACGCAAAAGGAATTTACCAACTCGATAGTTTTTCATCCCCCTTTACTAAGGCCCGAGGTACTCTTGCACCCTATCTTTGTAGCAATTCTATAAATGCAGACCACGTCTGATAGAAACAATCTGATTTTCCTGCCAGGTGGAGTCTCATATCTTCCAGATGTAGTGTTTCAAACATAGTTGAAATCCACATATTTAATGTTGGTATAGGGACATTTTTCCAGAATTTTAAGATTAGCTTTTGTCCTATTATTAAGCCGTAATCAAATAGATTCTTTTGACACACATTTAATTCTGAACTACCTTCTGTCATTCCGAAAATAATCCATTCTGGCTTTGGTGTTATTTTTATTTTAAACAGTTTTGTGAAGATTTCCAAGATTTCAGTCCAAAACCTTTGAATTTTTGGACAAAAGGTGAATGAGTGCACTATAGTAGCTTCTTGAAACTGGCATTTATCACAAATTGGTGAGACGTTGGGGAAACATTTATTTAATTTAGTATAATCTGTGTAAAATTTAAAATTGTATTAAAGTGTGTCTTATGTTAATTGAGCATTTATGCACATTTTTTAAGTACTCTTTCCACTTTTCATTGGAAATTGTTATGCCTAATTCATTTTCCCACTCTCCTCTGCCATAACTTGGCATTCCCCTGGAGCAGTCCTGAGCAAAGGTACTGCTGGCACCGCCTCTGCAATAGGCTAGCCTGCCATAGCTTGGCATCCCCATGAGCAGCCCTGAGCAAAGGTACTGCTGGCACAACCTTTCCCATAGGCTGGCACTGCCATAACTTGGCATCCCCATGAAGCAGCCCTACCCAAAGGTGCTGCTGGCATAGCCTCTCCAATAGGCTGACCCAACTCCTTCTGAAGGAGTGTCTCTAAATTCATTCCCAGAGGGGAAACCTCCCAACATCTTTCTTTATTGTACTGACCATTTTTGTCAGTTGTCCCCATATCCTGGAGATTGCTGTGGTTTGTGAACCGCATAGCTGAATTTCCCCTCCCCGGGAATCAATATAAATATATATATACATACCCGCGGTAACCCTCCCGGCACCCGGGCTAATGATTTAGGTGAGTTTTAACCCCATCTCCTGGGGACTACTGCGGTCAGGGAACTGCCTATTCTTGGGTTTCCCCTCCACCGGGAACCCAGGCTGACCGTTTAGGTCAGTTTAGCCCCATACCTTGCGGAGTACTGTGGTCTGGAACCGCCTATTCTTGGGTATCCTCTCCCCGGGAACCCAACATGTGGAATCACTGACCGTGTTATCAGTGACTCCGATCGCAAAACCCGACATTCGCCAGCTCTCCGCTTCCGCGGTCCCCAAAGCCCTAGGCTGGTTCCCTCGTCGGCCATCGCAAACATCCCGCAAAACATCTGTGGTTCCTGCAGGAGACCTACAACGGGTAAGGAATAGCACTTACCTGAAGTTTAGACTTACCATTGGAGGAGCTGCACTGCTCCACAGTCGCCTGCACGAAAGCGTCTGACAGTAGAGCACGAACGGATGTACGGGATTCTTCATGTAGTCACTCACGTGACTCCGAAGTAAAATAACTTCATATGTCCATATGTTCTAGGAGCAGAATTGTGGCCATTCGGTCCATCGTCTACTCCATCATTCATTCATGGCTGATCTATATTTCCCTCTCAACCCCATTCTCCTGCCTTTTTCCCCAATAGCTCTGACACCCTTATTAATAAAGAATCTGTCAATCTCCAACTATAAAATGTCCTTTGACTTGGCCTCCTTAGCCATCTGTGGCAGATGGGTTCACAAACAGTATTACACTTGACCCTAATTAAACTGATACACAAAGGAATAACTGTTCCTAAATGGGCATGTTTACTTTTAGTTTGCTGTGCACATTCATCTGATGAATTCCATGGTATTTGGGCTGACGTCTAGTAACAGCATGCACGGTGATTAAAATTACTCTTTGGATCAAAATTGACTCATTTTACCACTGTTTTTATTCACACATCTGTCTGCGAGAATACTGCTTCAAAAAGTGTAGCTTCAAGCTTGGAAAGAATATCAGTCATCATATTTGAAAATATCTGAAAATGTTTCCCTTAAAGTGATAAGTAAAATCAGATCTGATCTAGTCCATTATAGAGATCTCCTCGAAAAAATTGGAATTAAAAAAAAAAAATTAAAGTCAGCATAAAGCAAGCATGACTGGCCTAAGTGTTAAATAATCCTAAGACTATTAAATGTAGCACTGAAATTAAATGGTTGAAATAATGAACAGATACTTTAGACTTTCGAGATACAGCTTGGAAACAGGCCCACCGTGTCCACACCAACCAGTGATCCTACATGCTAGCACTATCCTACACACACTAGGGACAATTTACAATTTTACCGAAGCCAATTAACTTACAAACCTGGGGTACACAAAAAGCTGGATAAACTCAGCGGGTGCAGCAGCATCTAAGGAGCGAAGGAGATAGGCGACGTTTCGGGTCGAGACCCTTCTTCAGGCGCGTCTTTGGAGTGTGGAAGGAAACCGGGGTACCCGGAGAAAACCCACACAGGTCACGGGTAGAACGTACAAACTATGCACAGACAGCAATTGTAGTCAGGATCGAACCCGGGTCTCTGGCGCTGTAAGGCTGAAACTCTACCACTGCTCCATAGCGCCTGTGTACAATATTTCTCTACCAATTAGACTCATCTTCCATGAACATTGTACTTTTCCAAATGAAGTTGGTGATTATCAAGATAGTGAGCACTATGTTCAGAATTCTAACCCCTCCATCTTTCTGAGAAATTTGTCTCCAGTTTTGCAATTCTATGATTCCAGTGAGGTCAATAGAATGGAATTTTATAATTAGAGCATATTATAGGGACACAGGTACATAGCCTGTTTGGTGCTGTTAGTCCAAGTACACCTTAGCGACAAACCCTGAAGAACCAGACTCTCTAAGCCCCTAACCCTGCAAATTCCTGCTGAGTAACCTGATACATTTCTATTTCCCACATCTGTAATTGTCCACATTATTTCCAGCGGTATGACAGTTAACAATCTCAAAGCAAACAATTCCATATTGAGGAGAATGATATTTAAGTACTGGACTGAGGGAAATGATGTCCTGCAAGATATTTGACCGAGAGTGGTCCTCCACATACAATGGAAGTATGTTCATCCAGTTAGATGACCAATACCTATTTTTCCACCAATACCTATTTTTCCACCAATACCAAGAGTAGTTTCACTGACTCTTTAATTTATTGCTATATATGAACTTTGTGTATATTATCTGCCATGCTTGCTAGTTTTTAGAGTGTTTTGAGAAGTTGAAAGCTGCTTTCCAATTCGGGACAGATACATGCTGCGTCAATTGTGCAATGGAAAGGGGTTGAATCAGAAAGGGCTTTTCATTCCAACAGGAAAATGGCCATCCCGTTAGACTAGGTAGATGTGAAGCCAGGTGCAATTTCCCTCATGGCCTTATTATTCAAAAAGCCATAACATTAGTACTAAATATAACTCCTTGTGAGCTTTATCAAGAATGAGATGCATTATTTTTACATGATTTTAACTTAAACCTGTGCATGCCATTTACGTATGCACTTCTAGACAGACATCTCTTGGACAAATGCAGTCATGTTAACTTGCATCAGTCGTGAATGCAATGAAGAGAATGAATCTATTGTCTGTAAATCAAGTGAGGTGCATAAAAGGTAGCCAATCTACTACACATCAATGTGAAGTATTGAAATCAGCTCCAAACACCTTACTGTTTCGTCCTAGGTTGAGAATGTGTTAGTGCTCGTAACTGAGTGGATTTGCTTTTCATTGTGAATGATACTAACAATTGATGTTAATATCTACAGAGCTAAGTCTAAGAATGGAGGACGATGTTTACGAGAGAAGTTGGACAGGTTGGGACTGAACTTACCAGCTGGCAGACGGAAAGCAGCCAATGTCACCCTGCTAACCTCTCTGGTTGAAGGTAAGGTCCACATCCAGAGAATGATGATGCTAATGAATCATTCATGCCTCCTTACATTTTGAAGGATTTTACTGTGGCATTCATTAGGGTCTTTTGTCATGGATCAAGTTGGTAAAAAATGTTCATTAGATCTCAGGAAACACCCCATGACAAGTTCCATAATCTTGAATGTTAAAGGACCTTTGCCATTACAGATATAAATTCCGGATAAACATCCGGAATTTATATCTGTAGTCCTCAGATATAATGAGTCCATGCCAACCACTAATCACCCATTCACATTAGTTTTATGTTATCCCACTTTCTCATTGTCTCCGTCCACACTTGGAGAAATTTTACAGAGGCCAATTAACCTTCAAACTCACATGTCTTTTTAGGATGTGGGAGGAAACCGGAGATCCCGGAGGAAACCCATGCAGTCACAGGGAGAAAGTGCAAACTCAGCACAGACCACAACTGAGGTCAGGGCACTGTGAGGCAGCAGCTCCACCAGCTGCACCACTGTGTTGCCCCTGAAATGAAACAACAATAATGAAGTTATGTTGATGTTATATTATGAATGATGTAATGTAGTTCATAACATAATTGGTTCGAGTGCTAGAGGATGAAAAATTAACAGATGAACTATAAATTCCTTTTCAATTTAACATTTCTGAAATCCTGAATAACTTCTAAGGCAATCTGAAACTAACTTTAAATGTTGGCTGAGATCTTCCCTACTACGGAGTCCATTAAGCATTTCCAATCAAACATGCGCAAACCTTTTCATTGCACCAGAGGTGGTAGATTTGTGATGTAATTAATTTGTGATGTAAAATACATTTTCATTCTAATTTCAGAGAACTATTCCACAAAAAAAAAACTTCCTATCTCCAAATAAAAGAAAAGAGAATTACTGAACATAATCATATTGACCCAGTCTGAGGTTGTTCAATTTTATCCTGGGACACCAAGTTGAGGCATGCCTGACTAAAACTTACAATGAAGTTTCTTGAATAAACAGCCTCAGTTAGTTTTTGAGGACAGGAGATAAAATAAGTGGTCAAATGCATCATTGCTTCATCTTTGATTTTAAATCCAATTCCCAATAAACCTTTATTGGGTTTTAATCTATGCGATAAAATGAATTTTGGAGCTTCTTAGGGAAATATCATTTAATCTTTCCTTGACAAAAAGAATTGCCCCATGGATTTAATTCTCTTCTGGGAAAACAAAGTTACTGGATTGGTTCCCAGAGGGTACGTCTGGAGTGAACATGAGGCATGTTCAAATCCTACCATGCCATTTCAAGGAGGGGGCATAGAGGTAGTCTTAAAAATTAAACAACTAATGGCATGTTTAACAGAATTAAAAACACAAACTTGTTGTTTGTTCCATTTCTTAATCTGATAAATTTAAATTTCCCATTTCATACATGTCACCCAACTTTTTAATTCCCAATCTTTCCCATTGTCTATATGTTTTATCCATAAAAGATGGTTTAAATACCGGATTATTCACTATTGGTGTTAATGATGATAAGTTTCTTAATTTTAAAGTTAATTTTATTTGTTTCCAAATTCGAATTATATTGTGTATGATTGGATTCTTCTTATATAGCTCTGCTTTTGTTCCTATTTTCCTCAATTTTGCACTCTTCTCAGAGTCATCATTTTAGAGTCATAGAGTGTGGAAACCCCATACTCTATGGCCCTTCGGAATATATCCCAACTCTGCAATTCCATTTATCACCGACAAACATGTCCCAGCTATACTTGTCTCACCTGCCTGCACCTGGTCCATATCCCTCCAAACCTGTCCTATCCATGTACCTGTCCAACTGCTTCTTAAATTATGGGATAGTCCCAGCTTCAACTACCTCCTCAGGCAGCTCGTTCCATACACCCACCACCCTCTGTGTGAAAAAGTTACCCTCGGATTCCTACTAAATCTTTTCCCCTTCACCCTGAATCTATATCCTCTGGTTCTCAATTCCCTTACTCTGGGCAAGGGACTGTGCATCTACCCGATCTATTTCTCTCATGATTTTGTACACGTCTATAAGATCTTCATAATTTAATTATCTTACTATTTATATTATTTTATTTATCTCCATATACTGCCCTTTTTCATTTTGGTTAAATATTTATTTCTGTCTCTCTGCTATCTGTCTATGGATCCAGTTTCTAGTTTAAATAACCCTGAAATAAATTAACAAATTGGCACCAAAGGATAATCCTAAACCATTTGAGAGACTGCAGTTTAACTTGATCTCAACCTTGGATACCAACAATTAAATTAATCAGCTGAAATTGCACTGATATTCAGACATTGATGTTAGGGTGACTACATTGCAAGATAATGAAAAAATTGTGGAAGATGTTAAACATCACCAAGCTGAATGATTTTGGTGCACTTTAAGATCATTTCTGGCAATTCAACTTCTGCATTATTGCATTGGGAAGTCCAGTACTATTTTAGATCATTATACTGTATTATACCCTGGTCAGATGAATTTCAGTGCAGCAGAACTCTGTTGGTCTGCATTTAAATCTCTTTCCATAATTTTGTAATCAGATTAATAACGACAATAATAAATTACTTTTCTTTTTACAGGGCAAATCTGAGAAAATGGTGACTTATTAGAAATTAATATAAAGGGAAAACAGTGGTCAAAATCTAACATATCTTTATGAAGTTTAAGGCAGTCAATTCCTTGTTTAGACTATAAAGATTACTGCTTGTAATGGCTCAATGGGTATAAACTACATTTAGCTGATTTATAACAAAGAGCCAGACACCTAGTTAAATATCTGTTCAGTGTTGTGTTGGAAATCTTTCAGCTGGCATGGTGATGGGTTGCTACATTGGCACCATGTGCTCCAGAGTTCATGTTCCTAACTGCTCCTCAAGCAATCCTAATAAGTATTTCTATGTTTGTGGCTAATAGATGAGAACAAAATTGGGTTTTGCTTTGATGTTCCGTCCACCATCTGACTGCATCTGTTCAAGTTCATTTACGATACGATACAATAGAACTTTATTTAAAGAAGACAGACACAAAATCCTTGAGTAACTCAGCAGGAAAGGCAGCAACTCTGGAGAGAACGAATGGGTGATGTTTCGGGTCAAGACCCTTTTTCAGAACTTTATTTATCTCCAGGAGGGAAATTGGTCTTCCAGCAGTCATAAAACATGACAAATCCTGCTGAGTTACTCCAGCATTTTGTGTCTGTCTTCTTGAAATAAAGTCCTATCGCATTGTATCGAAAATTAACTTTAACAGATGCAGTCAGATGGTGGACGGAACATCAAAGCCAAACCTAATTTTGTTCTCATCTATCAGCCACAAACATAGAAATACCTATCAGGAGGATTGCTTGGAAAGCAGTACACAAACGTGGAATTAAAGTGACGAGTGTAAAGTACAGGATTAGGATGTGCAAAGATTGGTGAGTGGGGGAGGGAGAGGGAAGGGGAGTCAGTCTACCCCACGACAGAAGGGGGAGGGGGTTGTACAGTTTGATAGCCACAGGGAAAAATGATCTCCTGTGACGTTCTGTGCTGCACCTTGGTGGAATTTTCTTGGTATACTGAATGCACAGAAGTCCAAAGAATGACTGTAGAATTACAGAGGGACACAGGCAACACAATCAGCCTGCCATACCCACTGCAAACCTAGACCTCCACTCTTTCAAAGATGTGTGAATGTCATTTTCGCAGAGCATTACCTCAATAAAGAGCAGGTAGGTGCTCCCCGATATCTTGCTAACAAAATTACAAAAATAGCTTTTCTGGATCTTAAATCATTGCAGTTTGTGGGGGTATGCTGAGTACAAAATGGCTATCACATGTTCTAATGGTTATTATCAAACGGACTACAGTTCAAAAGTACTTAATTGTAGGTAAAACACAACGGGATTTCCTGAGGTTGTGGAAAGAGCTATCATTATACTGAATGGACATTGTTCGCAGTTTTTTATAAAACATTTAACAACTTTCTTTTTTATGGTTATTGCTTACACTGGTGTTACATAGAAACATAGAAAATAGGTGCAGGAATAGGCATTCGGCCCTTCGAGCCTGCACCGCCATTCAATATGATCATGGCTGATCATCCAACTCAGTATCCTGTACCTGCCTTCTCTCCATACCCCCTGATCCCTTTAGCTACAATGGCCACATCTAACTCCCTCTTAAATATAGCCAATGAACTGGCCTCAACTACTTTCTGTGGCAGAGTTTTACTGCATAATTAGAAAACTGATGATTACTGTAAAAATATTTGTTGCTTATTTCTTCAGAGGCAACCTTGTTCAATGGTAGCATTTCACTTCAGAATCCTAAATTTGTGGGTTTGACCCCCCACTCACGCCTTTGTACAAATCAAGTCGAGAATTTAATCCCGGCTGCATGGACTCGGTGGGTCGAAGGGCCTGTCTCCACACTGTATCTCTAAACATAAATTAAACAAAGCTAGATGACAAGTTGTTTGTGGGAAATATCACTATTCGGACAAAGCATTAACTATCATGAATGTAAAAGATTCCAAGTCATCATTGAAAGAAGAGAAAGAGAATTTACCTAATATCCTGGTCAACATCCCTTAACCAACAGCATGTGAAATAGATTATCTGCTTAGTTGCCCGATTATTTTGAGTGGGATGTTCCAGTGTGCAAATTTACAGATATTAAACACGAAAAAGAGCACGTATTTCAAAAAATAATGCAGAAGCAGCCTATGTATCAAAGGTGAGGGGGAACGATTTAATAGGAACCTGAGGGGAATCTTTTTCCTGAAATGGTGGTAGGTGTATGTAATGAACTGCCAGAGGTGGTTTTTGAGGCAGGTATTATCACAACATTTAAAATGCTTTTCGGAAGTGGCAGCGCTGCCTTAGCAGCTGCGGCTCGCCTGCAGTCTGTCTGTTCTTTCTATGTTTGTTGTTTTTTTGTCCTGTTTTAGCTAATTAAATTTAGTTATTAGGTTGTGTATGTGGGGGGGGGGGGGGGGGGGGGGGGGGGCGTGGGGGGGCGTGTGGGGGGGGGGGGGTGGGGCAGGGGTGGGAGAAACTTGTTTTAGTCTCTTCCTTTGGTGGGGTGCGACTTTTCTTGTCATATCCCCCGTCTTTGTCTCCGTCTGCGCTGAGGCCTAATGGCGGTCTGGCGGCCTCCAACTGCGACCGACTTCGAGGCTCCGGAGGCAGAGCCAGCCAGGACTTACCAGCGTGAGGCTGGCCGACTTCGGGGCTGTAGCTGGTTCCGGCGGCCCGACTCGACCCGGGGCTGAGGCGTTTCCCAGCGGCGACGGCCTGACTCTGGGCTGAGGCGGTTTCCCAGTGGCGAAGGCCTGACTCGAGGCTGGGGTGGTGTCCCGGCGGAGGCCCGACTTCGGTGGTTCGACCGCAGGCCCAGTGGACAACATCGTCGGGAGCTCGCAGGTCACAGGTTGGTGACCTGTTTTTCTGGAGCTCCCTTGGCAACTGTTTCGTCCGCTGGACTGGAGGGCGGCAGCTTCGACCGGCCTGTGCCGCGGAGTTTGAATCGGACCATTCGCGGAGCATGGTTGGGCCGCGGGACTGACTTACTTACCATCGCCCGGTGGGGTCACAACACCCGAAGCCTGGATTGCCTCAGCACAGATGGAGAACAAGGAGGGAAGACTTTTGCCTTCCATCACAGTGAGGATGTGCCTGGTGGACTCACTGTGGTGGATGTTAAATTTGTGTTTATTGTGTTTATTGCGTGTGTTGTTATTTTATTAAATGTATGACTGCAACGAAATTTTGTTCAGACCGAAAGGTCTGAATGACAATAAAGGATACTTTACTTTTTTACTTTTTTAAAATACATTTGGACAGTTACATGGATAGGATAGGTTTAGAGGGATAAGGACCACATGCAGGCAGGTGGGAATAGTGTAGATGGGGCATGTTGGTCGGCATGGGTAAGTTGGGCAAAGGGCTTGTTTCAGTGCTGTATAACTATAATTAATTATCATATATTTTGTGATACAGAAGGAGGCCATTTCTCCTATCAGTAATACCGGCTCTCAGAACAATCACGTTGATCTCATTCTCCACATTGCCCTGTAACGTATTTTCTCTTACACACTCATCAACTCCCTACTGATTCTTCTATCACCTATTCACATGAGGAGTCATTTACAGGAGGCAATTAACTGAATAACAAACACATCTTTGGGTTACGGGACAAAACCAAAGTACCTCGGGGGAAACCTATGTTGAGAAGGTGTAAAAGTCATGCAGACAGGACCGGAGATCAGGATCACTGGGTCACTGGACTTGTGATGCATCAGCAATACCTGGTGCCATTGTGCTGCCCAGTATCCCCTCTGGAGTGAAATGTTCGCTGTAACTGTGTTCTTAATTTTCCTCCTTTTATAACAACTATAATGTCTTTTAGTTGTGGTTCATCGACCAACACTGCAGAACGACACCCTAACAAAAAGCACATGTTATTTGCTGTATGTGAATTGCTGCAGCCAATCTGAAGCTGAAATGGTTTGAAATAACCTTGTGACCTTGCTACACCTGTCCAAACTGAAGAAGCAATCTCATCACTCAGTGCTTAGTAATGGCTTTCTCCTCAGTTACAATGATCTGCAATCTGACATTTATGTTTTGATAAAAAATCTGTAAAATTAATCCCTTTTTATATAAATTGTAATGTTTCCTGTTGTCTCCTCAATGGTGATAATGTCTACTTGTCTTTTTTACGACGAAGGTTCCTCTGAGAGGATGCGTTTATTTTATTAGACGTTTTTCTACTGCAGATTGTACCCACTGCTGCCATTCTGCTTTCTCCTGCAGAACGCCTCGTTTACCCTACAGATTTCTCTGTGAGAGCTCAATTCAGCTCCACTAGCAGGAAGCTGTGAACCAGCTTTCTGCAAATTGTGAAGCTTTAATACATTCCCCCTTCCTCCCTCCCATCAGAGATGTGGTAGACTGCCAGCACACACTGTCGCACTGAAAATGTTTCCATTGAAACCTGGTGATACGAGGCTTTGCACATCACTTGTCAGCGCTGAATAAAGTTGGTGCTGCCAATTCCCAGGTATTTAAACAGAATTTTGAGACAACTTCAATGAACAGCTACCAGTCTGGCTGCTACAAAATGGAATGTGTATTCACATATTATCATATGATAACTGTGCTGTGCAGTGTATATCCCTTCTCATGGAAATATAATAGTAAATCATCAATTTTCAAGTTGAAAACCCTGGTTATTTATGGCTAGTTTCCCTCCAGCTGTGTCTTCAGCCGCCCTGACAATGCAGCTCCAACATTTTCTATGGACTCCAGATTGGGTACCATATCTGAGGAAGTATGTGCTGGCGTTGGAGAAGTCCAGAGGAGGTTTACAAGAAAGATCCCAGGGATGATTGGGTTAATTTATGTACTTGCTGGAGTTTAAAAGGTTAATGAAAGGCCTGGATAGAATGGACATGGAATGATTTCCAGCAATGGGGTGCCTATGACCAGTGGGAACAACCTCAGAATGAAAGGAAGTACCTTTAGAATGGAGATGAGGAGGAATTTCTTCAACAAGAGGGTGGTGAATCTGCGAAATTCATTGCCACAGACGGATGAGGAGGCCGTCAGTTTGTCGTTAGGTGGAGTTTAGTCGTTTCTTGATTAGTAAGGGGGTCAAAGGTTACAGGGGGAAGGCAGAAAATGAGGTGGAGGGGGAAAAAACGATCAGCTATGATCGAATGGCGGAGTAGTCTCAATAGGCCAAGTGGCCTAAATTTGCACCTTTGCCTTATGTTCTTAAGGACTCACATTTTGGAATTAAAAGTAGTTTATTTTTTTCACTTAGGTGAAGCCCTCCATTTGGCCCGGGATTTCGGCTACACGTGCGAGACAGAGTTTCCAGCCAAAGCAGTGGGGGAACAACTTGCCCGGCAGCATCTTGAGCCCAAAGAACAGACACCAAGGAAAAAGATGATTCTAGCAACAAAGTATGTAGTTACTACTATTCTTTACTCTCTTTTTTTTAATGATGGGTTTTCTGTCCAAAAACATCCACTTTTCTTTGAAACTGCTGACTCTTGGATCCATGTCTATCTCCATTTCTCCATTAGGTTAGAAATTGCTTGATCAGCTCAAAGTCAGGATTGTGGGTCCCTCTAATACTGCTTTTGAAAGCACATTGAGGTCTGTGCTCATAGGTTGTGAAGACCACATGAATAAAACATGGTCAGTTTTACCACGTTATGATAGTTTCTGTGTGGCATTCTCTAGTGATCGATTGCAAGCTCTTGCAATTGTCAGCATTTAGATTCACAGCTGAAACCTTCAAAACCAGCTCCAAAAAGCATCTTACACAATAGAGCCAGCTCCAAAAAGCATATTATCATAATACAAACAGCCCTTCTTGAGTTAAAGGGATGCAAGAATGATTTGAGGCTATGATGTTGGGTGGTGTGTTTTTGGAATGTAATGGAAAGTGGATTTTATTGAAGCATAGAAACATAGAAAATAGGTGCAGAAGTAGGCCATTCGGCCCTTTGAGCTAGCACCACCATTCAATATGATCATGCTGATCATCCAGAATCAGTATCCCGATCTGCTTTCTCCACATATCCCATGATTCTGTTAGCCCTAAGAGCTATATCCAACTATATAGCCCTAAGAGCTATATCCAAGCATATTGGGGGGGGGGGGTTACAAAAGGCTAGATGTCGAGATGTTTCCAAAGGTAGAATAATCTCAAATTCTTGGTGATATGGTGATAAGATAAGATAATTGTTTGAAAGATCAGGTAACTGAGGACAATGAGGAACTGCCACGTATCGGAGATGAGGCCAGGGGGCAGATCAGCCATGATCATAACAAATGGTAGGGTAGGTTTGAGGTGCCAAGTGACCTATTCCTGCTCGTAGCTTTTTGTTTTCTTGGTTTTTGGTTGGGGGGGGTGGGGGTGTTAGTTCTCAGAGATTGTCCAGGATGCTTTGCTTGATGTCAACATACTCGTCATGTGGGCCTTTACATTATATTTGTTCATCAGAGCAATGCCCCAATAGATATTTCCAAAAGACATATCTTGGCCTGTTAGTTCCTCAATTTTACATAAATTTAGTGATCGAGTAGCGTTTTTGCTGTGCTGTTATGATAGGGTAGAATTTCTGCTTTGACCACATATTGCATCCAGAGTTTGCTATTTTACAAAAATATTGTGTCCACAAGCTGCCACCTAAAGCAATTGCACATTGGTAAAACCAAAACTTAACATGAAGCAGCAAAACATTACTGTAGATATTTTTTTTAGCGGACAGAACAGTTCAGTGAAGATAGACACAAAATGCAGGAGTAGCTCAGCAGGGCAAGCAGCATCTCCGGGAGACTGAAGTCTGAAGAAGGGTCTTGACCTGAAATGTCACCCATTCCTTCTCTCCAGAGATGCTGCCTGTCCCGCTGAGTTACTCCAGCATTTTGTGTCTACCTTCAGTGTAAACCAGCAACTGCAGTTCCTTCCAGCATAGCACAATACAGCACAGGAACAGTCTTGTCAATCCACAATGTCCAAGCTTAACATGATGCCAAGTTAACTAAACTCCTCTGAATGATGTGATCCATGTTCCTCCATCCATTTTTTAAAAGTATAGATAACTGAAGAAATGTTGATAAAAACTTGTGAAAATGAGTTTATCATGAAAAATAAACATTTACCTGCTACATCCTTCACATTGCAATCTAAAGACCCACAAATGCTGAAAATGTTTTGATGGAGCATTGGAGGCTGAGGGGTGACCTTATTGAAGTATACAAAATCACGAGGCCCATGGATAAAGTGAACACTCAGTCTTTTTCCAATGGTAGAGGATTCTAAAAGAGCATAGGTTGAAGGTGAGAGGGAGGATTTTAAAGAGGGACCTTAGGGGCAACTTTTTTTACTCAGAGGCTAGTCTGTTTCTGGAACAAGTTGCCAGAGGAAATGAGCAAAATGCCTAAAAATATGACTTTGAATAAGACATTTGGACAGATATATGGGAAGAGAAGGATTAGAGGGATATGGGCAAATACAATCAAATGGGAAACCCAGAATGATAACTTGAAATTGAAAACGCATACCTCCAGACACAGGGAAAGCTGGACAGGAGATGCGTCAAATGAGATGCCAATAAAGCTCCCAACTGATTATTAGGATGAACGTTGGACCTTAAAGAAGCTTTTCCTATAGCAAACACAAAATAGTCACATAAAATGCCGTAATGTAGCGCTTGGAAAACCATAGGGGAGGGTAACATGGAGATCTCCACATGCAAAAGTGACTAAGTCCGAACTATGAGTGGCCACTTGTCAAGGTGGGGTGTGCCACAATGCAAACATCTTCTCTGAGTGCGTCTCATGGCATGAGTGATCCCCATACCTCTATTATATGTAGGATGATCAAAGAGGCAATGGCTGCAGTGTACAACTACAATGTGGTTTGTACTACAAAGTTGCAAACAGTGAAGGGACAATTGAAAATGCTGAAAACCGAGAATGGCAGATGTTGTCTCTAAGACATCAATGTGCACGCTCTTCAATTGATGTTGCATTACTGGTTTCAGCACAGTGTGCTACTCATTTTTTAAGCATACATTGAAGTCATAGGTTGAACCCTAAAGCTCCATTCATCCCAGCAGAGGAGGGAACATGATGTGTGGCTTGTGATTTTGACTTGACTGATGCCAAGAACATGCCAAAAACATTAGGAGGCCATGCCAATGAACCAGTGGGTCTAATTCAGCCAGATATTATTGTTAGCACAAGCAAATCCAGATTAAACCTTTTTTTTTGCATGATTTGTATCTTATAACATGATGCTGATGGAGATAATTTCAAGGGTTCAAATCTTTTACATCAGGTATCCTTATTTTGAGAGAACCGCATTGCAAAAGGTCCAGCACAGTTGAGCTGAAAATAAATGAAATGAAAATGCCTAATTTATAATTCATTGTATTAAATCACTTTCCAAATACTTTGTATTAATATAAATATAATATAATATAATATAATATTTTTTAAATGTATATGATAAATAATATTATATACAATGTTTATATTTGTGTTTATATATTATATTATATTTATAAATATAAAATATATAAATTATACATCATACATATTATTTTTATATATATTTATTATATATAAATGTATTACAATATAATGTAATAAATATGGTATCTTTATGTTAATATTATATCTTGTAATATAATATTAAATATGATATATACATTATATTTATATTAATGCAATATATATATATAAGTACTAATATAATTTATTAGTCAAACTGGTTTAATTACTATAGGAATTGTATATGGAGAAGTCATTAATCACCTCATGCCTGAACATAACTAAAATCATGCATTCAAACCAGATTGATCTGTTTTAATGGATATTATGCTGCCAGCACTTTCTAGCCAAAGAGAGAAGGTAGGAACATAGCCTAATAACAAGATAACAATGAATAGAATTGTCAAATTGAAAATTGAATACTTCAATTTTGGATAAAATAATGTGTCTATTGTTTACAGAATATATTTGAGTATGTTTCATTAAACAATAATCAAAGCAATAGTAGTAAATTTAGTCAACACCATCAGACCAATCTCTTCAAATCGTTTGAGGAAATAACGTAGCAAGTGGAAAGCTGTAAACAGTGTGCTTTCATTTCCAAAAGGCATTTCTTATAACAACATGATCATGAATCGTCTTGACTTTTAACAAGACTACTATTAATGTTACTTATTTTCCTTATTGAGGTTTATACAGTATAATCATGTGGGGCACAGAACAGGTGGATAGTCACAATCTTTTTCCCAGGATAAGAGAGTCTAAATCTACAGGACATGGGTTTAAGCTGTGAGGGGAAAGATTCAAAAGGGACCTTTGTGACAACTTTTTTCACACAGAGGGTAGTGGGGATGTGGAATTAGCGGCCAGAGAAAATGGTAGAGGTGGGTACATTTACATTTACATAAAAGGAATTTAGAGAAGTACATGGATAGGAAAAGTTTAGAGGGATATGGACATAATGCAGTTAAATAAGACTAGCTCAGGTAGGCAACTTGTATGGCATGGAGGAGTTGGGCTGAAGGGCCTGTTTCCATGCTGTATAACCATGATACCACTTCATCCCATTTCTCTTCATTCTCTTACTCCACAATGTCATATTCAGCTATTGATGAAGTCCAACCTTTCATGATATGATTGTATTGGAGATGGCACAGGGGAGACTGATAGGGATGTTAATGGAATGTACTCAAGAGTTTCCTCAAGAGTGGATAAGGTTTTAGATCAGAGGGCTCTGAAAGAAGACACAACTGACCTGTACAAAAAAAAAGGGTCTAGATAGAAGGGTCTATGAATGATACAGAATAATTTAGGTGCAGAACAATCTCTAGGTCTCATTAATACTATTATAATTTCAAGAGAGTTAGTTAGATTTAGCTCTTAGGGCTAAGGAAATCAAGGGATGTGGGTAAAAATCCGGAACAGAGTACTGATTTTGGATGATCAGCCATGATCATATTGAATGACGGTGCTGGCTACAAGGACTGAATGGCCTACTCCTGCACCTATATTCTATGTTTAATATCATGTTTTGAAATATTGGCTTTGTCATTTCCAAGCTACTCTCTACATCTTTCATAACAACAGAACTGGAAGAGACAGTAGGATATTTGACTACTCAAGCCTATTAGGATCATAGATAACCTTCTACCTCAGCACCATTTTCTTGCATCATCCCTATTTCCCTTGATTCCCTTAATATCCAGAAATCTGCCATAGATTCGTAGAGACATACAACATGGAAACAGCCCCTTCGGTCTATCGTCTGCACTGATCATCAAACACGTATACGCTCTATTCCCATACCTCACCGAGATTCGACGACTCATTAGGAATCATTTACAGAGGCCCAGTGACCAAATAATCGCACATCTTTGGGGAATGGGAGCAGACTGGAGTGCCTGGAGGAAACTCATGTGGTCATAGATGGAGCGCACAAGCACCACACAGACAGTATTAGACATTAGGATTGAACCCAGTTTGTTGGAGCAATGAGGCATCAACACTACTAACTGTGCCTCCCCCCCCCCCCCCCCCCCCCCCCACCCCCAGATCTCTATCGATCTCTGTTTTGAATGAGCCTCAGGGTTACAAATTCCAGGTGCACCACACCCTGACAGAAGAAATCTTTTCTCATCTCTGTACTAAATTAACTGAGACTGTGATCCTTGCTCTACTCTCCTCACAAGGGGAAACATCCTCCTCACATCTGGCCTGTAGAGCCCGATAATCACTTTGTAAATCTCTATGAGATTTCATCACATTCTTCCAAAGACCACAGAATGTACACCTAGTCTATTACATCTCTCTATGTACAGCAAGCCTACCATCCAGTACACTACATTACAGCTGTGATGGCATCATGGCCTGATATATTAGCAATTGCTGTATATATTTGTGTGGTTGTGTTCAAATCCTCTTATATTTAAACCCTATGTATCAGTTGCCTTCCTGGTCATCTTCTACATATTGGCTTTCAACTACATTTGTGTTAGGGCACCATGTTCCCAACATTACCTGATCTAAAAACTACTTTGCTTCTCGGCTTTCAGTGTTTTTACTTCCAGCTTCAACAGTGATGAACAACACCTAATAAAAAAGCCTTTTGTATTAAATGTTTTAGGAAAGTAAAGAAAAATCATTCCATATATGAATCTGTAAGGAGGAACTGCAGATGCTGGTTAAACCTGAAGCCGGGTATTTCTGTATCGCTATTATGGGAAACCTTTAAGACATACATTCGCAGTGCTATAATCTCTTATCAAAGTTTTCAAAATAAAGAAAATAAAAGAGAACTTCAGAGGATAGAACAGGATATAAAATTACTAGAACTGGACAATGCAAGTGACCCAACCATAGAAAAACATAATAAGTTAACCTTATTGAAATATAAACTCAATAGAATATTATCAGCAAAAGTAATAAGACTATTCCAAATTACAAAACAGGCACACTTCGAATTTGGGGATGAGCCACATAAATTAATAGCGAGGCAACTGAAGCAACAAGAAAAGGAAAATACTATCACTAAAATTAAATCTGATAAGGGTGAGCTTCTAACACTACCAAAGGGTATTAATAAAAGGTTTGCCCAATTTTATCATAATTTATACACAACTAAAATAAATACAGATGATAGTAAAATTACAATTTTTTAGGTAATTGCAACCTCCCTAAATTGGATAGTTTAGAACAAGAGGAATTAGGAGTACGGATTACTAGTGAAGAAATAAAACAAATAATAAACTCATTGAAAAATGGGAAGGCCCCAGGACCAGATGGTTTTAGCAATGAATTTTATAAACGATTTCAGGAGTCAATTGTACCAAAATTACTCAACTTATACACGCAGGCTTACACCAAAAATAAACTACCAGAAACTTTAGCAGAATCAACAATAACGCTTATACCAAAAAAAGATAAAGATTTCGATGAACTGGGTTCTTACAGAGTTATATCACTTATAAATACGGATCAGAAAATCTTAGCAAAGATTCTAGCAAGAAGACTTAATAATTATATTAACAAATTGGTAAACCCGGAGCAAACGGGATTTATACCCAAAAGACAATCATTTAATAACTTGAGAAGGCTTTTCAATATAATGTACTCTCACAAAGAAGACATTGAAGATATTCCAGTTGTTACGCTGGATGCAGAGAAGGAATTTGATCAGGTAGAATGGCAGTATTTATATAAGGTACTCCAAAAATTTAATACGGGAGAGAATTTTATTAGATGGGTTAAACTACTTTATCATAAACCTACGGCAAGAATATTAACTAATAATATGTTATCTCCAAAATTTTATTTATCAAGGGGTAATAGGCAGGGTTGTGCTTTATCACCATTGCTATTTGCCCTTATGATAGAACCGCTGGCTGAAAGGATTAGAAATCATCCGAATATTCATGGATATAATACTAAGGACTCAAAGAATAAAATTTCATTATATGCTGATGATATTCTTTTATTATTACTAATACACAAACGAGTATCCCCACCTTATTAACACTAATTGAGGAATTTGGTTCTTTTTCAGGATTTAGAATAAATTGGAATAAAAGCGAAATTATGTCTTTAAAACCACAGGATGCGAGACACTTATTAAAATTCCCTTTCAAAATTGCAACAGATAAATTCAAGTATTTGGGTATTCAAATTACGATAAGTCACAAATCATTATTTAGTGCCAATTTTATGCCAGTATTAATTAAACTGAATGTCATGATTAAATTTTGGAAAACGCTCCCGCTCTCATTGATAGGTAGAATTAATGCTATAAAAATGACTTTCCTACCACAATTAATATATTTGTTTCAAGCAATCCCAATATATATTCCAAAATATTTTTTCAAAAAATTAGATTCTAATATCACTAATTTTATATGGGATTATAGAGCACACATAATTCAACGAAAGCATTTGTGTAAACCTAAAGAAGTTGGGGGTTTATCATTACCTAACTTTACGTATTACTACTGGGCAGTGCATATTAAGAACATAATGTACTGGTTGGATAGTTCCACTCACCAGTCGGAGTGGATAAGAATGGAGAAAGAGGAGTGTTTCCCGTACGATATAGGAACGATCTTGTTCTCAACGATAAAATTGAATAGTATAATATATAAGAAGAACCCAATTATTCACAATTCAATAAGAATTTGGAAACAAATAAAATTATCCTTGAAATTAAATAATCTATCAGTACTAACCCCAATATTGAACAATCCTGCATTCAAACCATCTCTTATCGACAAAACATATAAACAACGGGACTGGGGATTAGGAAAGTAGGAGATATGAATGAATTGGGCAAATTGTTATCATTTCAACAATTAAAATCAAAATTTAAACTGAATGATAATCAATATTTTAAATATATACAGATATGTGACTTTATGAAGAAATATATACATAGATTTCAAACTATATTTTTAGACCCTTTAGAAGAAGCAATTAATATTGAGGCTGATTCACAAAATCTAATATCATATTTTTATAATAGTATATTAAATAGAGAATTACCCTCAACAGAGGCACTAAGAGAAGATTCGGAACATGAACTAATGATAAAGATCCCGAAAGATAGATGGGAAAAGTATCTGATGAACACACATAATTGTTCCATTAATGCAAGACATAATTTAGTTCAATTTAAATTATTACATAGACTATATTATTCAAAAATGAGGTTGAATAAATTCTACCCAAACGTCTCTCCCAGATGCGATAAATGTTTGTTTCAAAATGCCAATATAACACATTCATTTGTAGGATGTACAAAGTTGAATACATTTTGGAGTGATACATTTGATATATTTACAAAGCTCTTCAAATCAAGAATAGAACCTAATACGGAATGGATTATATTTGGAATAATAGTAGAAGATATCAATTTAAACATAGACAAAAAAGTATTCTTTAATTATGGGTTAATAATTGGAACGAAATTGATACTCAAATTTTGGAAAAAATACAGCTGTACCAACTATTAAAATGTGGATTGGGAATATGACGGACATAGCACACCTTGAAGAAATGATACTGAGCCTAATAGATAAATATGACCAATTCTTAAGGAGTTGGTCCCCTTTCATCGACTTTTTGGAATCATGTGATGCAGCAGTACCGTAAAGATTACTGATTTCAGGTCAGGTCCTGAATAGATTTACAACTCCGAACAAAGATTTGAAAATTGCTTTTTTAGGGTCTTTTTCTCCTATTTCTACCCTCTACTTTTTCTTTTCCTATATACACACTTCACGTTTTTCTATTTTCTACTATCTATTTTTCCTCTTTTTCTTCTCTCTATGTTTTGTTTGTTTTAACTTCCTTTTCAAAAACATAAAACTAGAGGTTGTACATAGAATGTATTACGTTATGACATATTTGGCACCTAAAATTAGGTACCACTGTATTGTTTTGTACTGTATTAATTTCTAATACATTTTGTTTTTTAAACACAAAAAGAAACAAACCTGAAGACGGACACAAAAAGCTGGAGTAACTCAACGGGTTAAGCAGCATCTCTGAGTTACTCCAGCTTTTTGTGGCTGTCTTCTATATATGAATCTGTTCTATTAAGAAACCCTTGTCTCACAACATGATTGTTTATGCATGGTATAATTATCTATATACCTAATAACATTGCAAAAATAAGTTAATACAAAACTTGTATTTCTTATCTATGGAGAAAATCAATAGTGGATACTGTTGGGTACTACAAAATGATGAACAAATATAGTGAGTCTCAGAGAAACTTTGAAAATAGGTATTGTACCTGACACTTTCATTCTGATTTCTAGTTGCATCATAAGCCAAAACATATCTCGTGTACACTGTTCACAATAAATTCTACAGTTGCTTAGATAACCAAGGTATAGCTTGTGTAACAATAACAATTCACAATAACAATTCAGGACTTGGATGTAGATTGCTCCCTGGCAGATTTTGAGCACGAGCTCGCATAATCCTGTGAAGTTTTTTCCCAGTGCCAAGTCCCCGGTGCCTTGATCTGCTGCTCTGAGATACTCCCGTGATGCAGGTGTAACCACTCAAATTGCCTGACTTCTTCAATGCAACAGTAGCATCTAAACATAAAAGTGAAAAGAAACAGTTTCATGCTGTGAATGCGTCAATCATTCTAATCCAGTTTTCCCAAGAATGTTTGCAACCTGACTGAGAATATCAAAACACGGAACGGAAGGAGCATATAAAATTTAATGAAAGCAGCAAATATATAAATATTGATAGTTTCCTGTAATTGAATCAGATTTATTGAATTAGTAGCAGTGGGTCAATCAGATTGAAAACTGGTATCATTTTTTTCCCTCAAAACAATTATCATTAGTAATGGGATGCAATATGCAATTTTACTTCGGAGTCACGTGAGTGACTACGTGAAGAACTCCGTACAGCCATTCGTGCGTCATTACATCAGATGCTTTCGTGCAGACGACTGTGGAGCAGCGTAGCTCCTCCAACGGTAAGTTTAAAAAAGTTTCAGGTAAGTGCTATTTCTTATCCGTTCTAGGTTTCCTTCAGGAACCTCCGGGGTTCTTGCGGGATGGTTGCGAGGCTGACGAGTGAACCAGCCTAGGGCTTTGGGGGGAAAACCCTGGTCCGACCACGGGAGCGGGGAGCTGGCGAATGTCGGGTTTGCGATCGGAGTCACTGATTACGCGGTCAGTGACTCCTCATGTTGGGTTCCTGGGGAGGGGATACCCGAGAATAGTGCAGTTCCAGACCGCAATAGTTCCTAGGGGATGGGGCTTAACGGACCTGAACGGTCAGCCTGGGTTCCCGGTGGAGGGGAAACTCAAGTGTATGCGGTTCCCAGACCGCAGTAGTCCCCAAGAAATGGGGTTTAATTCACGTAAATGAGTAGCCCGGGTGCCCGGGAATTGATTCCCGGGGAGGGGAAATTCACTTATGGAGTTCCCTAACCACAATAATCCCCAGGATATGGGGACAGCTGCCAAAATAGTCAGCATAATTAAGAAAGATTTGGTAGGTTCACCTCTGGGAATGAATTTTGAGAAACTCCTTTAGGCAGGAGGTGGATCAGTAGTAAAGTTTATGGCAATGGCAGCCTATGGCAGAGGCTGAGCCAGCAGCACCTTTGGGAAGGACTGCATTATGGGAATGCCAAGTTATGGCAGTGCCGGCCTATGGGAGAGGCTGTGCCAGCAGTACCTTTGTTCAAGGACTGCTCATGGGGATGCCAAGCTATGGCAGGCTAGCCTATTGGAGAGGCTGTGGCGGCAGTACCTTTGCTCAGGACTGCTCATTGAGATGCCAAGCTATGGCAGGCTAGTCAATTGGAGAGGCTGTGCCAGCAGTACCTTTGCTCAGGACTGCTCATGGGATGCCAAGCTATGGCAGGCTAGCCTATTGGAGAGGCTGTGCCAGCAGTACCTTCGCTCAGGACTGCTCCAGGGGAATGCCAAGTTATGGCAGGCTAGCCTATTGGAGAGGTTATGCCAGCAGCACCTTTGCTCAGGGCTGCTTCATGAGAACGCCAAATTTATAGCAAATACTGGTCTATGGGAAAGGCCGCGCCAGCAGCACCTTTGTTCAGGGCTACTTTATGGGCGCCAGCGGTACCTTCTTCAGGGCTGCTTTATGGGAATGGCTGTTTAGTAGGGTATTCCCATTTACAGTGATCATGGGGATGAGGGGTCATTGTTAGGATAAGGCAATATAACAGAATCTGTTAAGTCTTAAACTATATTTGAGAAATTGGGCTCCTCCATCCAGCTAGATTAAGTCTATCAAATAGACTTGAAGGATGTTGGGATTCACTTTTAGGTATTCAATTCGCTGTGATGCCAGCCTGGAGAATTGCGCAGGTTCAGTAGAAGGACCAAGATTGTCTTACAAGACCGGTTCGGAAATCGGGCCACAGTTGCTGTTTACGGCAGATACCAAGTTGCAAATATTATCTCGAGTTTGGAGGTGGAGCAGATTTGTATGATTTGCAAAAAATGTCTGTTGTGGGTATCAACTATCTATAGACCCTACGGGCATCGTATGGGTTAAAGAGTGATTGGACAAATGTACATATTGTGATGCTCAGGTTGATACATTATGATGATGGCATATGTTAGTCACGAGGGTGCAATCAGTTAAAGACCCATGGAATGGTTACATTTCTTGTTGTCACAGGGGAATCATCAAGTATAGGTTAATGGCAACACAGAATTGGTGTTGAATTACACTATATTATGAAATTCTGGTTAATGGAACACCTAACAGGGTTTCATGTTTATTTCACAGGTTGCAAAATATGTGGCATTACAGTGGCGAAACATACATTTTCGCTAAAAGGAGTAGGAAGGACTTTTAGGGCTCCCTCCATTTTGTTTATCAATTGAGGTTTCAAATAAAGTCATTAAGAGGCCGCTTAAGGTTCCTATTGCGTGATTATGCAAATTCATTCCTGATTTGTCGCGAATAATATAACCTTATTTGGTTACTTTAAACGTAATTTGCTGGTTCAGCCTGAGGCTTGGGAAATCAGTTGTTGCATGATAAACTCAAATTATGTTCTGCAGGTTTAATAAACTGCCCTAAGGTTTGGGTTGTTACATCTATCCTTCTATGTGTTCAAAGTGTTTGCATAGCACCAAACCGCAGAATTTTCTTTTCCAGGAGTTGAAAGAGTTTGTTATGCTTATGTTCCATGGAAAATGTTATTGATTGCTAATGTTTTGAGTTCATGCTAAATGATCGTTTGTTAATTATTGAGTTATACGGCCATTAATTGGGTTATCAAGGGGTAGGATATCTTCAACATAGGTCCCAGGACCAATATAATGCCATATGCGATGTTGACATTTGTGAACACTATTTCACCAGGAAGCTGCAGCTATATCCTTAAATTTGGCTGGAGTTTATTAGGTAGTTATCCTTCTGGCACTGGTTTAGTGCAGCAGGTTCAGTCGCTACATAATTGTGATGGTACAGGATGATAACGTCTGTAAATTATAATATGTAATATTATGTTATAAATACTTGAGCAGACCAGAAGGGGGTCAGGTCTCAAAATAGTCACAGGCATACC
This sequence comes from Okamejei kenojei, assembly GCA_035221665.1. Classification (NCBI taxonomy): domain Eukaryota; kingdom Metazoa; phylum Chordata; class Chondrichthyes; order Rajiformes; family Rajidae; genus Okamejei; species Okamejei kenojei. The sequence continues at coordinate 92,903,849 of CM069135.1, forward strand.
AGGGGACCTTTGATAAGGTAAGCACATATATATACAACAATATGTCAAGGTCATCAAAGCCTTGGAGTTCTGGACTAGCAATGTTGTTAGTCACAATAAATAAATAAATAAATAAATAAATAAATAGATACATAAATAAATAGATACATAAATAAATAATTTGGGAGAACTTATTGTTCAGGCCATTCCAGATGAGAAAAACAGAGTTGTGTTATGTGCTAATTGATTCTGATTCCAGATCTCATTACACCAGGGCTGCTACAACATCAGCAGCAAGGGTATTTATGTTCTGCTGAGTCGCATTGTTACGGCTGCAGCATGTTCCAACGAATGAATCTCCAAACATCTGTAATGACCCATTGCTGAACCAGGGTTATTTGTTAACTCTATTTATGTTCTGGTTATATTTTCCATCTGGGTGAGAGATGGAAATATTATTGTTTCATTTAAACAGCATCAGTATGTTTTACATCTATGTTATGACTGTATGCATTATGAATGTTTTCCCTTCATTTGTCAATGAAGCAGGTGTGGTTGTGTACACACGTTTCACACGGCATGATATCACAGAGCTTTGAAGTCTTCACGTAGTCACTCACGTGACTCTGAAGTAAAATAGTAAGATTAAACGAGAACTTACCAGTTTGAAGTTTGATCTTTATTTTATGAGGAGCTGAGGGACTACGTGCCCTCCGCTCCCAGCCCTCATAGATCTCATCTGGTAGTTCTAGTCTTTGTTATCTTACCATTATACTTCAGTCATTGTTTTCTGTGATTTCACACCATTGCTTTGAAGATTGACGCACAAGCGGCTGTACGGGGTTCTTCACTTAGTCCCTCAACTCCTCATAAAATAAAGATCAAACTTCAAACAGGTAAGTTCTCGTTTAATCTTACTATTTTCACCCAAGTCCATTCTTGCCCACTTTTAGAGCAGTCAGAATGTCCCTTAGAAAAACCCAATAGTTAGATCAGTTAAGACCAGGATACATGCTCGGAATAATTGCTACATCTCTTTGTCCGTGTGCCCTGAAGTTGGAAAGGGGATTATTAACGCATGATAGGTTTTGAAAAATCAAGGGACTTAATGCAGCAAAAAGATCAGTGTTCCATAGGAAGACACATTTCAAAAATGATGGTGACTGGTTTATTGGTGTTAATATGGGATAGGTTTGCTAAATTATCTTTAAATCCATTAAAGTCCATTTTTTCCATTCCATCCATATTGAATTGGTTGGGATAAAATCTGATTCAATGTTTCTCATGTTTCACGTTTTAAAATATATATTCAGTTTTATTGTTAACTTGGTGCTGAGAAATTTATTAGCATTCATTAATATAATTTTTGATGACTATTCTAGATGGATTATGATTTGTCAGTCTTTAGAAGGTTCCCCACCTGAAATACCATCTAACCTTTTCCCTGCACAGATGTTGCCTGACCTGTTGAATTCCTCAGCACTTTGTTGTTTACTTGAGATTCCAGCATAGGAGCTCTCTTGTGTCTCCAAGATTATTATTAGTACTGGGATGCATGATTTTACACTACCTCTGTTTCCACCTGACAGCTAACCTAAAAATTAATGAGACACAAGAGACTGCAGATAATGGAATCTTAAGAAAAATACAAACTGCAGGAAGAACTCAGTGGGACAGGCAACATCTGTAGAGGGAAATGGACAGACGATGTTTTGGGTCAGAATCATTCTTCAGAGTGATGGAGTAGAGGGGAGAGTTCGTAAAAAGCAGTGAAAGGAAGGGATGGGTAAGAGCTAACAAGTGATGAGTCGATGCAGGTAAGGACGGATAGGTCAGATGGAGGAAAAAAGGGTGGAGATAGTAAGTAAAGCTGGAGGTGATAAATGGGGGAGACAAACATTTGTAAATAGTGAAATCTGTCAAGAAAGAAGGTGGGGAGTGGAGAGATTAATTGTGAAGGGAATGGGGGGAGAACGAAAAATGGGTGGATCAGCATGTGGATGATAAATGTATGGAAGAGTTGGAGAAGGAGAATAGCACTGTGTAATTCTAGACAGGGAGAATGGAAATAAAGGTGTGCATGGGGGTGGGAGGAATGAAGATGAGTAGAAGAGTCTGAAGAAAGGTCCTGACAAAAAACGTTACTTATCCATGTTCTCCAGAGATGCTACTTTGTATCCTTTTGTGTCAACCAGACCTGCAGTTCCTTGTTTTAGTTTTAGTTTTAGTTTTTTAGTTTTAGATATACAGCACGGAAACAGGCCCTTTGGCCCACTGGGACCGCACCGACTAGTGGTCCCCGCACAGTAACACTATCCTACACACACTAGGGACAATTTACACTTATACCATGCCAATTTACCTACACATCTGTACATCTTTGGAGTGTGGGAGGAAACCGAAGATCTTGGAGAAAACCCACGTGGTCACAGGGAGAACGCACAAATTCTGTGCAGATAGACAGTCGGGGTTGAACCCGAGTGTCCGGCACTGCAAGCGCTCTAAGGCAGTAACTCTATGCAGCGCCATCGTGCTGTACCTTTCTGCAGATGAGAAGTAGTTTACATAAATTTCAAGAATTTAATATTCATGCCATTGGTTTTTAGGTACGCAGCTGAAATTGAAGGTGATGTATTAACTATGTTGGGTGTTAAAATGTGAGAGGGTCCACTTTAAACTATAGCACTTTGTAAAGACGTTGCACCTACTTCAAATAATATTTCATATTGTTGAATGATCAAGAATTATATGCATTAATTAGATTTCAATTTTGCCAAAACAGTAATGTCCCATTAGGGAAAAAAAAAGACTTCTCCATCAAAGAGTCTGCACCATCTGTACTTATGCTGACCAGCGAAGGCACTTCTGATCATTTCTTACTGTTACTGGAAAATATTCAAGGCCTCCATTAGCCTCCAGCAGACCAAACGTCCACACTTGCATGTGGAACAGCTTTTTGCAAGAACATTGAGTTTAGGGGCAGGAGTTAAAACAATGACCATGGTTCATGTTACCATTTTGTTCCACAATCACCCCTTTCTCCAACCAAGACCTGCCTTGTGTGTTATTTTCATCTTTGTGAAGTGTCCAAGAGACGTGGCACCAAATCTTGGACACCCACTGTGTTCTTTTTGTTCTGGGAAAAGGTGATTAGCCTTTTTCTCCTCAGGGGTCACAGTTTAAGAAGGGGTAGGTCATTTAGGACTGAGAGGAGGAAAAACCTTTTCACTCAGAGTTGTGAATCTGTGGAATTCTCTGCCAGAGAAGGCAGTGGAGGCCAATTCACTGGACGTTTTCAAGAGAGCATTAGATTTAGCTCTTGGGACTAAAGGAATCGAGGAATATCGGGAAAAAGCAGGAAGGATTTTAGATGATCAGCCATGATCATGTTGAATTGCGGTGCTGGCTCGAAGGGCCGGATGGCCTACTCTAGCACCTATTTTTCTATGTTTCTATGTTTCTTTTCATCGGTTTTACTGACATAGAGATATATATTACTGCGAATGACTATTGTTCTGATTTGTAATAATTCTTGTTTAAGATGAAATCAAAATGTAAATACTCAAAGTATATTTACAGTCATAGTTCAGTGCAGCACCTTCAAGAATGTCTTCATCTACAGTTTAAATAATTAGGCAAATAAATAAAAGATACAAAAGATTGAAAGCACATACAACCAGGTTCAGAAACACTTTCATCCCCCACAGTCCGACTACTGTACGGAACTCTAATAAGCTATGGTGTCATTCTGATTTTTCAATCAATCTGATTACAGACCTTGGACTTTTTCTCTGTAACTGGAATGCTGTAGTACCATTCTGCATCCCCTTGTATTTTTCTCTTTGAACTACCTATACTTGGGTAGGCTTGATTGAATAGCGCACAAACATAGTTTTTCAATGCATCTCGATACACATGATAACAGTAAACCAATACCAAAAATAAATTACATTTTCTTATATAGACTTCCTGTGGCTTCCTAAAGCATTGATTCTCAGTTTTTATGCACAGATATTCTTTGTACTAAGTTTGAGTCTTCATGTATTGATTTTGTAAGTATTATTTACCATCTGATTGGTGTGACATCTTTGCTGACAGGATTGAAGGCAGCAATTGGGATGGCCTTTATTCAGCATGAAAACATTGTAATAGTAGGATTTAAAAATAATACACCAGAACTGAGGTCACATGCTTTATGAAGATGCTGCAGCCTTATGAATCAAAAGGTAGTATCAACATAATATTAACACTGTACCTCGGTACACATGACAATAAACTAATCTGTAAACATATACTTTTTTGTTAAAGAAGTATGTGTTGCCCTCGGGGCGATTTTCATCAGAATATTAGAACTAAGAGCAGGAATAGATCATTTGACCCCCTCATGCCTGTTCCACAATTGGATAAGGTCATGGTGGATCCAACTCATCTACATCACTTTCTTATGCTGTCTCCTTTTTCTCTGATATCCTTAATAATCAAAAAACAAAACCTATCAATCTGTCTTGAATATACTCAACAACTGAGCTTCCACAGCTCTCTCTGGGAAATAATTCCAAGGATTCACTGCCCTATGTTGAAGGCATTAAAAAAAAAAAACAGTCTAGACCAATAATGGGTGGATGATCTGATGTGTGAAAATAGGTATGGCCCTAATAGGCTGAAGTATAAAGATAATGCATTCAATAGGGTTAAGGCACAGATGTAATTGTTCACATAGTAGGAAGACTTTTCAGATGTAGCATAATGTAAACCATGATAGCCTCAACCCTCATAGCCTTATTAATGAGGAGTTCCCAAGCACATTAGGATATCCTAGTGAAATATTTACAATACTGGATTAGCACACATTGTTTCCGACCCTTGATTTCGAAACATGAGTTTGGGGAATTTAAATTTAAATCTGAATTTATTTAAAGCTAATGGTGATAGTATTAGTATTAGTAATTGGTGTTCTATGAATCAACTGGACTGTCATAAAATGAAAAACAATTGACCATCCTTATTTTTCAATGTTTCATTTTGACTGTGGACCCATCCAGGTAGTTAGCTCTTAATTATTTGTTAGGGCTAATTAGCGATAGACAGTAAATGCTGACTTTGCCAGCAACATTACCCGAGTGAATAATAAAAATAATTTATTTTAGGAACTAGTTTACTATGCCAATTCAATCTGTTGAGTTTTCCTGAGCTTTTTTTCTTAAGGTCAACAAAACCAAAATGGTTGGAAGCTCCCAAAGGAAAAGTGAGCGTAAGACACATTCATCACAATGCTTTCACAAATTATGTTCTTTCTTATTTTATAGACAAATCTGTAAGGAATTTCAAGACCTCTTAAGCCAGGACAGATCACCCCTGGGATCTTCGAGACCAACTCCAATTCTAGACCTTGACATTCAGAGACATTTAACACATTTTAGGTACTTGATTGTCTTGTCATATTTCTGAATAATTGGTCATTTTATTTTCAATTAAGTAAATCTTGCATGAAAGTCTAACATGAGGATGGTGCTCAAGTAGTTCACTAATCTGTGCTATTTATGTGTGGTGTATAATTCACTATAGTTAACTATTGTTGCATACTGAGTTGGTTTAAAATTGTGGCAAACTATAATGAAAAAGGTTTCATAACAAGAAGATTGACATCAAGGTGGCATGACAAAGGCACATCCAGCCTGTTCAAACTTCCGGTTGTTCCAAAAAAGATCAAACCAGGCAGAAAGAAATTCTTACTCACCACCCTATCCCTTCCTCAAAACTAACCCCAATATTCATCTATATGTGAGGCCCTTGGCTTCCTCACGAAAACATCTTTGACTGCATGGGAAATAGCTTGCTTAAATAATGGATCTGAATGCATGGTCATGCGCAAGGAAACCTTCCAGTAAGAAGTTATTCACTTCTCTTGAAGCCTATGGCATAGCATATTAATAGTAGTCTATTTTTATAAGATGCAACACAATATGGCTAATGTGTAGGAAGGAAATGCGATGGAACTGCATATCTATTCCACATTTTCCTTTATCATCATCTCTTTTGATCTCTTACACTTCCTCATCTCTGTAACTCCCTCTCCCCTGAAGCTCAGTTTGAAGAAGGGTCTCGAGCCGAAACATCACCCATTCCTTCTATCCAGAGATGCTGCCTGGCCCGCTGAGTTACTCCAGCATTTTATGCCTATTTACAATATGGCTAATGGCTTAGTGCTCCAATTATATTTGTAGTGATGTGACCAAAGACCCTTTCTAACTGTCCTCGGGCAAAGGTTTGTGATACTGATGTATTGATAAAGCTTGGTGATTATTTTCTTCATTTTAACATTATCTATGGTAAACGATGTCAACCAAAAATATTATATTTATTTGGTTAAGATCCTTGCTGACTATAATTGAGGCATTTTCGAAAACGTGGCTTATAATCATGCACTTTTAAAAACAATTTAATTATAATAATGATTTTGCACTGTGAATGTAAGATCAATTTGGATGTTGACTGTCCTGTTTTAAATTCCTTGACGCAGCCTGATCACACATGGATTCGGTACCCCTGCTATCTGTGCTGCCCTCAGTAGCTTCCAAACTGTCCTGAGTGAAATGCTCAACTATCTGGATAAGCACACGGTTACTAAAAACGGAGCTTCACCAGAGAATGGCCAGGGCAATAGCAACACAGAAAAAGGATCACTGCGGAAGAGCTTGGAGCCATCTCAAAAAGATGGGAAAATCGAGAAAACAGAATGAACTCAATGAATGAACTTTGAAGTCAGCCAGAGCTTTCCTGCTGCTGAAGTCCACTTAAATGAAGTCGGTATCTCTTGTAGGAAGACTAGAAGGAAGGGAACAAAAGCTCAATGATGGAGTCACTATTTTTACAATACTGAAATATTTTGTGCACAGTCGTGCTGTTTATATAGTGTTTATAGTGATGCACAATACAATTTAACCACTGTATACAAAAGTGCGGTATCTTCTTTCAGTTAGCGATCTGTGCCAGAAACCAGCTCGACATTCACATCATGTTATATGATTTGACCTCCAAATTCTTAGGAAGGTGGCAGCTCCAGTCACCTGTCACAAGCAAGGAAACTTCCACTTTTGCAGGCGTAGCTCCAATCAGAGTCCAGTCTGTTCAAGTTCTGACCAACGATGTCACAGTAATCAAAGGCTGAAATAGCTGAAGATTTTTGAACTGACCACATTTCCACTTGTGTGCATAACTGGACAGTAAAACAAAGGCTGTTAAACCTTTAAATTAGTTTACTGACTTCAATTATTGTAACGAGTAGATGAACCACTTGGCATGATATCATAATTTAGCAGTCAAACATTATTATGACAGAAATCATCGTACCACATAGCTGGCAATATGACCTCCATGCAAGAGGATCCCGACCTGAAACATCACCTAGCATGTTCTCCAGAAATGCCAACGGACCCACTGAGTTACTCCAGCACATTGTGTCTTTCTTTTGTAAACCAGCATCTGCAGTTCCTTTAGTCTTCAATTTGAGCTTAATTTAATCACCTGATACTGGATTTTTTTTGTTAAAATGAAATTAGGTAACTGCACCTTACAGTGTTACATATGTGAAAGTAACACTTTGAGGTTGAGGTTAATATCTCAGCATATGTTGATCTTAGTAGGACTTAAAGCTACTTATTATTTCATAAAGATATGACTGATTCTAAGGGAAATGTTGTTTAATATATATTTAAAACATTCAGAAAAAGTATTAACAATTTAAGTTGCATATTTTGAAAACAGATAATTGCATTCCAAAAGAAAGGAAAATGCCCAGCTGCATCCAAGGAAAAGGAAGGTTGCTACTTTGCATTAAACATTTCAATAGAGCTCACAAGTGTATCTTATCAATGATCAGGTGGCTCTGTGCATATTTTAAACAAGGTTATTTTCTTTCAGAATTTCAGCATATGTATTCCTTTTATAAACCTATTATTTAAAGTGCCTGGCAAGAGTTCAAATCCCACCAAGGGAGCTGAGAAGCTTAAGTGTTTATTTGTTTTTGATGTTAGCAATGTTGAAACTGGATTGGCAAAAAAGAAAATCCTTTAAAGCCATTAGTTTACTATTGTCCACCAGGAAGTGTATCTGGAATTTTTTTTTTCTATCTGGTTTATTTGTGATTCAGGCCTGCAGCAATGCTATTGACTTTTAACTTATCATGAGAGGAATAAATCGGGTAGATGCACAGAATCTCTTGCCTAGAGTAAGGGAATCAATGACCAGAGGACATAAATTCAAGGTCAAGGGGAAAAGATTTAATAGGAATCTGAGGAGTAACTTTTACACACAAAGGACGGTAAATGGAACAAGCTGCCAGAGGAGGTAGTTGAGGCTGGGATTATCCCATTGTTTAAGAAGAAGTTGGACAGGTACATGGATATGACAGGTTTGGAGGGATATGGACCAGGCACAGGCAGGTAGGACTAGTGTAGCTGAGACATGGTTGCCGGCGTGTGCAGGTTGCACCAAAGGGCCTGTTTCCACATTGTATCGCTCTATGACTAAAACTGCTCTCTAATATGGCCTAGTTTACCATTAAGCTCAGTAGTATTTAAGGAAAGGCAATAGATTCTTGCCTTGCTCTCATCCTGTGAATAAATAAATACAGGCTGTCCCCAATAATGACCGTGTTCCGTTTTTACAGATGTCCATGAATTGATTTTGTCGCTAAGTCAGAAGATACATAAGAATAACTCTATGTGATACCATACCTCCATTGCAATGAATGTCACCAGAAGCACACAAGAGTGTTAAGAATGAACAGTTACTTTCAATGGAGAGAGAGATAAACTAGTTTTGCTGCTCAAAGGAATGAATAGATGTATGTACGTCAGACTTTTGAACTTGATTTTTTTAATTATGGAGGTTCATTCATATGTAGCGGCAGCTATAGGTGGGGTGTTTCTAATCTGGGGTTTGTCTGTAATTTTTTAAAAAAAGGACCTTTCCCCAAAGATTTAGTGTCAGATTTCAAGCAAACTTTAAATAATTCTGTTTTCCTGTTCCTGGTTAGTTTTGGCACATATCTATTAGACCCATTCAGTGAAAATATTGTTCCATTGCTGTTCTCCATGACATTGCTGCACTGTTAGAGTTATACATCATGGAATATACAGCATGTTCATCCTACCACATCAACACTAATAATTAAAGTCTACAATAATCCCATTTTCCCTTCTCAAACCCATCAGGTTCCCTCCCACAATTTTCCAACCACTCATCTGTACTAGGAACAAATTGTAATAGATAAATAACCTTCAAGCAGCACATTTCTGGCATGTAGGAAGAACACTAGGGGAAGCCCATGCAGTCACCGGGAGTACTTACAGACACCACACAAAGTCAAGATTGAACCTGGCGCTCTGGAGCTATCAGGCAGCTGCAGTAACAAATATGCCGTTGTGCCCCCGACTGTTATCCTACACCATCTTTCCACAACAGGATTTACTTTTACGGTTTCACTCCCCCTTTTCTAAATATAGCAGGCACATCCGCAGAAGCATTTTTTTTTTCTTTTTGGTCCCATAATACCTCTCTGGTGGTCATCTTTCCATAAAAGCCTGAATACTCTAATTTATATCTTGGTCTTAATGATGTAATTTAGTTTAGTTTAGTTTAGAAAAACAGCATGGAAACAGATCTTTAGGCTCACAAAGTCTGCGCTCACCAGCTATCCCCGTGCGCTAGCACTATCCTATATACTAGGGACAATTTACAATTTTTTTTCTACCGATGTCAATTGACTTACAAACTTAGACGACTTTGAAACCGGAGAACCCAGGGAAAACCCACGCATTCACGGGGAGAACATACAAACTCTGTACGGACAGCACCCATAATCATGATCGAGCTAGGGTCTCTGTAAGGCCGCAACTCTACCACTGTGCCACTGTGTCGCCCCCGTAACAACATATTATTATAGGTTGCTATGTCCATATTAACAAGTATAGACTTCAATTTGGATATCGAGAATTCACCCCATCACTTCCCTTGACTCTGCGATGATGTCCATGGGACATAATGAAACAATCGGTGAATGATTGGAGTTAGTGATGGCTAGGGAAAATTTTGTGTGATGAGTTGGAAGTTAATTCTGCCATTTTCATGCCATGGTATAAAGTTTGTTCCTTTGCGCAATGTCTTATCTTCCTCCATGACAATCTGCTGAGGTTGAAGGAAATCATACAAATATTTTGTTTCCTATTTCACTCCTAATCTTCTCCCACTATTACATTTCCTGCCTCGGTCTGTATTTCAACCTTTCTACTTGCAGGGTGTTTTCCCATTATTTTTCAAGGCAAGTCTCAAGTTTTTCCCATTTTTCCCTGGTTTCATCGGTAATGCTGTCCATGAACTATATTTTCTCTAAAACTCAAATATGTTTTGCACTAAATTTTACTCACCCATTATAGGCAGCATAATGGGGGAGTAGTAGAGTTGCTGCCTTACAATGCCTGAGACCCAGGTTTTCTCCGAAAGCTCCAGTTTCCTCCCACAATACGAAGACTTACATGTTTGTAGGTTAATTGGCTTCTGTATATTGTAAATTATCCCTTGTGTATAGGATAGTGCTAGTGTACGGGGTGTTCGCTTGTTGGCACGGACTCAGTGGGCCGAAGGGCCTGTTTTCACTTTGAAACTAAACTAAAATTATGCCAATGGATATCATCAAACAAGAGATTGAACGATAAATGATTATCATTATTGTGTACATTAATTTGCAGTTCTACTAAATCTTTGATTCGAGGCAAAACATCTGTGCATTTCTCGCCTTCCAATTTTTCCTTTTTACCCTATCTCATCATCACTCCTGTTTCACCTCTCTATCAGGGTTTTGGAAATGTATCTGCCTTGGACAATGAATTATATTGGTTCACTAAATCAACTCAAAGTTTATTACTTGTACATCAAACACTTGAATTAAGTATATTTTAAGTATACTGTGAGCTCTATTATTAGTTATGGGCTATTTTTCAAACACTGATTTGTCATGTGAAAATAGATATTTATCCAAAGCTAATCTGTTGAAATGTAATACAGTCATCTGGCCATGGACTTTTTCTCTTTGTGAATACAGCTGAAAGTCAAGTAAGCTTCTTATCTTTGAATATGTTGTTCACCCTCAAGGTTATTAGAGCTAGGTGGTGTTGTGGCAGATTGAGACAGAATGACCTTGGGACATGGAGGACAAAAAGTCAAGAAAAGTAACCTGAATACATTCAGTGTCATAAATGTGCTGTAAGTGGCAAGGCTTCCTCAATGGAATCTGAATTTTCCTGTTGACTTATTCACTTATTTTTAGTGAAGGTGAATACCAAAGTTGAGACGGAGTAGGAGAGACAGAGTGAAGAATGTCCCTTTTCACCAGAGATGCTGCCTGACCTGTTGAGTTACTCCAGCTATTTATGTGTCTTCGTAAAGAATGTAACCTTTGGTTCCTACACTTGTTCTTAGGAGGAAGGTCACAACAGGTGACAGAACGCTCATATTTTATCATACTTCTTATCACTAAGCACACACTTTGTTATTCCACAACTGCATATAGAAAGACAATAAAAAGGATCCTGCCACATTATAATTCCCATAATAATGAACCATGTTATTTGTGCTTAGCTGAAACACCATTTTGTTGCATGCCGTGTCAGGAGTAAGCTTTAATGGAGAAAATATATTGCTCTTTTTCAATCCTTTTAGGCTACTCAGCAATATTTGTTTTAATTAATTTGATTTAATTTTGATTTATTTCAAAGGCTTGGAACTCTGGATGGACGAATCTGATTTAGGACTTGAACAATAAGTATTATCAATTACGATAGCGGACTGAAAGACCTGATATGGTACAACTCTGAGAAATAAATACTTTCACCAGGATTTATGACTACTACCTAAATAAATGTTTTCTTTGGAAGAATTTGCTTACTGGAAATGAGTTATGAATATCACCAGTGTCCTATACCACTTAGTTACTTGTATATTCCAATTTAAAAAAAAACTGTTTAACCCTGAAATGAAAAGTGGTTAGCCTCATTAACTTGGAATGATTATCCCTCTTATCAGCCAAGCATCGCAACTTGATAATGCCCAGCACAGCCCACTGTGTCATATTTATATGAATCTGAAGAGATGACTGACCCGAAACATCGCCTATTCCTTTTCTCCAGGCGTTGCAGCCTGACCCGTTTTGTGTCTATTTTCATGTCATATTTTATGTCCCTCCTCCTAACCACCATTCATTCTTGCACTTTTTTCACTTCTGTGTTTGCTATATTATTAAAACATGAAGGTTTCACATGCAAACAACATTAAGCACTAGTCCAGGTGTGACAGCGAGGGAATCTAAAGACCGTAGATTTACATGTGAGAATAAACTGACACTTTGATCCTCGACCCATGATGTAAAAGGCCTTTGACTCACTCAACCAGCTCTGAGAACAGAGAAGGAATGCTCCATCTTTTAGCCCTGGCACCATGTTGACCTTCATTCACCCAACCATGCAATTCAGTTAGTAATGTTCACAAAGCCAGCCACAGCCTAGTCTGCATGCCCGTCCCTTTACAAAGGAATTGACAAATGGGACAAATGAAAAGTAGAGACGATTTAAGGAAAATTGTAAATAAAAGATTCCAAGAGCACAGAGAACATATCCCTAAACCTGATGTAAGAAAATTAGAATAACAATTTAATATTTTATGTGGTTTCAAGATGGCAATGCCATTCTTAATGAATTGCTAAACATCCATAACATGGAGGGTTAAAATAGCGTGGTCCGATGAGTTGCCTATGAGATTTGGTTAATGCACAGGGTTTTTGGCAGACTGAAAGCTTGGTTTTCTTAATGTAAATTAAAGAAATGTAGCAGCTTGCACAGTGCTGGCTGTTGTTTTTTCTACTGTTGCATTCTATAATATGTATTGTACATGAACTGTTGTATTTGTAATCTAATATATGTGTGCACTTGTTCACAAATAAAAAACAAAAGTTCTAAATGTTATCCAACATGAAGACAAAACATTATTTTATTCTACCTTTCTATTCAGAGCAAGGTTTCAATCTTATACTTTTTTAAATAATACTAGCTTACACTGAGATTTGTGCATCAACCATTGAAATGTCCCAGGGAAATCAACATGAGCAAATGAAATAAATATTGGGATGATTGTGTTTCACCAAGAAAAATGTGTTTGCATGTACTATTGTTTCAGTGATAGATTCCTCAGGTTTGTATTTTGTGTCTCTTGAGTGGATGCTCTGAATAGGCATTAAGATTCTTGAATATATCTAAATGCAGCTTGAAGTGCTTTTCAAAATGAGTATGTGAGTATCAGGGCAGGTGTTCAGCCTGAAATTTCATAAACTTCATAAGTTCATGTCATAGGAATAGAATTAGGCCATTCGGCCCATCAAGTCTATTCCTCCATTCAACCGTGGCTGGTCTATCCCTCTCAACCCCATTCCCCTGCCTTCTCCCCATAACCTCTGACACCCATAATAATCAACAATCTATTAATATCTGCCTCAAAAACATCCATAGACAGTCTCCACAGCCTTCTGCTGCAATGAATTCCACAGATTCACCACCCTCTGACTAAATAAATCCTCATCTCCTTTCTATAGGTATATCCTTTTATTCTGAGGCTATTGGCTCTGATCTTAGACTCTCTCACAAGTGGAAACATCCTCTCCACATCCACTCTATCCAGGCCTTTCATTATTTGGTTAACCCTGTTCCTAAGTCAGGAATGTTAAAAGTATTGTTTTGAAGAACTTTATTTGGAACCGAGATGCTCATGAGAATCCTCTGCCATTGCAATTTGTTCCCTGTATACAGGAGCTGTATAGCCTTGTCCATTTTGCCCATGGCACTTAACTGTGACGTGAAGTTAGAAGCATAGAAAAATCGGTGCAGGAGTAGGCCATTCGGCCCTTCGAGCCTGCACTGCCATTCAATATGATCATGGCTGATCATCCAACTCAGTATCCCATACCTGCCTTCTCTCCATACCCCCTGATCCCTTTAGCCACAAGAGCCACATCCAACTTCCTCTTGAATATAGCCAATGAATTGGCCTCAACGACCTTCTGTGGCAGAGAATTCCAGAGACTCACCACTCTCTGTGTAAAGAATGTTTTCCTCATCAGGTCCTAAAGGAATTCCCTCTTATCCTTAGACTGCGACCCCTTGTTCTGGACTCCCCCAACATCGGGAACAATCTTCCTGCATCTACCTTGTCCAACCTCTTAAGAATTTTGTAAGTTTCTATAAGATCCCCCCTCAATCTTCTAAATTCCAGTGAGTACAAGCCAAGTCTATCCAACCTTTCTTCATATGAAAGTCCCGACAACCCAGGAATCAGTTTGGAACCTTCTCTGAACCCCCTCTATGGCAAGAATGTCTTTCCTCAGATTTGGAGACCAAAACTGTATGCAATACTCCAGGTGTGGTCTCACCAAAACCCTGTACAACTGCAGTAGAACTTCCCTGCTACTATACTCAAATCCTTTTGCTATGAATGCCAACATACCATTTGCTTTCTTCACTGCCTGCTGCACCTACATGCCTACTTTCAATGACTGGTGTACCATGACACCCAGGTCTCGTTGCATTTCCCCTTTTCCTAATCTGCCACCATTCAGATAATAGTTTACCCTCATGTTTTTGCCACCAAAGTGGATAACCTCACATTTATCTACATTATTCTGCTTCTGCCATGCATCTGCCCATTCACTCAGCCTATCCAAATCACCCTGCAGCCTCCTAGCATCCTCCTCACACCTAACTATACCCTCCAGCTTGGTGTCATCTGCAAATTTGGAGATGTTGCATTCAATTCCCTCGTCCAAATCATTAATGTATAATGTAAATAGCTGGGGTCCCAGCACTGAGCCTAGCAGTACCCCACAACTCACTGCCTGCCATTCTGAAAAGGACCCGTTTACTCCTACCCTTTGCTTCCTGTCTTCCAGCCAGTTCTCCATCCACATCATTATTGAACCACCAATACAGTGTGCTTTAAGTTTATATACTAATCTCTTATGTGGGACCTTGTCGAAAGCCGTCTGAAAGTCCAGATATAACACATCCACTGGTTCTCCCTTATCCACTCTACTAATTACATCCTCGAAAAATTCTATAAGATTCGTCCGACATGATTTACCTTTTGTAAATCCATGCTGACTTTGTCCAATGATTTCACCACTTTCCAAATGCGCTGCTATCCCATCTTTAATAACTGGATTTTAAGTTTAAGGATTAATTGCTGTTGAGCCTTTTTAAGTTGGGGACGCATTTCCTTTTGAATTCAGTTTAATATCTCCTGATTGAGCTCAGAATAGTTTCTATTGTTTTAATAGGATTGAATCAAATTTAGGATAGCAATGTAGCAGGAGCCTCCAAGGAGGAGATGGTTAAAAATACAAAGGGGTTTAAGAAGGGTATTTTAGAGGTATTGAGGAAATATGAGAGAAGGGTGACAAGTATTGAAAAGGGGCCAGATTTGGAGAAGCTAAAAATTGGATCACTCACAACAATTACAAAGAAAGGTTTCCCATGAGAAATTACTAATGACGTGTGAATCTTCACTATGTTCAGGATCATGGGGGTCAATGTGTATAACTTTGAATAAGATTGTTGAGGAAAATTGAGTGGATAGATTTAAGTGTGGACAATTGTGAGTGCATGTTTGAGAAGTTTTAAAAATTCTGCTGTTGAAGAGAGGAAAACAAGGTTGGAAATGGCCCTGTAGTTTGCAAGGAAATAGGGATGGAAGGGTTTTAGGAAGCTGGGGCAATGGAAAATTTGAAAGGGGGTGGAAAGCCACCTCTGAAGGGAAGACCATTTGCAATGTTAAGGGGCTGTCACACTGCGACGATCTAATCTGCGAGTTTAGAAGAGTTTGCCCTTGACTCAGACTCACAGCATGGTCGACATGTAGTCCTAGGAGGTCCTATGAGGTCACTGGAACTTTACTTCATGCTAGAGGGAAGTTCCCAAATACTCGCGGCCTCAGCTAGGTCGCGGAAATTTTTTCAGCATGTTGAAAATTTTTCCGCGAGTAATATTTGGTCGGCATGGTTCTTTTTAACTCGTAGTGCAGTGGAGTGGGGTCGCTATTTAGTTACAGGCAGTCGAGGGCAGCCGTAAGCAATGTCCTTCGCTGACTGGGCATTTTAATTGGCTCATTAGAGTTCTCAGGACCAAGGAAAACCAACGGGTAGGTAAAATGCCCGCTAAACTTTATTATCCATCTATCTATCCATATTTAAAACTCTGCGTGTGTGTGCATGTGTGTGTTTGTGGGTGTGTGTCACATTCCATTTTTTTTCAGATAAGATCTTTGGCCTTTGATTCCATGCTCCGCCAAAACCAGATGCTCAAACGCCGCAGTTTTTTCAATTTTGCTAGACATTACACTTTTGCATTCATTAATGCACTCCTCATTACATTTAGACATTTTTATGTACACATTTTTAATAAAATCCTTCCTCCCTCCCCCCCCCAATATTTGAAAATGTTACAAAAATCAAACTGCTCTAACCCATAGAATGTTGGTGAACGTTCCATCGTGTGATGTCACAATGCCCAATGCTCACAGATGTCCAATCAGACTAGATTCATTTACATCTGCCTTTGCACCAGCCCCAGCCCCCCCCCCCCCTCACCCCCGCAGCCTGTGTCGAAGCGCGTGATCACGTGTGTGGGATAGAGAAAGAGGATTGGGGATGATAGGGATTGGGGAATAGATGGACTGCCCCTACCCCTCCCCCTCCCACTCTATCTCCCCACCCTTTCCCCTCTCCCCCCACCCCTCTCCCCCTCCCTCCATGCTCTTCCCCCTCCCTCCCCTACCCCATCTCCCTCCTACCCTACCTCCCCATTCCTCCCCCTCCCCCCCACACCTCTCTCCCCCTTCCCCATCCCTCTCTCCTCCCCCACCCCTCTCTCCTCCCCCTCTCCATCTCCCTCTCCTCACCCCTCTCCCTCTCCGCCCCTCCTCCTCCCACCCCCATCCCTCTCTCCCCCACCCCCCTTCCCCCTCCCCACCCCCACCCCTTCCCTCTCTCCCCCCACCCTCTTCCCCCTACCCCTTTGTCCCTCTTCCTCCACTCCCCCTACCCCTCTCACCCTCCCTCCCCACTCTTCCACTTCTCTTCCACTTCCCCACCCCTCTCCCTCCCCACCCCTCCCTCCCTTCTCTCTCCCTCCCCTCTCTCTCCCCCACCCATTTTTCCCTACCCCTCTCTCCCTCTTCCACCACACCCCCCTCCTCCCCCCTCCCCTCCCTCTCTCCCATTTCCACCACTCCCCCTACACCTCTCCCCCTCCCTCCCTACTCTTCCACTTCTCTCGCCCCACTCTTCCCCCTCTCTCCACTCTCCCATCCCTCCCCACTCTTTCCCCTCCCCCTACCACTCTCCCCCTCCTACCACACTCTTCCCTCTCTCTCCCACTAACTCTCTACTTACCCCTCTCCCCCTCCCTCCACACTCTTCCCCCTCTCTCCCCTTCCCCCACTCCCTCCTCCCACCACCCTCCTACCCCCTCCTCCCTCTCTCCCCTTCCCCCTCCCTCTCTCACCCCCTCCCCGAACTCTCTCTCACCCCCTGCCCCACCCCCTCTCCTCCACTTCCCCCCTCTCCCCCCTCTCCCTCCTTCTCTCCTCACCCCTCTCCCTCCTCACCTCCCACCCCCTCTCTCCCCCCTCCCACCCCTCTTCACCCCCATCTCCCCCAACCCACTTCCCCTCTCCCTTGCACCACTCCCTGCTACCCCTCTCCCCCTTACTCCCCACTCTTTCCCTCTCCCTCCCCCTCCCCTTTCTTTCTCTCTCCCCCTCCCCTCTCTCCCCCTCCTCTCTCTCCTATCTCTCCCCTTCTCTCTCTCACTCTCTCCCTCTCCTCTCTCCCAACACTCTCTCCACCTCTCCTCCCCCTCTCCCCTCCCCCTCTTCCTCCCCCTCTCTTCTCCCCTCCCCCTCTCCCTTTCCTCCCCTCTTCTCCCCCACCCCTCTCCTCGCACCTCCCCCTCTCATTTCTCATTCCTATCCATGGACCTAAGCAAGTGTCTTTTAAAAGCTGTTACAATAATTGTCTCAAATACCTCCTCTGGCAGCTCGTTCCATACGCCTAACATTGAGTGAGAAAGTTGCCTCTCAGATTCCTAATAAATTGTGCCCCTCTCACCTTAAATATATTGAACCGACCATGGAGTTTGACAACCATGGTGTTCGGCACTTCGCTCATTCACATGTATTAATGGTTAAATACCACTCCTGACTTTAGTACTCAAACAACGGGCCATGCCATTGGTACAATGGTGGAAATGTTTTTGGAGCCTCCTCTTCCCATTGCTAGTTTAATTAGCCAACACCATTCACAAATACAGTAGATGTGACAAAACTCAAATGCTTTAATCTGATCCAATGATCATTAGGATAGTTTAGCTCAGTATACTGCACACTACCTTTGCTGTTTAGCATGCATATGGACTACTGTTGCTGCCTCATCAGTTTGACATCTCATTTTATAAGTATGCCTAATGATGCTCCATACCATTCTGCAAAGCACATTGAAATAGGATTGATCCCTGAAAGCTTTGTGCCATCTCTTTTATTAAAATGTTTCCAGAGACTAAAACATAACCTCATCTATGATATGAATACATTATTGTGGAAAACTGATGGATTGAAGCACACCATACTAGGAAATCCTTTCACTATTATTTCATTATATTTACTAACATTATAATCCTACAGAGAAATGGTAATACACTGATCTAATGTATCATTAGATATTGTTGGAACAAAAACATTTTTCCATTTTTATAAACTTGGTGCCATTTTTCCATTATTCCTGTTTCAGACAATTTAGAACTGATTATTTCTTCCAAATGTTGTAAATTGTCTGTGTTCGGAGAACTTTGAAATGGGATTTTATTCAGAGGATAGTCTACACATTTTCAAGGAGTTAAGTTTATAATTTCTTTGGAAACCGCAGGTATTTTTGCAACTGAGAATACAAGCACAGACATATACTTTACATGAATATTTCTGAAACACACTTCTTCAGAAAATTAAAAAAATACTGCTTCAAGTACTCAGCGAGTCAGGCAGAAACTGTGGAGGCCCTGATACATTTTCTCAACCCTTTGGCTCCACAGAGCTGCCTGACCTGCTGAGCTCCTCCAGCAGTTTCTTTTTTGCTCCTGATTCCAACTTCTGCAGCATTGTTACTTATTTGCATATCATTCATTCATATGTTCTATATCTCTCTACATCACCGTCAATATATGTTGCTTCCCATTCCCCTGACTCTCAGTCTGAAGAAGGGTCTCAACATGAAACATCACCAGAGAACATTTCAGTTTTCTCTAGATTTCGTTAAATTGTAAGCATTTTCAAAAAGTATATCCCTGCTTACAGTTTATTGTATAATGAAGAAACACACTCATTGAACGCAAAATAAAATGCTAATGAATTTGATTGGAATTTGTGATTTCAGTGCTCTTTTCTTTGGCAAGAAGTAAAATAAGAACTTCTTCACATGCATGGTTCTTCCTCACACATCCAGCAGCAATCAAGTATGCACTGGAAATTCATTCATGACCTGTTCGGTAATTTTTGGATGGAAAGTAGTGAATCATGCCCATGAATATTTATGAAACACACTCCACAGGTGGAGTTACACACAAACACACAATATCGGAAATTATTATTTTTTTAATGTTGGAAGAGCTCAACAGGTCAGGCAGAATATGTGGAGACAGAGAGTAAGTCCTGATGCACATTCTTGACCCCTTGCCTCCACAGAAGCTGCCTGACCCGCTGAATTCCATGTAGTTTATTTTTTGCTCCTGATTCCAGCATCTGCAGTCTCTTTAGTTTAGTTTTGATGAATTGGGGCATCAATGTCATTGCCTCAACTGCCCTATTTGTTGGGAAGTTCCATTTCAAAATGGTCTTTTAGTTTAGTTTGGTTCAGTTTAGTCCAGAGATACTGCGTGTAATTTATTCAAGTGACTTAATGGTCTCATTCTTAATAGAGTCATCAAAGTCATAGAGTGATACAGTACAGAAACAGGCCCTATGGCCCAATTCGTCCCTGCTGACAAAGATGCCCCGTCTAAGTTCGTCTCATTTGTACATATGTGGCTCATATAGAAACATAGAAAATAGGTGCAGGAGGAGGCCATTCGGCCCTTCGAGCCAGCACTGAGACATACCAACCAGTGATCCCCGTGTACAGCACTGTCCTACAAGCCAGGGACAATTTTCCAATTTTACCAAAGCCAATTAACCTACAAACTTGTACATCTTTGGGAAGTGGGAGGAAACCGGAGCACCCGGGGAAAACCCATGTGGTCACAGGGAGAAAGTGCAAACTCCGTACGAACAGCACCATTGTCAGGATCGAACCCTGGTCTCTAACATTGTAATCAGCAACTCTACCGCTGCGTGACCGTGCCGCCCTGTCTGTCTACTCTCTGTCTACAATTTTTTTTAAATCACCTTTTGTGTCTAATAATTTTGCAGTTGATGTCTCTCAAATGTTATATTTTCTCCCAAAATTGGTACTCGTATTTTTTCCATGCCCACAGCAAAGAAACAAACGGCTTATAGAAACATAGAAAATAGGTGCAGGAGTAGGCCATTCGGCCCTTCGAGCCTGCACCGCCATTCAATATGATCATGGCTGATCATCCAACTCAGTATCCTGTGCCTGCCTTCTCTCCATACCCCCTGATCCCTTTAGCCACAAGGGCCACATCTAACTCCCTCTTACAGTGGCTTGCAAAAGTATTCATACCCCTTGAACTTGTCCATATTTTGTCATGTTACAACCACAAACGTAAATGTATTTTATTGGGATTTTATGTGATAGACCAACACAAAGTGGTGCATAATTGTGAAGTGGAAGGAAAATGATATATGGTTTCCAAATTTTATTACAAATAAAAAACTGAAAAGTGTGGCGTGCAAAAGTATTCAGCCCCCCTGAGTCAATACTTTGTAGAACCACCTTTCGCTGCAATCACAGCTGCAATTCTTTTGGGATATGTCTCGACCAGCTTTGCACATCTAGAGACTGAAATTTTTGCCCATTCTTCTTTGCAAAATAGCTCAAGCTCAGTCGGATTGGATGGAGAGCGTCTGTGAACAGCAATTTTCAAGTCTTGCCAGAGATTCTCAATTGGATTTAGGTCTGGACTTTGACTGGGCCATTCTAACACATGAATATGCTTTGATCTAAACCATTCCATTGTAGCTCTGGCTGTATGTTTAGGGTTGTTGTCCTGCTGGAAGGTGAACCTCCACCCCAGTCTCAAGTCTTTTGCAGGTCTTCCAAGATTGCCCTGTATTTGGCTCCATCCATCTTCCCATTAACTCTGACCAGCTCCCCTGTCCCTGCTGAAGAAAAGCATCCCCGCAGCATGATGCTGCCACCTCTATGTTTCACAGTGGGGATGGTGTGTTCAGGGTGATGTGCAGTGTCAGTTTTCCACCACACATAGTATTTTGCATTTATGCCAAAAACTTCAATTTTGGTCTCATCAGACCAGAGCACCTTCCTCCACATGTTTGCTGTGTCCCCCACATGGCTTGTGGCAGACTGCAAACGGGATTTCTTATGGCTTTGTTTCAACAATGGCTTTCTTCTTGCCACTCTTCCATAAAGGCCCGATTTGTGGAGTGCACGACTAATAGTTGTCCTGTGGACAGAATCTCCCACCTGAGCTGTGGATCTCTGCAGCTCCTCCAGAGTTACCATGGGCCTCTTAGCTGCTGCTCTGATCAATGCTCTCCTTGCCCAGCCTGTCAGTTTAGGTGGACGGCCATGTCTTGGTAGGTTTGCTGTTGTGCCATACTCTTTCCATTTTCGTAGATGGATTGAACAGTGCTCCGTGAGATGTTCAAAGCTTGGGATATTTTTTTATAACCTAACCCTGCTTTAAACTTCTCCACAACTTTATCCCTGACCTGTCTGGTGTGTTCCTTGGGCTTCATGATGCCCAAGGAACATTGTTTGTTCACTAATGTTCTCTAACAAACCTCTGAGACCTTCACAGAACAGCTGTATTCATACTGAGATTAGATTACACACGTGGACTCTATTTACTAATTAGGTGGCTTCTGAAGGCAATTGGTTGCACTGGATTTAATTTAGGGGTATCAGAGTAAAGGGGGCTGAATACTTTTGTAAAAAGATTTGAAAGCCATGTATCATTTTCCTTCCACTTCACAATTATACGCCACTTTGTGCTGGTCTATCACATAAAATCCTAATAAAATACAATTACGTTTGTGGTTGTAACGTGACAAAATGTTGAAAAGTTCAAGGGGTATGAATACTTTTGCAAGCCACTGTAAATATAGCCAATGAACTGGCCTCAACTACCTTCTGTGGCAGATAATTCCAGAGACTCACCACTCTCTGTGTGAAAAATGTTTTCCTCATCTCGGTCCTAAAGGAATTCCCCCTTATCCTTAGACTGTGACTCCTTGTTCTGGACCTCCCCAACATCGGGAACAAACTTCCTGCATCTAGCCTATACAAACCCTTAAGAATTTTGTACGTTTCTATAAGATCCCCCCTTAGACTTCTAAATTCTAGCGAGTACAAGCCAAGTCTATCTAGTCTTTCCTCATATGAAAGTCCTGACATCCCAGGTGGCTAATATGAATACAATGCCATGATTTCTGATAAGGATCGTGTTTTGCAATTGGGTGAAATAACTCTTTCATTGACACTGAGATTGAATGTGCCACCAAACAGCTAACACCCAAGAGCTCATTAGAATCTATTTGCAACGTGCATCACAGGGTATCATTTTAGCTTTTTCTCCATTACTACACTCTGTCTACTCCATCTCACAAATGTTGAGAATGGGATCGCTAAATCCTAATCTCTCCCTTTGAGACAATCTCCTCCGAACTAGGCATTTTATGGGTTAGTCATAGAGTCATAGACTGATACAGTGTGGAAACAGGCCCTTCAACTCAACTTTACCCATACCGCCAATAATGTCCCAGCTACACTAGTCCCACTTGCCCGCGCTTGGTCCATATCCCTCCAAACCTGTCCTATACATGTACCTGTCTAACTGTTTCTTAAACAATGGGATAGTCCCAGCCTCAACTGCCTCCATTGGCAGCTTGTTCCATACACCCACCACCCTGTGTGTGAAAAAGTTACCCCTCGGATTCCTATTAAATCTTTTCCCCTTCACCTTGAACCTATGTCCTCTGGTCCTCGATTCCCCTACTCTGGGAAAGAGACTATGCGTATCTACTCGATCTATTCCTCTCATGATTTTGTACACCTCTATAAGACCACCCATCGTCTTGCGCTCTATGGAAAAGAGACCTAGCCTAAACCTCTCCCTATAGCTCACACCCTCTAGTCCTGGCAACATCCTCGTAAATCTTTTCTGAACCCTTTCAAGCCTAACAATATCTTTCCTAAAACATGGTGCCCAGAACTGAACACAATATTCTAAATGCAGTCTCACCAACATCTTACACAACTGCAACATTACCTTCCAACTTCTATACTCAATACTCTGACTGATGAAGGCCAAAGGGCCAAAAGCCTTTTTGACCACCTTATCCACCTGCGATTCGGCTCTTGAGGAACCATGCACCTGTATTCCTAGATCCCTCTGCTCTACAACACTACCCAGAGGCCTACCTTTACTGTGTAGGTCCTGTGCTTGTTCGATGTCTAAAAATGCAACACCTCACAATTCTCTGCATTAAATTCCATCAACCATTCCTCTGCCCAACTGGCCAATTCAGATCCTACTGCAATCTTTCACAAACATCTTCACTGTCTGCAAAACCACATATGAGAAGGTAATATCTTGGGGAGTTTTTCTGCGTTTTTCAGGAGCGGGTGATGTAAAAACAGGTCGGGGGCAGCCTGCAACTCATACCTTCAAGGTCGGCAGAGGAGTGGCAGGTGAAGGAGTGAGTGCAGGGAATGGCTGAGGAATTTAATTAGCAGATCGGTAAGTTAGTGAATTAATCAATTTATCAGGAAATATAAGCAAGGTTTGCTCGAGGGGCGCGGCCTTGTCGCGGGAAGTGCCTTGTGAGAAAAGTGCAAGTCTTTGGCTTGAGGAAACTATGCCAAAAAATGGAGAGGGTGAGACGCAGTGAAGAAATGACAGGTAAGCTGATTCAGTGTGATGCTTGTAGGGCGTGGGAGGTCAGGGACATTGCTGGTGTCTCTGGCTTCTACAACTGTGGAAAGTGTGTCCAGGTTCAGCTCCTGTAGGAACCTGTTGGGGCACTGGAGAGGCAACTGGATGACCTCAGGATCATCCGGGGAAATGAGAGTTTCATGGACAGGACCTACAGCGAGATCGTTACACTAAAGATACCGGAAGAGAGAAGGTAGGTGACGATGAGGAAGGGTAGGAAACTTGGAATACAGGAGACCCTGGGGGATGTACCTCTTGAAAACAGGTTCACTCTCTTGAAAGCTGTGGGAAAGAAGAGACTGCCAGTCTGAGCGGAGGACAGGTCTGCGAGTCAATACGTGGCGCTGAAGCAAAGCAGTAGAGACAGAAGACAGGCTGAGCCACGGTAGTCGCGGACTCCATCGTGAGAGGTACAGACAGGGGTTTCTGCAGCAACAGGCAGGATTCACGGATGGTGTGTTGCCTCCCTGGTGCCAGGATCCAGGACGTCACGGACCGATTGCAGGGCATCCTCAAGGATGAAGGTGAGCAGCCAGAAGTGGTAGTGCATGTCACACAACTGACGTCGGGAAGAAGAGGAAAGATTCTGCAGTGTGATTTCGCAGAGCTCGGAAGAAGGCTGAAAAGCAGGACCTCCAGGGAGGTTATCTCCAGTTTGCTTCCAGTTCCTCGTGCTGGTGAGGGCAGGAACAGGGAGATAGGGGATCTGTATGTGTGGCTGAGGAGCTGGTGAAGGGGGCAAGGATTTAGATTCTTCGACCACAGGGAACTGTTTTGGGGTAAGGGTGAATTGTACAAAAGGGAAAGGTTGCACCTTAACAGGTGGGGGACCAGCATTCTGGCAGGCAGGTTTGCCACTGCTACACGGCTGGTTTAAACTAAATAGTGGGGGGGGGGGGGAGGGGGAGGGGGGGGGAGACAAATTGTGACTACAATTACGGAGTTAAAGGGAAAGAAAGTATAGGAAAAATTAACAAAGACACCAGAATTAACAGGAGAGAAAGCTCATGAAGGGATAGCAGAGTATGGCGAAGTGAAGTAGGAATCGATGTGAATGGTGAGGTGAGTAATGGATTTAAAGTATTATATATGAATGCGCCAAGTATAAGAAGTAAAATAGATGTGCTTGAGGCTCAGTTAGAGATTGGTAGATGTAACATTGTGGGGATTACAGAGACATGGCTGCATGAGGATCGGGACTGGAAACTGAATATTCAGGGGTATACATCCTACAGAAAGGACAAGCAGGTGGGCAGAGGAGGTGGGGTAGCTCTGTTGGTGAGGGATGAAATTCAGTCACTTGTGTGGGGTGACATAGGGACTGACGGTGTAGAGTCGCTGTGGATAGAATTGAGGAATTGTAAAGGTAAGAAGACACTGATGGGAGATGGCTACAGGCCCCCAAAGAGTAGACAAGGTATAGGATTCAAGTTGCAGCAGGAGTTAAAATTGGCATGTAACAAAGATAATGCCACTGTGATTATGGAAGATTTCAATATGCAGGTAGACGGGGAAAAACAGGTTGTTTTTTAACCCCAAGAGAGGGAGTTTGTAGAGTGCCTCCAAGAGGATTCTTAGTGCAGCTCGTACTGGAGCCTACCAGAGAGAAGGCAATTCTGAATTTAGTATTGTCTAATGAACCAGATTTAATAAGAGAACTCAAGGTAAAGGTACCGCTGGGAGGTAGTGACCATGATTTGATAAGTTTTAATCTGCAATTTGAGAGGGAGAAGGTTAAATCAAAAGTGTCAGTGTTGCAGTTGATCAAAGGGGACTATGAAGGCATGAGAGAGGAGCTGGCCAAGATCGACTGGAAAAGGATCCTAGCAGGGATGACGATGGAACAGCAATGGCAGAATTTCTGGGCATAATGCAGAAAGTGTGTGGAAATTTAAATGTTTTAAACTTTACAAAAATTATTTCAGCTGAAACTAAGACAAGCTGTCACCTTCTCCTAATTAATTGCAAAGCCAGCAGAGAGCTCTTACAAGGATAATAAGTTGTTTATGTTATTTTTCCCCTAAAAACAAGCGAGATAACAAGCACAACTTCATGAATGTCTCCTCTATAATATAAACATTAAGAGGATGTTCAGACACTCTTGGCTTACCCTTGCTCCATAAGATTATAATGTGCGTCATTAGTAAAAAAAAACAAACAAGATGCTTGATCTGCGGATAAATAGCCTTCTCATATAATCGTATATGGCTAACCCTACCTCTGTCAGAAGAAGCTGTTAATCTTAAGAAGCTGTCAATCTTAAGAAGCAAGAGGCTGTACTATGCTCTGTAGATAAGGTATTGCTGAATCACTGATTATTGGAGTATAAATACATGTAATTAATCATTGCCCCTTGGTGTGGGATTTCTCTGTATAGTCTGTGCCTGTACTGTACAGAGTCTTACCACACCCGCCTGGCGAAATAAATATTTTACTGGTTGTATATTGATTTTATTTGCATATTAGTCTGTTTAAGAATATTTGAACCACAACATTGGCATAGTCAAGCAGGTCTTGCTAGAAACAATTGCAGAAGACTGAGTAAGAGGCTACAGTTTGGTCGGGGTCTCGAAGGGGGAAGAAAGTGCACTATCAGACCGCTTGAGTCTGAACTCCTAAGCGTACCCGGGAACACTGTTGTCTTTTGTCCAGAGTGAGCTGGTTCCCTGCCAAGATCTTTCAGAACAGACGATGCAAGGAAAGACATTTTTGGGGATTGTTGACTCAAACTAAGTAGGCTGTTTGAGGTATTAAGCCGATATTGAGCCGGTAATGGGATAGGTTCGGGATAGGAGTATATGTGGGAGCTGCGGTATATGTGGGAGCTTCAGTATATGTGGGAGCTTCGGTACATGTGGGAGTTTCGGTACGTGGGAGCTTCGGTACAGCATATGCGTTATTTGGATCCAGGGAAAATGTAAAGATTAATGAAAAATAAAGAGAGAATATGGTTGGCCAACATAATATTAAACAATTGGTTTGTAAAAATAGAAACCTCAGCAAAATATCCCTGGGGACCCCTTGTCCGACATAGCGACCATGTTTACAGAGAGAGGGGGGGATGAGGAACAAATTTGGGGAGAGAAATAATTGGAAATAGTGTAGAATAACCCCCCCCCCCCCCCCCCCCCCCCCCCAGTCTCTGGCCACCAGTCACTAACAGCAGGAGCTACGACACTCAGATCCCGTGAAGAGGAAGGGGCTCCAGTACACCTAAAGGGAAGGGCATCCCCAGAAAAAGGAAGAACTGATAAGGAAGATGAGGAAGAAGAAGGGAGAGGACTTAAGGCAGAAGAGGAAGAGCAGTGAGAGAGTTACACAACACAGAGCACCAGGAAAGAGAAACAGCAGATAAATAAGAAGATTGAAAAGATAAAGCAGGATGTCGAGCTGGTGGCTTTCGAGGCACTGTACACCCCACAAGAATCAAGGCTGCTTACTTTTGCCCCAAGAACTTTAACATTTTGCAGCCAGCAGTCTGTACAGTTTAAAATAAACTTGAAACAAAAGACTCTGACCTGTTTGAAAAACAGAGCTAGTCTCCCTGGTGGAGAGGGGAAAGTCTGCGAGTAATCGGTCCAATCCATTTCTGGGCTTGGTTAATTTCTACTGGCATTGAATATATTACTGGTGTCTCCGCCAGGGCAAAACAACAACGCTCTCTAACTCTCTCACTCCAACAAGAAGAAGACTTCCGCAACTTAAAAACTGCGCTTGCTACTGCACCAGCTACTGCATGCCTTAACCCTCCCAGTCCAACTGGCCAATATTATGTGCAATGCCCATACAAGTAGCCACAACGAAGAATGCCCCAGCTGACATTTTATTTCGAAGTCACGTGAATGACTACGTGAAGAAGCCCGCCAGCCCGCATGCGCATCAATACGTCTAACGCATGGAGCACGACTGGCTGAAATGAGCGTCGCTCCTCCAGCGGTAAGTTTAAAAACCCTGCAAGTAAGTTTAAAACTTATTCTGAGGTCGTATCTTTTGGAAATCTCTTTAACAGAGTTTACTGTGGATATGGAATCCAGGGCAAAATCCAGACGGAGTGCGAGTAGCTGGTGACCGTCGGGTTCGCCATCCGAGTCGCTGACAGTGCGATCAGCAACTTCAGACTTGGTGCTGGCCCAAAGCACCTTGGCAACGCCAAAAGGAGGGAAAGCCAAAAGGAAGTCTGACAGGCCTGTTTACTCAGACGAGTCAGGCCAGGAGGAGTCGCCTCTTACAGTTCTGGATAACGTCTTTGGGCGTTTATCCCGGATGGAGCACCTTATGGAAAGGATGCTCCACCATGTTATGCTCCGTGAAATGGAATCATATCAGCGCAGGTCTCCTCGGGGGCCTGCGACAGCACCTGGCCCAGGGCTGCATATTGTCTCCCATGCTGAGGAGGGGAGCATACGGGGTCAGTATTGGACTGACTCCGAATTCGGACGTATGTCTGGGGAACATACCGGGATGCACGACATACGTGAGGTTCAGGAATTGCCTGCCATGGCATCAAGGTTCGCGATTCCCTCCCAAACAGGGGAGCCGCTGCAGGAAGAGCTAGCTGCTAGCATGAACTACTTCACATCGCACCAATTGCAGGAACAGGTGATGGTGGAAACAACTGCAAAGTATCATACACCTATAAATTATGCATCCCTGAAAGTGCCGGTTGTGAACAGCTCTATCTGGGGATATATTGGAGGGGGCATCAAAGCCCAGGAGATGAAACTCCAAAGAATCTTAAAATTGTTGGCGTCAGGCATTATGGCATTTGCCAGATCTGTGGATGGGGGACCCTTATCGGACGTCCAGCAGGATGCCTTGGCGTTGATGTGCAATGCACATTTCTAAATAAACTGTTTTCGGAAGAACGCTATTGGACCTGCCTTGAACCCCAAATTCGCAGGCTTATGTAAGGCCAGCAATGTGCAGCCGCCGAATCTTCTGTTCAGGGAAGATCTACCGAAGCAGGTTAACGACCTGGACAAAGAAGCAAAAGCTGTCGGGATGATCAAGGCGCCAATGACGAGCAAAGCTTCACCATTTCGGCGGCAGCACCCCCACGCTTCCATCAGCAACAAGCGGTTCACTGAACCTGGTGGCAGCTCGAGAGCCTAATTCTCTGGGCAGAGGTCTTTCTTAGGCCAAGGCCCAAGGCGGCCCTCGTGGAAAATGCGCAATCCATGCACCCCAGCAGTCTTACCCTCCAAAACTCGAGAGTGGAAATAGAATCTACATCAAGGGCCATTCGGCCTACCATAAGACCACCGGTAACCATGGGTCTGGTTCTTTCCGGAACATGGGGTGTGTGGACCAGTTACAAGTTGGTGGTAGATTACACTTGATTTTGCATGAATGGCGTTGGATAACATCAGAATCGTTTATACTGCACAGTATACAAGGGTTCCAAATTGAATTTCTTCCCAATTCATTGCCACCCACACAGCATACACCAAGCCGGACGCTTGTTCATTCCCAACAGGAATGTTTGGATATACAGCTGAAACTCACACATTATACACAAAAGGGGTAATTGAGAAGTCAAGTCATCAACATCACAATTCATCTCTAATATATTCCCCAGACAAAAGAAAGATGGAG
This sequence comes from Okamejei kenojei, assembly GCA_035221665.1. NCBI lineage: Eukaryota > Metazoa > Chordata > Chondrichthyes > Rajiformes > Rajidae > Okamejei > Okamejei kenojei. The sequence goes on from CM069135.1 coordinate 92,933,647, forward strand.
GGTGTTGAATCATCCTTGATTTAACAAAACCTAACTCTTATGTGCAGTATAGACATTGCTAAATGGAAAACGTTGTTACTGCCAAACAGCTGATTTCCAAAGGATACTTTATGGCATGCATCGATCGCAAAGATGCATACTATTCGGTGCCCATTCACAGGGATCACCAGAGATATTTGAAATTTAGCTGGATGGTGCAACTGTGGCAGTTTAAAGCATGGCCTAAAGGGTTAACTTCAGCCCCCAGATTGTTTACCAAATTATTGAAACCAGTGCATGTGCTACTTAGAGCTCAAAAACACATTGTTATGGCATACATGGATGAAATTCTAATCATAGGGAAAATGCTGAAATTAGCAACATTAGCTGTTTCAGCCACAAAACTCACATTTTAAGAAATTTGGGTTTCTCATCCATCCAGTTAAATCCAAATTGATACCAACAAGAATGATTAACTATTTGGGCTTTACCATTAACTCTATCAATATGTCTGTGGCACTGCCCTGGGTCAAGAGAAGCCTGCAACAACCTTGTTGTTATGGAGCAGCCATCTATTCGACAGGTGGCTAGTGTAATTGGCAAATAAGTGGCTGCCTTTCCAGCTGAACAATTTGGGCCTTTGCATTATCAGAATTTACAGCGTGCAAAGGAGCAAGCATTAAAATACTATTTAGGTCATTTTAACAGACTTATGTTAGTACCAGCTGAAGCTATATCAGAACTACAATGGTGGATGACCAATATTCGGCATTGCTCCAGTAACATTTTGGTCAGTAAACCTTCAGTTATATTACAAACTGATGCTAGTGCTCAAGGATGGGGAGCTACTAATACCATCTCTAGTTGCGGTGGCAGATGGGATGTGCATGAGTCATCAATTCTTCAGTAACATGGTATTAACTACCTAGAGATGCTGGGGGCATTCTATGGGTTGAAAGTTTATTGTGGGAATATGCATCACTTGCATGTTCAACTACAGTTTGTAAACACTACAGCGGTGGCATATATTAATCACATGGGTTGAATCAAGTCAGTATCCAGTGATAATTTAGCTAACCTCATTTGGCACTGGTGTATTGAAAGAAACATATAGATTTTATTTACCTATTTGCCAGGTAGGTTTAATATGGTGGCGAACACAAGGTCATGAAAATTTAATGACAACACAGAATGAATGTTGGATCATAAAGTATTTAACAACATTGTTGCTCGGTATGGAACACCGGATACTGATTTGTTTGCATCTAGGCTCAATCACCAGTTACCAAAGTATGTTGTATGGGAGCCAAACCCTGGGGCAGTGGCGATAGATGCATTCTCGCTACACTGGGGAGGAATGTTCTTTTATGCATTCCCTCCATTTTGCCTCATTAGTCAGTGCTTGCAAAAAATCCAGCAAGATTCCGCTTCAGGCATGTTGGTAGTGCCTGATGGTTCCCGCTGATATTGGGAATGGTAACAGAACCTTATATGGTTGCATGCAAACGCAAAACTTTACTGGTTCATCGCGTAACGTGGGAAGGCCACCCGCTGCATGATCAAATCAATTTATTGATTTGCAGACTTTAAATAGACCTTTCCTGGGGCTCGGATTGTCGGACCGAACTGTGAATGTGATCACTGCAGCTTGGAGGGATAGCACCAAGAAGCAGTACATCTCTTACATCAGATGGGAAGAGTTCTGTTTGCAGTTTGACACAACGTATGATACAGCACGTATAACTAACGTCTTGGAGTTTCTCTCAAACCTATTCTTTGACAAAAGATTGAGTTATAGCGCCATTAATTGTGCAAAAAGTGCCTTGCCATCATACTTGTGGCTGGGATCAGGACTCCACTCAGTCTGGTCTCACCCGCTGATATCCAGGTTTATGAAGGGTATTTTTAACACAAATCCCCCCAGGCCCAGGTGCATGGAGGTATAGGATGTTAACATTGTGCTAACGCTGCTTCGATGGTGGGCTCCAGCTACATCTTTGTCTTTGGCCAAGCTCACATACAAAGTTGTTATGCTCTTGGCGCTGGTTTTTGCGCAATGGGTCCAGTCATTGCATAAGCTGCGGCTGGACAAAACGGTTACATCTACCAACAGGATAATGTTTTATATGCATGAGTTAATTAAACAGAGCAGACCAGGGGTGTCAGGTCTAAAACTGGAGTTTATGGCATACCCTATGGACTATAGATTGTGTGTGGTCACACATATGCAACAATATTTTAAGGTTACAAAGATCCTTAGAGACACTGAACTGGCAATGTTTATTAGCAATAAAAAGCCACACAAGAGGGTGTCAGTGCAGACCATCTCCAGGTGGTTAAGGCATGTATTGGCTAGTGCTGAAGTAGACACTGATATTTTTAAATCTCACTCCACCAGGGTTGCAACATCAGCAGCGAGGTTTATGGAGGTTCCGTTGGACCACATCCTAGCGACTGCAGGATGGTCGAAAGAGCGAATGTTCCAAACTTTTTATAATAAACCGATTGCCAGGGCGGGGTTGTTTGCCAACTCAATTTTAAATTATGTTCTATAATTTGCTCCCGGATGTGAAGGGCACTATTATTTTTATTATCATTTGTTTATTAAAAGCATCAGCATGTTTTAAATCTATGTCATGTCTGAATGCATTATCTTTTCAATCATTTCTGGTCAACTTATGTAGTGTGTTGCATGGACTCGTATTCGCAGCATGAAATCACAGAGCTTTAAAGTCTTCACATAGTCACTCACGTGACTTTGAAGTAAAATAGGAAGATTAAACGAGAACTTACCAGTTTGAAGTTTGATCTTTATTTTCTGAGAAGTTACGATGAGGGATTGCATGCCCTCTGCTCCCAAACCTTTTCATCAAAGCCATCAGGTAGTTCTAGTTTCTCGAATCTTCCTATAATCAGTTCAGTAACTGTTTTCTGTGATTTCACACCGCTGCTTTGAAGGTTGACGCACAAGCGGGCTGGCGGGCTTTTTCACGTAATCCCTCATCGTCATAAAATAAAGATCAAACTTCAAACTGGTTCTCATTTAATCTTCCTAATATTGCCCACGCAGCAGATTACGAATGAGTCATGTTGGTCCCCACAGAACCAAAGATTCTAGCAGACACCACAGCTCTTTCAGACAAGATTCAGAAAGTCAATTAATGATGTTGTGAGAATTGTTGAGATTTGTGAAAAAACAGCAACAATGTGCTTCATTTTGGTTTCTGTGTAAAATGTAAATCAAGACAAATGCCTTTTTGGATAAGGAGGGAAGAGAATGTGGAAAATTGAATACTTTGAAGCTTTTAATTAAATGACCTGTGTTTAAGAGAGATTGAGTCCAAAGTGTGTTTTGGGTTGAGATCGTTTTTCAATATGTGTTGTATTTATGAACAAGTATGAACATTTTTGCTGAAAGATTTGTTTAAATGTCTTGGTCAGGAAACTTAGTGGAGCGCTGACATTGGCTAGCAAAGCAGCTTTCTAGCTGTGTTTAAATACATTTTGTAATTACGTCACGAAAAGAAATCCTGTATGTCCAGTGGTATAAACCCAAGGTTATGAAAAATGTCTGGCTGACAAATAACATTTTCCTCAGATACAGCCTATATATATATGAATCTTGTTTTAGTTTCAGCTATCTTATTGTTTTCTTAAATTACATTTAAAAGTATATGGCTTCTGTTTTATAATTCTCCAAAGCAAGCTTGGTCAAGGTTAGCAACACAACAGCACAAGATATAGTGCCTTTGCCTGATATTATCATATATTAAAATGAAAATTTCTCATGTTCTCATTTTCACATTTTTGGATGTATCAAAGTTGCATGATTTCCTTGAGGAATATATAACTGTGTTTTACTCTTGAGTGAGAATGTTATTGTATTAATGTGTGTGAATATCTGAGATTTAGCATATTGCATGAGGTGAGGACATTTTTGAGTGAATGGCACAGAAAGAGGGTGTAGAGTGAGTGAGTTTAAAGACTGTTACTTGTTTGTGGAACCAGTTCTGGGTGAATGTTGAATTAATCATATAATTAAGATGAAATAGGATGTAATTGAATGAGCTTGCTCATTTACGTAATAAATCTTTGTACAATCTCATGTGTGAATCTCATAAAGTGTCTCTTTAAGAAGTTGCAGCTGTATGGGCATTGAGCCTGGGACAAAGTTATTTTATTTTCTTTTGCTCTTTGAAAATGTATTGGCTATCTATGAAGAAATTAGCTGTGTATTCCGTCTTCTCAACTTTTATTAAACAGGGGATGTTGCTCAGCAAAGAGACAGTTCATTTTCTACGCCGCATAACCTGGCATTAGGATTGGAGACCTTGTCGGTATTTTAAGTTTGATTTCTTCCTATTTCATACCTTTTGAATTGAATTCAAGAGGGATCTGAATTACGCACTGGCCATGTGAAATTCAGATTAAGGTGGAGGATGAGAATTGGGAATATTTAAAAATCGTTTTTCTTTATAATGACCTATTTTTAAAGGGTCTGCCTTGTAAGTAGTTAAAGAGTTTAAGTAAAGCCTTGACTGAGACTGGACAGGACCTTATTGTGAATTAATTACATATGCACAGCAATTGACCAGAACCTTGTTAGTCTTACAGAAACCACTGAACCAGATAAAAGCAGAAACCACTATCAGCTGACCATAACGGCGAATCCTTACAACCAGGAGATCAAGAACTGGTAAGAAATTGGGATCAGAGGAAATTGGGAGAACGGTGGAAGGAGCCCTTCCCAGTACTACTGACTATACCTACCTACAGTGAAGATCAAAAATAACCCTCGTCGGATATACCAAACTTATTGCTAAATAATTGGAAATTGGAAAAAGGAAGTATGAACTTGGATGTCCTCCTGCAAGACTGGAGGTAAAAGGAAACCATACGTAAATAAAAAAGGCCAGTATTTACAATATCTTTGTTAAAACCAGCCATGAACATAAGCAAACGCATAGCACTGAATTATATACATGCCTCCCTAATCCCAGATACCAGGAACAAGTGTCCCCCGGTTGAATAAACTTGAACAATTAACAGTGACCCCTTATTTGTTCTTTGGGGTCCCGGGATTAGGAATAGAACCAAAAGGATCCATTTGAAATGAGAGACACCTCTGAGTCACACTTAATCGTAACTACTCAACCGCCAGCAACAGCGAAAGAAATAGGAACTGATAAAGGGCTGAAGGACAAACAGACAATTCATATTTTAAAGTTGCCAATGACACAGAAGGAAAGATTACATAGGTGAGAAAAGAATGGGACACTAGAAAATGCAACAGCTGCCTACTTTGACTCTGGTCCAAGTACCCTACGAACTATGGGCAAAGCATAAGAATCATCTGGGATGAGTGTATTCAGCCCCTGAACATAAACTGACTATAAAAAAGGGGAGCTGCCTTGCCATGAAGGAAAACAATATTGACTGGCCCCGGAGGCTGAAGAGGGGATAGCTATAGACTTTATGATTTACATAATTGTCTTTATTGCAACGAGCACTATTATTGAAAATGCAAAGTCTGTGTAATAGATTCCGAAAGTGGGAAGACATAATGAATGGTGTTTTGTCTGAGACCTGAGAGCTATTTAAAATAGTACTTTAATACTTGATACCAATATTATTCTGTCATCTATAACGACAGAAGCCAACACCTTTACAGTAATTGACCTATGTTCAGCCTTTTTCCCCATATCTCTGCATAAAGTCCGATAGCCTATTCTTCCATGGCTTTGCCAGCAGTGCCAGCATAACATGCCAGCCTGCTTATGCGCTGTAACGGCAAAGGACTACAATTATAGAATTGTTAAGCAGTGAACTAGCTGCTATAAGGTAAATAAGCTTCTTTATCTGATTAGGAGTTTGAGGTTTTGCCATAACCCCTTATGAGCTCAAGGAGAGATTCAAAACCAAATTACAATCAGACACATAATGCTTCTAGTTCATGGTATCTTGTAACATTTGTGCTTATGGATGTTAATCTCTTAAAGCCTAAAAACATATCTGCAGATCACACAGTCATGGATAAATGGCATGAAGCAATTAAAGGGGACATTTGAATAAGAGTTAACGGTAACTGACTGAAATGTATCAATTCTAAATATGACTTCATTTTTTTATAAGCTCTGCATAAAGATAGTTGACAGCTCCATTCTCAATTCTTCATAATCTTTGTATGTAATTGTGTTAACTGTTTTACAACTATTGTATATTAAAAAAAAACATTCTTACCATGAAATAAATATTGATCATAAAGATCAACAAAGAGGAACCTGTATTATAATAAGAAGAGTGTTGTGCCTAGATTCCTGATGAATCCTCTAATATAATGATCTTGCCACCCACATTTCCCAAGAAATTGTGACATGCATTGGTGCAATGAAGTAAAATGGGAGATGCTGGCCATTCAGTTGGCTTGATGGACTTTGGAATACTATATTACTATGGCTCAGTGAATGTTATCATATACTAATTAAGAGGAAGGAATGTGGAAGTTTAAAAGATTTAAACTTTACAAAAATTGATTAAGCTGAAACTAAGACAAGCTGTCACCTTCTCCTAATTAATTGCAAAGCCACCATAAAAACAAGTGAGATAACAAGCCAACTTCATGAATGTCTCCTCTATAATATAAACATTAAGAGGATGTTCAGACACTCTTGGCTTACCTTTGCTCTATAAGATTATAATGTGCGTCATTAGTAAAAAAAAACAAGATGCTTGATCTGCAGAATATTAATCTTCTCATACAACCATATGTGGCTTACCCTTCCTCTGTCAGAAGAACCTGTCAATCTTAAGAAGCTGTAAATCTTAAGAAACTATCGATCTTAAGAAGCAAGAGGCTGTACTATGCAATGTAGATAAGGTATTGCTGAATCACTGATTATTGAAGTATAAATACATGTACTTAATCACTGCGACTTGGTGTGAGATTTATCTGTATAGTCTGTGTCTGCATACTATAAATAGTCTTACCACACTCGCCTGGTGAAATAAAGATTTTACTGCTTGTTTACTAATTTTATTTGCGTTTTTGTCAGTTTAAGAATATTTGGACGACAACATATGCAGGATCATTTCATTCTAAAGAGGAAGAAGATTCTATGGGGAGTAAGAGGCAATCGTGGCTGACAAGGAAAGATAGGGATGGAATAAAACTAAAAGAAAAGATGTATAACACAGCAAAGAGTAGCTGGAAGCCAGCGGATTGGGACACTTTCAAAAGACAACAGAAGGTAACAAAAAGGGCAATACGGGGTGAAAAGATGAAGTACGAGGGTAAGCTGTCCAAGAATATAAAGAAGGATAGTAAAAGCTTCTTTAGGTATGTTAAGAGAAAAAGATTAGTAAAGACAAACAGGTGAAATTATTATGGGGAACAAGGAAATGGCAGAAGAGTTGAACAGGTACTTTGGTTCTGTCTTCACTAAGGAAGACACAAACAATGTCCAAGATGTACTGAAGGACAGAGGATCGAGGGAGACAGAGGAACTGAAAGAAATTTGCATTTATCGAGAAATAGTATTGGGTAGACTGATGGGACTGAAGGCTGATGAATCACCAGGGCCTGATGGTCTGCATCCCAGGGTACTCAAGGAGGTGTCTCTAGAAATCATGGATGCATTAGTGATCATTTTGCAATGTTCTATAGATTCAGGATCAGGACCTGTGGATTGGAGGATAGCTAATGTTATCCTACTTTTCAAGAAAGATATGAGAGAGAGAAAACTGGGAATTATAGACCAGTTAGCCTGACATTGGTGGTGGGGAAGATGCTGGAATCAATTATTAAAGAAGTAATAACGGTGCATTTGGATTTAGTAAGGGGAAATCCTGCTTGGCTAATCTTCTGGAATTTTTTGAGGATGTGACAAGTAAAATGGATGAAGGAGAGCCAGTGGATGTAGTGTATTTGGACTTTCAGGAAGCCTTTGATAAGGTCCCACAAAGGAGATTTGTGGACAAAATTAGAGCACATGGTATTGGGGGTAGGGTTTTGACATGGATAAAGAATAGGTTGGCAGACAGCAAACGAAGAGTAGGAATAAACAGGTCCCTGTCGGAATGGCGGGTAGTGTAGAGTGGCGTGCCGCAAGGTTCGGTGCTGGGGCCGCAACTATTTACAATGCATATTAATGATTTAGATGATAGGATTAAAAGTAACACTAACAAATTTGCAGATTACACAAAGCTGGGTGGCAGTGTACACCAGTCACTGAAAGTAAACATGCCGTTACAGCAGGCAGCGAAGAAAACTAATGGCATGTTGGCCTTCATAACGAGAGGATTTGAGTATAGGAGTAAACAGGTCCTTCTGCAGTTGTACAGGGCCCTGGTGAGACCATACTGGAGCATTGTGTGCAGTTTCCGTCTCCTAATTTGAGGAAGATCATCCTTGCTATTGAGGCAGTGCAGCATAGGTTCATGAGGTTAATACCCGGGAAGGCGGGACTGTCATATGAGGAAAGACATTGCCCATCTCCTGTGAGGTGACCGCTTTGATTCCTGAGAGGTCCCACTCTCTCTCTAGTTACCCCTTTCCCCCTTATGTATTTATAAAAATTTTTGGGATTGTCCTTAATGCTACCCACCAGAGTTATCTCCTGATCCCTTTTTGCTCTACTGATCTTCATTTTCAGTTTATTCCTTAGCTCCTGAAACTGTTCCATGGATGCACTTGATCCCAGCTGCCTATACATGTCCCTTACATCCTTCTTGTTTTTGACCAATGCCTCAATTTCCCTCATCAGCCAAGCTTTCTTACATTTGCACACTTTGCCCTTCACTAACGGGGATGTACATATCCTGAGCACACTTTTAAAAACATCCCACTTGGCCTATGTCCTTTCCCCTCAAAGGACCTGCTCCAGTCAACTTGAGCAAGACCTTCTCTCATACCCTCAAAGTTAGCCTTACCCCAGGTGAGCATTTTAACATGTGGAGCATCTCCATCCCTATCCATAACTATTTTAAACCTAATCGAACTGTTGTCACTAGCCCCAAAAGGACTCCTCCACAAACACTTCATTAACTTGCCTTTCCCAATTTCCCAATACAAGAACCAGCGCTGCCCTCTCACATGTGGGGGCCTCTACATACTGCTTAGGAAAACTCCCCTGAACACTTTTGAGGAATTGCACCCCATTTAAACCCTTCACACTATGATTTACCCAATCTATATTGGGAAAGTTAAAATCCCCTACTACAACCTTATTTGACCTGACACTTCTTACACTTACTTTAAGGAGCTGGTTCGCACAACAGTAATGATGGATGACTGTATTAAAGAACAGCAGTAGTGTTCATGTATACTCACCGATAACAAATGAACAGAACTCTGAGACTGTCATGTGTCTCATTGGTGCCCCACTGTGGTAAAACAATAGGATGCACGGGATGTCAGGTACTGATCTGAGCAAATGTAGCACCATGGAGATAAAACATCTTACACTGTCGAACAGATAATCAGGATGGATTTGGTCATGAGATCTAATGGAAGCTTGAACACACTGACTGTAATTTAAAAACAAACACAAGGAATCTAGGATGGTAAAATTTAATTGCCTTATACATTTATTATATCTCAAATGTATTTAAAAAACAGAGCGATGAAAGCTGAGTCTGAATATTTTTAACAGAGAAGTAAATAGATATTTGATTAACGAGGATGAAAGGATACCATGACGAAGGGATTGTAGAGATCAGGTTGCCCTTAGATCAGCCCTGCTTTTCTAAAATATAGTGGAGCAGGTTTGAGAGGCTGATTTGTTTCCTCCTACTGCTAATTTGCATGCTGGATTATAATATTTTTAAATGATTTAAACATTTGTTCAGATCATTGGCACCTTATGCAGGTTTTCAATGAGTGATTTGTAGGTCTAGATCAGTTTAGTTTATTGTTACGTGGACCAAAGTGCAGTGAAAAGCCTTTGGTGCGTGCTAACCAGTCAGTGTAAAGTCTATACATTATTACAACCTAACCATCCATGGTGTAGAGATACACGATAAAGGGAATAGAGTTTAATGCAAGATAAAGTCCAGTGAAATCCAATGAAAGATAGTCCGAGTATCTCCAATGAGGTAGGTAGTAGTTCAGGACTGCTCTGAGGTTGTTGATAGGATGGTTCAGTTGCCTGATAACAGCTGGGAAGAAACTCTCTCTGAATCTGGAGGTGTGCGTTTTCACATTTTTGTACCTGTTGCCTGGTGAGAGAGGGAAGAAGAGGGAGTGACTATGATATAGCTGGGATCACGGAGACATGGCTCCAGGGTGACCAAGGCTGGGAGCTGAACATCCAGGGATATTCAATATTCAGGAGGGATAGACAGAAAGGAAAAGGAGGTAGAGTAGCGTTGCTGGTTAGAGAGGAGATTAATGCAATAGAAAGGAAGGACATTAGTTTAGAGGATGTGGAATCAATATGGGTAGAGCTGCGAAACACTAAGGGGCAGAAAACGCTAGTGGGAGTTGTGTACAGGCCATCTAACAATAGTAGTGGAGTTGGGGATGGCATCAAACAGGAAATTAGAAATGCGTGCAACAAAGGTAAAACAGTTATAATGGGTGACTTCAATCCACATATAGATTGGGTGAATCAAATTGGCAGGGGTGCTGAGGAAGAGGATTTCTTGGAATACATGCAGGATAGTTTTCTAAATCAACATGTAGAGGAACCAATGAGAGAGCAGGCTAGTCTAGACTGGGTATTGAGTAATGAGGAAGGGTTAGTTAGCAGTCTCGTTGTGCGTGGCCCCTTGGGCAAGAGTGACCATAATACCGCTCCCTCCGCAACTCCCTTGTCAATTCTTCACTTCCCTCCCGCTCTACCTCTTCCCCGGGCACTTTCCCTTGCAACCGCAAGAAATGCTACACTTGTCCCTTCACCTCCCCCCTCCACTCCTTTCAGGGACCCAAGCAGTCCTTCCAGGTCCGACAGAGGTTCACCTGCACCTCCTCCAATCTACTGCATCCGCTGCTCCAGATGCCAGATGATCTATATCGGTGAGACCAAGCGGAGGCTTGGCGATCGTTTCGCCGAACACCTCCACTCTGTCCTCATTAACCAACCCGACCTCCCAGTGGCTCAGCACTTCAACTTCCCCTCCCATTCCGTATCCGACCTCTCGGTCCTGGGCCTCCTCCACAGCCAGAGTGAGCAACACCGCAAGTTGGAGGAACAGCACCTCATTGGGGAGTCTGCATCCTTTGGGCTTGAACATTGAATTTTCTCAATTCTGTTAACCCTTGCTGTCTCCTCCCCTTCCCACCTCTCCCTCAGCCCTCGGGCCCTGGAATTCCCTCTCTCGCTATCTCCCTCCCCCACCCTAGTCACACCAGCTTCTCATTTTCACACCACAAACAGCTTACAATGGCTTGTTCCCTTTATCATCGATACTTTTTTGCATATCTTTCATTCATTGTTCTTTATCTCTCCACATCACCGTCTATATCTCTCGTTTCCCTGATCCCTGACTAGTCTGAAGAAGGGTCACGATCCGAAACGTCGCCTATCTCCTTCGCTCCTTAGATGCTGCTACACCCGCTGAGTTTCTCCAGCCTTTTGTGTACCCGTGACCATAATATGGTTGAGTTCTTTATTAGGTTGGAGAGTGACATTGTTAATTCAGAAACAAGGGTTCTGAACTTAAAGAAAGGTAACTTTGAGGGTATGAGACGTGAATTGGCCAAGATAGACTGGCAAGTGATTCTTAAAGGGTTGACAGTGGATATGCAATGGAAGGCATTTAAAGACTGCATGGATGAACTACAGCAATTGTTTGGCAAAAGAATAAATCAGGGAAGGTAGTGCATCCTTGGATAACAAGGGAAATCAGGGATAGTAACAAAACTAAAGAAGCATACAAATTAGCCAGAAAAAACAGCCTACCAGAGGACTGGGAGAAATTCAGAGTCCAGCAGTGGAGGACAAAGGGCTTAATTAGGAAAGGGAAAATAGATTATGAAAGAAAACTGGTAGGGAACATAAAAACTGACTGCAAATGTTTTTATAGATATGTGAAGAGAAAAGGATTAGTTAAAGCAAATGTAGGTCCCTTGCAGTCAGAAACTGGTGAATTGATCATGGGGAGCAAGGACATGGCAGACATTGAATAACTACTTTGGTTCTGTCTTCACTAAGGAAGACATAAATAATCCTCCGGAAACAGCAGGGGACCGGGGGTCAAATGAGATGGAGGAACTGAGTGAAATCCAGGTTAGCGGGGAAGTGGTGTTAGGTAAATTGAATGGATTGAAGGCCGATAAATCCCCAGGGCCAAGTACATCCCAGAGTACTTAAGGAGTAACCCCAGAAATGGTGGATGCATTAGTGATAATTATTCAAAACTCTTTAGATTCTGGAGTAGTTCCTGAGGATTGGAGGGTAGCTAATGTAACCCCACTTTTACAAAAGGGAGGGGGAGAGAAAATGGGGAATTACAGACCAGTTATTCTAACATCGGTAGTGGGAAATATGCTAGAGTCAGTTATTAAAGATGGGATAGCAGCACATTTGGAAAGTGGTGAAATCATTGGACAAAGTCAGCATGGATTTATGAAAGGTAAATCATGTCTGACAAATCTTATAGATTTTTTTGAGGATGTAACTAGTAGAGTGAATAAGGGAGAAGCAGTGGAAGTGTTATATCTGGACTTTCAGAAGGCTTTCGACAAGGTCCTACATAAGTCGAGTCAAGTTTATTCGTCACATACACATACGGAATGTGCAATGAAATGAAAAGTGCCAGTGCTCGCGGACTTTGCGCAAAAAAACAAACAAACAGCCTACAAACTACAAACAGAATGGAACAGAATCACATGTTCTTTTACATATTAAATATTGTGGGCGGTATTGTGGTACAGTAAAGTTAGTCCCTAACATAAGAGATTAGTATGCAAACTTAAAGCACACGGTATTGGGGGTTCATTGATGTGGATAGAGAACTGGCTGGCAGACAGGAAGCAAAGAGTAGGAGTAAACGGGTCCTTTTCAGAATGGCAGGCAGTGACTAGTGGGGTACCGCAAGGCTCAGTGCTGGGACCCCAGCTATTAATATATATTTAATATATATTAATGATCTGGATGAGGGAATTGAATGCAACATCTCCAAGTTTGCTGATGACACGAAGCTGGGGGGCAGTGCTAGCTGTGAGGAGGATGCTAGGAGGCTGCAAGTTGACTTCGATAGGTTGGGTGAGTGGGTAAATGCATGACAGATGCAGTATAATGTGGATAAATGTGAGGTTATCCACTTTGGTGGCAAAAACAGGAAAGTAGACTATTATCTGAATGGTGGCCGATTAGGAAAAGGGGAGATGCAACGAGACCTGGGTGGCATGGTACACCAGTCATTGAAAGTAGGCATGCAGGTGAAGCAGGCAGTGGAGAAAGCAAATGGTATGTTAGCATTCATAGCAAAAGAATTTGAGTATAAGAGCAGGGAGGTTCTACTGCAGTTGTACAGGGTCTTGCTGAGGCCACACCTGGAGTATTGCATACAGTTTTGGTCTCCTAATCTGAGGAAAGACATTCTTGCCATAGAGGGAGTACAGAGAAGGTTCACCAGACTGATTCCTGGGATGGCAGGAAGAAAGACATATGAAGAAAGACTGGATAGACTCGGCTTGTACTCGCTAGAATTTAGAAGATTGAGGGGGGATCTTATAGAGACTTACAAAATTCTTAAGGGGTTGGACAGGCTAGATGCAGGAAGATTGTTCCCGATGTTGGGGAAGTCCAGAACAAGGGGTCACAGTTTAAGTATAAGGGGGAAGTCTTTTAGGACCGAGATGAGAAAATCACTTTTCACAGAGAGTGGTGTATCTGTGGAATTCTCTGCCACAGAAGGTAGTTGAGGCCAGTTCATTGGCTATATTTAAGAAGGAGTTAGATGTGGCCCTTGTGGCTAAAGGGATCAGGGGGTATGGAGAGAAGGCAGGTACAGGATACTGAATCGGATGATCAGTCATGATCATATTGAATGGCGGTGCAAGCTCGAAGGGCCGAATGGCCTACTCCTGCACCTATTTTCTATGTTTCTATGACCAGGGTGAGACTCGTCCTTGATTATGTTGGTGGCCTTGCTGAGGCAGCGTGAAGTGTAAATGGAGTCAATGGAAGGGAGGATGGATTGTGTGATGGTCTGGGCTGTGTCCATAACTCTCTGCAATTTCTTGCGGTCTTGGATTGAGCTGTTCCCAAACCATGCGGATAAAATGCGTTCTACGGCGCATCTGTAAAAGATGAATGAACATGATGAATAACCTACATTGTGAATTCAATATATACTAAGAAGATGACTCTATATAATACCTACATCAATGGATCTAATGAGGTTGCAATTAGAATTAAGATTCTCACCAATGAACAATTTGCTTTTATTGATGAACAATTTGCTTTTATTGATTCTACGTGACAATTATAATAGATACTTACAAATAATCAACATTGTATTTATTTTTCCATGGTTTTCCTCAATAAATGTTCAAAGTTTACAACATAGATGAAGAATTTCATGGTTCTGGAACTGAAGATACATTTTATTTATTAGATGGGTGAATATTCCTCGTACAAAAAGCTGTGGAAACACTGTGATATTACTTGATTTTTTAATATCTTTAATTTAACATCAGTCCACTCCCCTCACCACCACTGCCACCGTCCCAACAACCTCTTCCTGACTAACAAAATATAGAACATTGAATAGTACAGCACAGGAACAGGTCCTTCAGCACACAGTGCTGAACATGATGCCAAGATAAACTAATGTCATCTACCTACGCATGATCCATATCCCTTCATTCACTGCATGTTGATGTTCCTATCTAAGAGCCTCTTAAACATCACTGTTGTATCTGCCTCCACCTCTACCCCAAGCAGCGTGATCTTGGCACCCACCATCCTCCAAAATAACTTGCACCACTCATCTCCTTCAAGTTTTGCCCCTCTCATCTTTCCCCTATCCCTTCTACTTTGAAATTTTCACCCTCAGAAAAAGGTTCTGACTGTCTACTTATCTATGTCTCTCATAATTTTATATACTTCTTTCAGGTCTCCCTGCAACCTCTGCCCCTCTAGAGGAAACAATCCAAGTCTGTCCAACCTCTCCCTGTAACTAATACCCACTAATCGAGGCAGCATAGTGGTAAACCTCTTCTGCACCCTCTCCAAAGCCTTCACTTTCTCCCTGAAGGCAGTGGCCGATTCACTGGATGTTTTCAGGAGAGTTAGATTTAGCTCTTAGGGCTAACGGAATCAAGGGATATGGGTAAATAGCAGGAACGGGATACTGATTTTGGATGATCAACCATGATCATATTGAATGGCGGTGCTGGCTCGAATGGGCTGAATGGCCTACTCCTGCACCTATTTTCTATGTTTCTATGCAATGAGGCAAATAGAATACACAAGGATTTGTTTTGTTGGAGTTCTAGGGGAACAAATCGCCCATGTTACTTTGTGTAAGTGGCTGTTTGCTATGTTTAAGCATTGAGTGTAGGTGTCACACCTGAGTTCTACACCCAAATATTTGTGCAACGACTCAATGGAAAAATTACTGAGAAGTTTGCTGTGTGAGCTTCTTTTGTTGTAACTTCTACAAGAGCCAACCTTATGTGGCCACTAGGAGGTGTATGAGGGCCACATGTAATGATCACTTTTTCTCACTCACTGAGAGAGATGAAGCACGTTTGTCTAGGAGTTATCTTAGCTCCATTAGAATTTATTAATGAGGTGTACATGAGTAATTAATTGAAAGTAATATTGTGATACCTAATTATACTGATCAATGTAGTTCAGTTGATACAGAAACAGTCTATTTTATTGTCCAGGGTACACAAAATGCTGGAGAAACTCAGCGGGTGCAGCAGCATCTAAGGAGCGAAGGAGATAGGCGACGTTTCGGGTCGAGACCCTTCTTGAGTCTGAAGAAGGGTCTTGACACGAAACGTCGCCTATCTCCTTCGCTCCTTAGATGCTGCTGCACCCGCTGAGTTTCTCCAGCTTTTTGTGTACCCTCGATTCTCCAGCATCTGCAGTTCCTTCTTTAAAATATTTTATTGTCCATATGTCTACTCAACTAAAATGAATCCCAGTGCTTTAGTTTAACTATTCAGCACTGCTGGTAAACATTAAAAAAACTGAAATGCATTGTAATGTCAGCAAGGTTAAAATGAAGAGGGTGTACTTCGCTCCCTACTGATAACTACAATCAAGTCAAACTCAAGTACAATAGATTGGGCATAGGCGAAGATACAGAGTGCAGAATATAGCTCTCAATATTGTTGTTTCATAGAACCTGTCTCAAATACTTCCTCTGGCAACTTGTACCATATACCCACCACCATCCAAGTGAAAATATTGCCCCTTAGGTTCCTATTATTGTCTGGTTCTTGATTTCGCTATGCTGGGTAAAAGTCTCTATGCATTTACCTTTTCAATACACCTCACAATTTTATACACCTCTATAAGATCTCAACTTAGACTCATGCACTCCAAGGAGTAAAGCATGACCTCTCACTATAGCTCAGGCCCTCGAGTCCAGGCAACATCTTTATAAATCTTCTCTGCACTCTTTCCAGTTTAATGACATCCTTCCTATATCCGGGTGACCAGAACTGCACATAATGTTCCAAATATGGTGTTGCATCATATACAACTAAATAAAAAGTACCAAGTGCAGGAGTAACTCAATGGGTCAGGCAGAATCCCCAGTAAACATAGACAATGTTTATGGTTGGTGTGATGTATATGCAAATGTGCCTGTACCTCGTGACTGAGGTCAGGTGACCTTTTAGAAGTTTCTGTTGGTTGTTCAGATTAAATCTTTCTTACAAGATGGTGGACGTGCATTCATTGTGCTAGTCACAACAGGGCCTTACAGAGAACATTACATGGTGTCAAAGTAAAAATTAAACCTAAAGAAAAGAATGGCAGGACTCAAGCCTCCATACAAGGAAACGTGGCCACCCTCCATGCAAGGAAACTTGGCCAAGAATTATAAGGACTGGATAAGGGCATTCCACCTGTAGGAGACGGCAACAGAACTGACGGGTAAGCCTGAAAAGATTTGTTGTGCAGCATTTCTCCACGTAGCCGGACCAGCAGCTCGGGAGCTTTATGAGACCTTTCGGTTCACTCCTGAGGAAAGTGACAAAATACAACCGCTGAAGAATAAGTTTCGGACATACTGTGAACCAAAAAAGAACTGTCACAAGATACTTATTTAATACACGTAATTAGCAGCGAGGGGAGATCTTCTCCAGCTACCTGACTGCAGTGAAGGCTTTAGCTAATGATTGCGAGTTTGGCATTATCCATAACTGGTTGCTGCAAGACAGAATCGTCTGTGGCATCACCAGCCAGCCGCTCCGGGAGAAACTACTACAATGCGATGATTTAACACTGGAAAAATGCAGTGACATGTGTATGATCGCAGAAGCATCAGCCGAGCAGGTGAAGCAGATTGCCCCAACCGCCATCGACACTGAAGAGACAGTTGATTACGTGAAACGGGACAGCGCCAGTCGGCCATGGGGTCGAGGCAGGGATTCGCAGACAAAAATCCGTGATTTGGGTAAGGATACCGTCTGCCGGTCATGCAACTACTGCCCCGCTCAGTACATGAGATATTATACCTGCGGAGTGATTGGACATCTTTCCAGATCCCCCGACTGCCCGGTAAATAGAGCGCCCAACAGCCGCCCACGTCCCCGACGACATGACCGGCTAATCAGACAAAAAAGCCGGGGTCTGGAGCCGTGATGTCCGCGACATCAAGTTCCAGATGAACGCTTCACCTGAGTCAGTGGACGACGACGTTGATGTATTCTACATTGACGCCGTGATTGACGCCGTTATTGAGTCGACACGTGAATGGGGACAGATGTGCAGCAACAATGTGAACATTGAGTTCAAACTTGACCCTGGCGCTCAAGTCGACATCCTGCCAGAGCACCTGTTCAGAAAGACTGGTCTTGCCTTACTGAACACGAACGTGACACTGAGGTCATACAATGAAGCCTGTGGGGCAGGCAAAGGGGAACGTCAAAGTAGGTAAGAAAGAATATAGGGTTGGCTTTCAAATAGTGGAGGGGAATGTGAAACCAATATTTGGGAAACTAACGAGTGAAAAGTTAGGGCTTCTTGTGTGAAAGGGGGCGGTTGATGGCGTGAGTGCAAGCCCATCATACACTGCGAGGATCATTGAGGTAAACCGCGAGGTTTTCCATGGGCCGGGAAGGCTAAAAAGAGTACACCATAGCGCTGAAAGTGAACGTGCAACCTAAGCAGAACCCACCCTGCATTATCCCCTATAAGAGCAGGGATAAGGTCAAAGCCGAATTAGAGTGTATGGAAAGCCTGGGAGTCATAAAGCACGTGAGCGAACTGACAGATTGGGTGAATTCATGACTATTGTTAAAAAGCCTGCTGGCGAAGTCCGCATATGCCTTGACCCACGTGACCTCAATGCGGCCATTCATAGAGAGCATTTCCCGATGCCAACGTTTGAGAACATTGCAGCCCGCATGCCGAAATTTGACGCTACAGGTGGGTACTGGCTGTTCCCACTGAGCGATGACAGCTCGCGTCTGACCACATTTAATGCTCCCTTTGGGAGATACCGATATCTCGTGCTTCCATTTGGAATCTCATCCGCCAGTGAGACTTGGTAGCGGGCGATGCAGGAAGAGTTTGGCGATTTAGAAGGGGTGGAGATAGTCGTTGATGACATTCTCGTTTGGGGTGTGAATGCAGCACAACATGACGCAATTGGTGAAAGCCCTACTTGAACGGGTGAAAGAATCAGGCCCAAAGCTCAATCCCAGAAAGTCGGCAATGCGCTCAAAGATTGAATATGTGAGACACGTCAACTCGCAAGCAGGTGTGTCACCAAGTCCATCTCGTGTCAGCAGCATGCTACAAATGCCATACCCAACAAACAAGGTTGAAGTGCAAACATTCATGGGAATGGTGAAATACATGGCCAAGTTTATTCCAAACCTTTCGGAGATCACCGCCCCACTTAGACAGCTAACAGAAAAGGGAGTAGCATGGCATTTTGAGCAGAGTACAGACAGGCAGTAGACCAGCTAAAGTCTCTAATCACATTGTCACCCGTACTCAAACTGTATGATGTGAACACACCCGTTTCAATTGCCACAGACGCTTCAAACAGCGGATTTGGAGCGGTCCTAATGCAAGACGAGAGACCTGTTGCCTACGCTTCACGACGTGTGAACGCGGCTGAGCGCAACTATGCGACTATAGAGAACGAGTTGTGCTCCATATTGTATGCATGCTGAAAGTTTCATGACTTAATTGTCGGTCAGCGCACAGTAATCTTTACTGACCACAAACCGTTAGTAGGCTTGCTCGCCAAGCCGCTACACAAACTAAGTCCCAGATTCCAGCGCATGCGAATGCACCTGCTATGATACGACCTGGAAATACGGTGGAAGCTGGGACGTGAAATGTTTGTCCCCGACGCCTGCGCCTGCGGAAGAACACACCGCATTGCTGAACGTGATACATGCTGTAGATGCCATCCGACACATGTCAGACGCGCGCCTTGCGCAGTTCAAAGCTGAAACAAAAAAAGATCGGACCCTAACATTGTTGTGCGAGTATATAAGAAAGGGTTGGCCTAGTAACAGGCATGATCTGCCTTCGGACTTGACTGCGTTTCATACATACCATGACGAGCTGGTTGAAATCGATGGATTAGTCTTGAGGGAAAACCGAATTGTAGTCCCCCAAAGCATGCGGAGGCAGATGCTGAAGGCGCTACATGAATCGCATCTGGGAGTAGTGAAACTTAAACAACAAGCCCGCAATTTATTTATGTGGCCTGGAATGAATGTACAGATTGAGGACACAGTAGGAAATTGCTCGATATGCCAGGCGACCAGGAAAGCACAAGCATGCGAGCCACTCCAACCACACTTCATCCCCAGCACACCTTGGTCTAAGGTCGGAGCAGACATCTTCCATCTGGATGGAGTTGACCATTTGCTTCCAGTGGACTATTACTCCAAGTACCCAGAAATAGCGCAACTTAGGGACATGACGTCACATTCGGTGATACGTGAGATGACGGGCATGTTTGCCAGGAATGGCATTCCTGACTTGGTGATGACAGACAACACGGGACAATTTGACTGTGCTGAGTTTCGTAGGTTCCAGGATGCCTGGGAATTTGCCCATGTCACTTCAAGTCCCATATATCCACAGAGCAACGGGCAGATAGAGCGCTGTGTGCAAACTATAAAAGGTATCATGAGGAAAGCCAAACGCAGTGGCCGTGACCCGATGTACGCCATCGTCGAATATCGCAACACCACCCTTGACGGGACAGGCGGGTATGCCCCCTCACAGTTACTGAGCAGTTGACTGTTAAGAAGCAAATTTCCATCGCCTCTATCACTCTTACTGCCACATCGTGTCCCGCCCATGGGACCACAACTTGCCGTCTGGCAAGAAAAACAGGCAGCATACTTCAATGAAAAGGCAAGCGCCGAGCCGCTGCCACGCCTGGAACAACAACAGCAGGTGTGGTTTCATGCCAAACCAACCGAGTGGCAACGTGGCCGGATTACGAGAAAACCTGTCCCCTCGGAGCTACGTCATCTCTACACCGAGTGGTACTGAGTTCCGCAGAAACAGGAAGGACATATGACCTGCGCACGAAGCAGCTGAGCCATGCTCTGGCAACATGCAGCAAACGTGTGCAAACACTCTCCCACAATGAGGAACTCCTTTCCCAGAAGGAGCTAGTCTCCCAGACTCAAGAGAACTATCACAGGCCGCATCACCAGGTTCTGTGGTGGGGGAACCAGCACGAAGTGTGCCAAGCCACACTCACACACAACAGAAATACGACGCATAACGAGGTGGAAATAAGACTTGCACGAGAAGTGGGCAATGGTCGAAAACCCCCAACTCGACTTGTTATGTAACAGCAAACACCACCACGCCCCAAAGAAATCAATCACTTTTGTCAATGCTGGAGAGAAACCCCGACCACAACCAAAAACAAGGACGGGCCTCCTCTACACAGCCACTGACTGGCAGCTGAACGTCGATCTGGGCAAACAGCTGAAATTTCCACAGCACATCACAGCTACATCACTCCGGCCAGACATGATCATCACCTCCGAAGTGACAAAACAGCTGATCATTCTGGAACTGACAGTACCCTGGGAGCAGCGTACTGAAGAGGCTAATGAGAGGAAGCGCGCAAAGTACCAGGAACTGGTGGAGATGTGCCAGGACAGAGGCTGTAAGACACACTATGAGCCCATAGAGGTGGGCTGTAGAGGCTTTGCAGGATGCTCACTCTGCAAAGTCCTCAACCAGTTGGGCATTACGGGGTTGGCAAAGAAGAGGGCCATTCAATCCGCAAGCGAAGCCGCAGAGAAAGCCACTAGGTGGCTTTGGATTAAGAGGGCTGATCCGTGGGCGGTTGCTGCTGGGACGCAAGTCGGGGCTTGATCAACCCCCGCTGGGTCGCCTGGGCGAGGGTATCTGATGTTGTGAGACCCGAAACACCCGATGACCCCAGGTCACATCACTGAGGATGCGTCCCAGCGCATCTAGAAGATGTATTTTTCACACAGATGGACAATTATTTGATAGTTCTGTAATATGAAGAGCACTGTGTTATTTGTGGTAATTTATCCACAGTAAATTGAGTAAAGGTTCCAGTTATTATTTTGAACCCAGGAGGTGGAGGGGGAGATGTGATGTAATTAAAGTGAAGGGGGAGATGTGATGTATTTGCAAATGTGCCTGTACCTCGTGACTGAGATCAGGTGACCTTCTAGAGGCTTCCGTTGGTTGTTCAGATTAAATCTTACAAGATGGCGGACGTGTATTCATTGTGCCTTACAGGGAACATTACAGTTGGGATCCTTCTTTTGACTGATTGAAATAGGAGAGAGAAAGCAGGGAGAGAGATGGCACTGTCCGGGAATCCAACTCTCTTCCAAGTTTCATCACCTCTACTACGATCACCCTGAAGAAGAGCCCCAAACCAAAACATTGCCTATCCATGTTCTCCAGAGTTGCTGCATGACCTGCTGAGTTGCTCCTGCATTTCAAGATTCAAGATTCAAGAGATTCAAGAGAGTTTATTGTCATGTGTCCCAGATAGGACAATGAAATTCTTGCTTTGCTTCAATGCAACAGAATATAGTAGGCATAAATAAATACAAAACAGAGCAGATCAGTGTGACCACATACCAATGAATATATATATACACACACATAAATAAACAGATAAAGTGCAATGGGCTATTTATGATCAGAGCTTTGTTTGAGTTGAGTTTAATAGCCTGATGGCTGTGGGGAAGCAGCTATTCCTGAACCTGGATGTTGCAGATTTCAGGCTCCTGTACCTTCTGCCTGAAGGCAGCAGGGAGATGAGTGAGTGGCCAGGATGGTGTGGATCCTTGACGATGCCGGCAGCATTTTTGAGGCAGCGACTGCAATAGATCCCCTCGATGGTAGGGAGGTCAGAACCGATGATGGACTGGGCAATGTTCACATTTTGTGTCTTTTTTTGTAAAGCGATATCTCAAATTCCTTGTGGCTATATTTTGTACAGCTTTCCCAAATCCCATACTCACTGTCCTTACTGATGAAGGCAAGTAGGCCAAATGCCTTGTTCACTATCCTATCTACCTGCATTGCTACTTTCAGGGAAGTGTGTACCAGCACCCTTAAGTCTTGCTGCTCTATAATACTCTCCAGGTTTCTATCGTTTACTTTGTAAGTCCTGTCCTAGTTTCATTTACCAAAATACAAATGTCAAGAGAGAGATTTAGCTCTTAGGGCAAAAGGAATCAAGGGATATGGGGGAAAAGCAGGAATGGGGTACTGATCTAGGATTATCAGCCATTATTATATTTAATGGTGGTGCTGGCTTGAAGGACGAATGGCCTACAACACCTATTTTTCTATGTTTCTATGTTTCTACCTCACACTTTTCAGTTAAGTTTCATTCACTCCTTGGCCCACCCCTAGCTGGTCCAGTCCTAGAGTTGGAGAGTTTGAATTATAGACTAGGACTTCCTTCCTTGGAACATGGGAGGCTAGGGAAGGGGACCCTAAAGAGATATACAAAGTCAAATACAGAGGCATAGATAAGGCACCATTGGTGGCTCTGCAGCACAGGAGGGGAGAAAGAAGAATGGAAGGGCTATTGTAATAGGGGATTCAATAGTAAGGGGAATAGATAGACGTTTCTGCAGCCGCAAACGAGACTCCAGGATGGTATGTTGCCTCCCTGGTGCAAGGGTCAGGGATGTCACTGAACGGCTGCAGAACATTCTGGAGGGGGAGGGTGAACAGCCAGCTGTCGTGGTGCACATTGGCACCAACGATATAGGTAAAAAACGGGATGAGGTCCGACAAGGCGAATTTAGGGAGCTAGGAGATAAACCTAAAAGTAGGACCTCAAAGGTAATAATCTCTGGACTCCTACCAGTGCCACGTGCTAGTCAGATTAGAAATAGGAGGATATTGCAGATGAATACGTGGCTTGAAAAATGGTGCAAGGGGGTGGGATTCAAATTTCTCTGGCATTGCAACCAGTTCTGGGGGAGGTGGAACCAGTACAAACAGGACGGTCTGCACCTGGACATGAAGGGAACCAATGTCCTTGGGGGAGTGTTTGCTAGTGCTGTCAGGGAGGAATTAAACTAATGTGGCAGGGAGATGGGAGCATGAGCAGAGAGACAGAGGGATGCAAAATGACGGTAGAAGCAATAGGCAGCAAGGTGAAAAGTATAAGTGGCAGGCAGAAAAATCCAGGGCAAAAATCAAAAAGGGCCACTTTTCAACATAATAGTATAAGGGGTAAGAGTGTTGTAAAAACAAGCCTGAAGGCTTTGTGTCCCAATGCAAGGTGCATTCATAATAAGGTGGATGAGTTGAATGTGCAGATAGTTATTAATGAATATGATATAGTTGGGATCACGGAGACAGCTCCAGGGTGACCAAGGCTGGGAGCTGAACATCTAGGGATATTCAATATTCAGGGGATAGACAGAAAGGAAAAGGAGGTGGAGTAGTGTTGCTGGTTAGAGAGGAGATTGACGCAATAGAAAGGAAGGACATTAGCTTGGAGGATGTGGAATCGATAGGGATAGAGCTGCGAAACACTAAGGGGCAGAAAACGCTAGTGGGAGTTGTGTACAGGCCACCTAACAGTAGTAGTGGAGTTGGGGATGGCATCAAACATGAAATTAGAAATGCGTGCAACAAGGGTAAAACAGTTATAATGGGTGACTTCAATCTACATATAGATTGGGTGAATCAAATTGGCAGGGGTGCTGAGGAAGACGATTTCTTGAAATGTATGCAGGATAGTTTTCTAAAACAACATGTAGAGGAACCAACGAGAGAGCAGGCTATTCTAGACTGGGTACTGAGTAATGAGGAAGGGTTAGTTAGCAGTCTTGTTGTGCATGGCCCCTTGGGCAACAGTGACCATAATATGGTTGAGTTGTTCATTAGGATGGAGAGTGACATTGTTAATTCAGAAACAAGGGTTCTGAACTTAAAGAAAGGTAATTTTGAGGGTTTGAGACGTGAATTGGCCAAGATAGACTGGCAAGTGATTCTTAAAGGGTTGACAGTGGATATGCCATGGAAGGCATTTAAAGACTACATGGATGAACTACAACAATTGTTCATCCCAGTTTTGCAAAAGAATAAATCAGGGCAGGTAGTGCATCCATGGATAACAAGGGAAATCAGGGATAGTATCAAAACTAAAGATGAAGCATACAAATTAGCCAGAAAAAGCAGCCTACCAGAGGACTGGGAGAAATTCAGAGTCCAGCATAGGAGGACAAAGTGCTTTATTAGGAAAGGGAAAATAGATTATGAAAGAAAACTGGCAGGGAACATAAAAACGGACTGCAAAAGTGGTTATAAATATGTGAAGAGAAGAAGGTTAGTTAAAACAAATGTAGGCCCCTTGCAGTCAGAAACTGGAGAATTGATCATGGGGAACAAGGACATGGCACACCAATTGAATAACTACTTTGGTTCTGTCTTCACAAAGGAAGACATAAATAATCTGCCAGAAAAAGCAGGGGACCGGGGGTCAAATGAGATGGAGGAACTGAGTGAAATCCAGGTTAGCCAGGAACTGGTGTTAGGTAAATTGAATGGATTAAAGGCCGATAAATCACCAGGGCCTGATAGGCTGCATCCCAGAGTAGTTAAGGAAGTAGCCCCAGAAATAGTGGATGCATTAGTGATAATTTTTCAAAACTCTTTTGATTCTGGAGTAGTTCCTGATGATTGGAGGGTAGCTAATGTTACCCCACTTTTTAAAAAGGGAGGGAGAGAGAAAATGTGGAATTACAGACCAGTTAGTCTAACATCGGTAGTGGCGAAAATGCTAGAGTCAGTTATTAAAGATAGGATAGCAGCACATTTGGAAAGTGGTGAAATCATTGGACAAAGTTAGCATGGATTTATGAAAGGTAAATCATGTCTGACGAATCTTATAGAAATTTTTGCGGATGGAACTAGTAGAGTGGATAAGGGAGAACCTATGGATGTGTTATATCTGGACATTCAGAAGGCTTTCGAAAAGAAATAGATTAGCATACAAACCTAAAGCGCATGGTATTAGGGGTTCAGTATCGATGTGGATAGAGAACTGGCTGGCAGACAGGAAGCAAAGAGTAGGAGTAAACGGGTCATTTTCAGAATGGCAGGCAGTGACTAGTGGGGTACCACAAGGCTCAGTGCTGGGACCCCAGCTATTTACAATATAGATGAATGATCTGGATGAGGGAATTGAATGCAACATCTCCATGTTTGTGGATGACACAAAGCTGGGGGGCAGTGTTAGCTGTGAGGAGGATACTAGGAGGCTGCAAGGTGACTTGGATAGGTTGGGTGAGTGGGAAAATGCATGGCAGATGCTGTATAATGTGGATAAATGTGAGGTTATCCACTTTGGCGGCAAAAACAGGAGGGTAGACTATTATCTGAATGGTAGCCGATTAGGAAAAAGGGAGATGCAATGAGACCTGGGTGTCATGGTACACCAGTCATTGAAAGTAGGCATGCAGGTGCAGCAGGCTGTGAAGAAAGCGAATGGTATGTTGGCATTCATAGCAAAAGGATTTAAGTACAAGAGCAGGGAGGTTCTCTGCCCTATTTTCTATGTTTCTATGTTTCTATGTAACTGGTCACAGTCACTTTTCTAGGAGAGAAAGTTGAGAGGGAAAATATTTAAAAAGGGACCCAAGGGACAATACGTCCATGCAAAGAGTGTTGCGTATATGGAACAAGCTGCCAGATGGAGCTGTAGCTGTAGGTACAATTATGACTTTTAAATACATTTAGAAATGTATGTGAATAGGAAAGGTTTAAAGATATATGTATTACATGCAGGCAAAGGAGACTTCCTCAACTATACAACTTGATCAGCACAGAACAAGTTGGGGCAAAGGGTCTGTTTCCATGCTTTATGATGCTTTGGTTCTATGACATAAAACTAAATTGGGTCTTTAACCAATTTTTTTAACCAATATTAATCACTCTGTATACGTAGGAAAGAACTGTAGATGGTGGTTTAAATCGCAGGTAGACACAAAATGCTGGAGTAATTCAGCGGCACAGGCAGCATTTTGGGAGAAAAGGAATCGGTGTCGTTTCTGGTCGCGACCCTTCTTCAAAGTGATCACATTTCCGATCGAGACCCTTCTTCACACTGTATATGTATTCAGGTCTGTATACATATGTTGATTTATCTGGGCATTGCTTAGCACAATTTATAATTTAAGAAAATTGTTTCACTCTATGATATCAATTGAGGTGTATCAATTTTAAACATGTAATGCTGAAACCAATGTTCATAGCCTAAATCAAATGGTCCACTTACATTTACATCCACATCAGCACTGTAGATATTGGGGGCCCCATTAATATTATTTAATAAACATTAATGACACCTAATAGTAGTATTACTATTTTTGACCAGCAGTAAATTGAAAGTCCGTTGTTTCTTGTGAGAATATTCGGCTTATTTAGGTGCTTCTTTCTGAAAAAATGGCTGAGATTAAGGGTTTGTGTGAAAATATTGAATAACAACACAGAAGTAATTACATGGCATTTTGACAATTATTTACACCTCCATAGAGTTATACAATGTGGGGATAGACATTTTAGCATCCTGAATTTATATTGACCATCAAGCATCCATTTACACTAATCCCACATAATCCCATTTAATTCACCCTACGTTACCATCAATTTCCCCAGATTCCTCTGAAATTTTTGCAGCAGTCAGCTGATGTGGGAGGAAACTGGAGCACCTAGAGGAAACACACACAATTACAGGGAGCACATGTACATCCACAAAGATAGTACCAGATGTCACCATAGCTGTGAGCAGCAGTGCTATCAACTGTGCCACTGTGCCACCTTAACTGATATCATATAAACCCTGCAAAATGGTATTAAAGTGGAACCATGACTCAGGGAATTTAATTTTACAATAAAGCAAAGAGTTTCTTTAAAATATCATTCTTATACATTTTCTAAGACAAAATATATTATATTAGTATAGTAATGGAATGCAATCATAACATTGTAAGGATGGCATAGCATACACCAGGATGGCTGAGCAGCGAGGCACTGCGTTCAGCACGCAGTCTCCACTGGAGGTGTGAGACCGAATCCCACTACTGACACATTTGCTAAACTCAAACTAAACTCAACAAGGATATTGTCAAATAGAATTCTGCAGTCAAAGTGACAATATATTTGCAGTTCTTTTTGACAATATGCTTCTCCTTTCAATTAATGCATTCCATTAATATACCATGAAATTTGTCTTAGAAAGTGCATAAGATTTATATTTTTACAAATGAGGCATTTCCTGCATAAATATTATATATATTAACCCTGCCTGTGTAAATGTTTATTTGCTGAGAGAAAATGTTGAAAACTGCAGTGAATATTCCCCACTATTTAGTATTCACTCATTTTAATGGAGAGGGAAATGAGGGTGGTACTTGTATCCATTTCCAGTAAGGAGCCCCAGTGGGTAAACTGCTGTATGGAATATACAATTCTGTAATATTCAGAGTAAGTAAAAGCTTGCGCTACAGCAGCTAAATACACTGCTATGATAAATCTTCGCTATATTTTCATCATGATAGGATTCTTGCTGAAAGCTTCACAACCAGAAAAGATGAATCACCAAGATATGGATAATTATTTTATAGACCATCATAGGGTTATTAAATATTGTATTATATTAATAAGAATGGGGATAGATGTGCAGCTAACTCCATCTCCAGGGTGCATGGTGACATGCCAGGGTGGGTGATGAACTCTCACTTCCTTCAGCTGATTGTCATTACTTTCCAAAACTCTGCTTCACAGCATGGTCCTGGGTTCTACGTATGGTATATCGGAAGCCCTTCTGTTTAATGCCTTGAAGGACCAAACCATAAAGTAGAGTTGTTTGGCACATGTTTCATGTGCCATAAGGTTCATCTGCTTTGAGACTTTGCTGTGGGGGAAGACAAAAGAATGGGATGGTATTACATTTCTGAGACCTGGTCTTGGGTAACTTATTCTATGTAAACACTGAAATGCACCCAAACCCCCTAGACAAAATAACTCGCCCAAAGCTACAGGCTTTGATAATATTTTATAATAAATACCCTTGTGATGCTCTCTTAATGCATAAAGAATTGTGATATTGCACTCTAAGGGCATCTACAGTACCTGTATTTCCCACAGGCTATGTACTGTATTTCCCATACACAATATTCTGCACTCTGTATCTTTCTCTTCTCTCTACATTTTGTACTTGAGTCTAGCTTGATTATATTCATATACACTATTATCTGATTCGATTTGACAGCACACAAGCAAAGGATTTTCACTGTACCTTAGTCATATTAATAAACTTAACTCTAAACCGAGCAAATATTTTTCAAAATAATAGGCAGAACATTGTTCAAAGTTTGCATCATCTGAGAGAAAATAACAACAAATATTTCAGAAGTGCTTGCAACAAATGCATTATAATGGTGGTACTTCAAGGCAGAACACTTTAAACACTCCAAACTTTCCGAGTTGACTGTGCCTGAACCCCTCTGTCAGTGGATCACCAACTTCCTGACGGACAGGAAGCAGTATGTGAGGCTGGGAAAGCACATCTCAGACCCACAAACGCTCAGCATAGGAGCACCGCAAGGCTGCGTACGCTCTCCTCTCTTCTACTCTCTCTACAGCAATGACTGCACCTCCACAGACACCTCTGTCAAGCTTCTCAAGTTTGCGGATGACACAATCCTGATTGGACTGATCCAGGATGGGGAGGAATCTGCCTATAGACAGGAAGTGTCACAGCTGGTGTCCTGGTGCCGTAGCAACAACCTAGAGCTCAATGCTCTTAAGACAGTGGAATTGATTGTAGACTTTAGGAGAGCTCCCCCTCCCCTCACCCCAATAACCATCAACAACACCACAGTCACATCTATGGGGTCTTTTAAGTTCCTGGGAACCATCAAATGCAAGGACCTTAAGTGGGAGGCTACCATCGACTCCACAGTCAAAAAGGCACAACAGAGGATGTACTTCCTGCGGCAGCTGAGGAAGCACAATCTGCCACAGGCAATGATGGTCCAATTCTACACGGCCATCATAGAGTCTGTTCTCACCTTTTCCATCATGGTCTAGTTTGGTTCAGCCACCAAGCACGAAACCTGGAGGCTGCAGCGAATCGTCTGATCAGCAGAGAAGATTATTTGCTGCAACCTTCCCTCCATTGATGAGCTGTACACTGCAAGGGCCAGGAAGCTAGCGGGCAAGATCATCTCTGACCCCTCTCACCCTGGCCACAACCTCTTTGAATCACTCCCCTCTGGAAGGCGACTCCGGACTGTCAATGCTCCCACAGCCAGACATAAAAACAGTTTTTATCCACGAGTAGTTGCTCTACTCAACAGCCAAAAATCTGTAGCCTCCCTTTGATCTCGTATTTTGTTGGTTCACATGCTTGATCAATGGTGTTTTATCATTAATGTCTTATTATCATTAATGTTTAATGTTTTCTGAGTAATTCATAACTGTCACTGTATGTCATGTGTTACTTGTGGGCGAAGCACCAAGGCAAATTCCTTGTATGTGAATACTTGGCCAATAAACTTACTTACTTACTTACTTAAATTATGTTAACTCAACCCTATGCAACTACTTTTGAGTTTATTGAGAATTATTTTTTTTTAATTTTTTGGAATCTTGGTACTGAAGTCCACACCTGGATACAGTATAATATTTGCCCATAATTTCTGGAACATTTCTTTGCCTGAAATGAAGATTTGCATTATGTTCTGGCAGCACATACCAAATCCATCTGACAACATAGCAATACCATCTTAACAATGTTAAATTGACTGAAATGGTATGTCGCCTTTGACTTCATAATGCGAAAAAATGAACACATCATGTTTTATAAACCATAGATCTTGTGGAATAAATTAGCAAAAGATAAAAGATTTAATGATTCCATAATCCCTCCACTATTATCTCCTCATCAGCACACTTATGATCAACTATGACCTATTTACAGTCTCTGTGAATCCTTCCTTGCGCAGTACCAATGAAGCTTAACATAAGCTAGAAGAACAGCATATCCTCTTTCACCTGGGCACATTATTTCCTTTGGGACATTACCAAATTTGAAAATTTCATATAACTTATTTTTAATGTTTTCATCAGAACAACAAGGAAAAGCCGAGGAACTATAGACCAGTGTGCCTAACATCCGAGGTAGGCAAATTACTGGAGAGGGTTCTGAGGGAAAATATATATATGTATTTGGATAAATAGGGGGATTAAGAATAGTCAGAATGGTTTTGTACGTGAGAGATCTTGTCCTATGAATCTGATTGCATGTTTTGAAGTAACCAAAAAGGTTGATGAGGGCAAAGCCATAGAAATTGTCAATGCAGACTTGTACAAGACATTTGGAAAGGTTCCACGTGGCAGGCTGTTCTGGAAGGTTAGATTGCACAGGGGTACAGGGAGAGCTAACCAACTGGATAGAGAATTGAATTCATGGAAGGGTGATGGTGGTATGTTGTTTTTTGGACAGGAGGCCTATGACTCGTGGTGTGCCTCAGGGATCGGTTCTGGACCCAGTGCTGTTTGTGGTCTACATCCATGATCTAGTTGATAATGTAGAAGGCATGATTAGAAAATTGGCAGATGACTCCAAAGTGGGTTGCATCGTAGATAGCAAAGATGGTTATCAAAATTTACGCCAGGATCTTGATCAATTGGCAAATGGGTGAGGAATGGTTAATGGAACTAAATGCCGATAAATGTGATGTGTTGCATTAGGGGAAGACAAACCAGGGCAGGACGTTCATGGTGGATGGCAGGGCTTTGGGAAGAGCTGCCGAGCAAAGGAATCTAGGAATACAGGTTCATAGTTTCTTGAAAGTGGCATCACAGGTAGATAGGGTGGTCAAGAGCGCTTTCAGTACATTGACCTTCACCAGTCAGAGAATTGAGTATAGAAGTTGCAATGTTATGTTATAGTTGTACGAGACGTGGATGAGGCCACTTTCAGAGTATTGTGGTCCATTATAGTCACCCTGCTGTAGGAAGGATTTTGTTAAACTGGAAAGAATGCAGGCAAAATGTACAAGGATGTTGCCAGGACTTGAGCTATAGGGAGATGTTGGGCAGGCTAGGTCTTTCTTACTTTGAGTACAGGAGAATGAGGGATGATGTTATAGAGGTTTATAAATAAGATCATGAAGGGAATAGATCGGATGGATCATATGAGTGTTTTACCCGGAGTAGGGGGATCAAGAACCAGAGTAACTATGTTCAAGGTGAGTTTGGATAGAATTAGTATGAACATGAGGGGGAACCATGTCACACAGGGGATGGAGGGTATATGGAGTGAGCTACCAGTGGAGGTTGGCGCTATAACAGCATTTAAAAGACATTTGGACAGGTATATGGATAGGAAAGATATAGATGGATATGGGCAAAATGCACCCAGGTGGGACGTGTGGATTAGGCATATTGGTTGGCATGGGCAAGTTGGGCCAAAGAGCATGTTCTCTGTCTGTCTGTCTGTCTGTCTGTCTGTCTGTCTGTCTGTCTGTCTGTCTGTCTGTCTGTCTGTCTCTATCTGTCTCTCTCTCTCTCTCTCTCTCTCTCTCTCTCTCTCTCTCTCTCTCTGACTTTGTTATTCTATTAATCAATCAGTTACATGATCAGTTGAATCACCTCAGCAACTTACATGTCTTATCCTTTAGTCCTCTCCATTTTTCCTTCCCCCTCCCCACCCCTATCATCACTGCAAGTTAAAGCTGACTTGTTTTCTCACATTTCCATTTGAGTGACGAATCTTCAATCTGAAACATTAACTCTATTTCTCTTTCTACAGATGATGACTATTTACAGCATTTTTTTTTGCTTTATTTCAAATTTGCAGCATCTGCGGCTTTTTACTTTCAGTTCAGCCTCCTTGTTCCTTCGAGGGATTGCATTGATTTGCTTTAACTGGCCCACATTAACCAGTCCCAAATAAATTTACCTTCACTCAACTAATCAATTAGCAACTGGTGCACAAATTAATAACAACCTCTTCTAGCTTAAATATCAAGTAAATGATAATCATAGAGTCATACAACAACATGGAAACAGCCCCCATGATCCAACTTGCCCACACCGACCAACATGTGCTATCTACACTAGTGTAGCAACACCTGGTGGTGACTTTGGGTAGTCAAACCCTCGGATTGGCTTCACTGGTCACATGGGCACGGGGGGGGGGGGGGGGGGGGCGATATTTGTGCACTTTTACCAAGTTGTATCAATCTAGCACCACACCTTTGTGGAAGAAGCATTGTTTTTTGGCTGTCTTACCGACCTGAGTTTATTCTTTGCTTTAACGTTGCAAAATAAAACAATTTAAATTCATTCACTATCTCGACTCGCCAAACTAGTGACCCTGACGCGTACACTCGTATATTGGTCATCAAGAATGCAAGCCGCTGCCATTCCCGACACTCAGCAGAATGCCGTTGGCCTCAAGCTGCTCGTGTTCTGGACCGAACAGCCACAGGTTCGATTCGCCCACGCAGAAGCGTAGTTTCATCTCCGCAACTCGACACCGAGTACTTTCACGTCGTCGGCGCTCTCACACAGGAGGCGGCTTCGCGGCTACTGCCGTTCCTCCAGGAGCCGCCGGCGCTCGCAAAATACGAAGGCCTCAAGGCCCTCATCCTCCGCATGTTCAGGCTCAGCCGCAGAAATCGCACCACCAGCCTCTTACACATGGATGGGTTGGGCGATCGCAAGCCGTCCATGCTGATGGCCGAAATGCTCACCCTGATGGACGGCCACTGCCCGTGTCTGCTCTTCGAACAGGCGTTCTTAGAGCAGATGCCTGATGACATCAGCCTCATGCTCGCCGGTGCCGATTTCACTGACCCCATGCAGCTCGCCGAAAGGGCCGATGAACTCTGGCTCGCGAAGCAGCAAGATGGCGGCTCCACCCACTGCTTCCATCACAGAGCCGCAGCCGCATGCCGGGGACCGGGGTAAGCACAAATGGTGCTTCTACCATCTCTGCTGGGGTGCTGAGGCTCGATGCTGCCGTCAACCCTGCTCGTTTCAGGGAAACGCCTCGGCCAATCGTCTGTAGAGGCGATCGCGCGCAGCACGAACAAACGCCTCTAAGTCCATGACCGTTATTCCGGCAGGCGTTTCCTCATTGACTTGGGGGCTATTGTTAGCATCCTCCCGCCGACCGGATGCGACACCTGTGCTAGTAAGCAGGGCCCTGTGCTCATGGCCGTTAATAGAAGTACCATTCACACATACGGCATGCAGACCCTCTCGCTCTCTTTCGACTCCTGCCCGTATAAGTGGACTGCTCCTGGGTGCCGATTTCCTGAGGGCTTTCTCCCTCCTGGTTGATGTGTGGGGTGGGCGCATGGTTCCGGCATCGGCCCTCGGCCCCGCAGTTTCCGTCTCCACCTAGTCCACAGCTCAGCGCCGTCATCGAGGCTGACGGCCCCTATGCCTCCCTCCTCACTGGTTTCCCCGAGCTCCTCACTCCCCGTTTCCGCGCTGTGACCCCCAAGCACGGGGTCGTCCATCACATCTCCACTGTGAGCCCTCCAGTACACGCCCGGGTGCGCCGTCTTCCACTGGACAAGTTGCGCATCACCCAGGAGGAGTTTCAGCTCATGGTAGACATGGGGATTGTCCGGCGCTCGGACAGCCCGTGGGCATCCCCGCTACACCTGGTCCCCAAAGCATCTGGGGGGTGGAGACTATGTGGGGACTATAGGCATCTTAATGCCATGACAACTGCGGACTGCTACCCAGTGCCCCACATCCAAGACTTTTCTGCCCACCTCGAGGGTGCGGCCTTCTTATCTAAAGTTGACATTGTCCATGGCTATAACAGATTCCATTCCACCCGGACGACGTCCCCAAGACCGGGACAATCACCCCATTCGGGTTGTTCGACTGGCTGCGTATGCCCTTTGGATTGAAGAACGCCGCGCACTAGTGCAGGATTTTGCCGTCCCTGCGGGCCGCTTCCTGCATATTCATATTTACCTGGTGGGCCCGTTGCCAATATCCCACGGCGCCAACCACTTACTCACCATCGTGGATCGATTCACGAGGTGGCCGGAGGCTACCCACTTTCGGACAACTCCGCCGCGTCTTGAGCCCATGCCCTCGTAGCCAACTGGTTTGCCCGGTTTAGTGCCCCAACAGATATCTCGACCGACCGGGGACCCCAATTCACTTCCTCTTTATGGTCTTCCCTCACTCAGTTGTACGGGGCGCGGTTGCATCACACCGCCGCCTACCACCCACAGGCCAACAGGCTCGTTGAGTGCTTTCATCGCCACCTCAAGTCCGCATTGAAGGCTCAGCTCATGGGCTCAGATTGGGAGGATCAATTGCCGTGGGTGCTTCTCAGGATCCGCACCGCCCCCAAGGAGGACGTAGCTGCTTCATCCGCCGAGCTCGTATACAGCTCAGTCCTGCAGGTGCCTGGGGACTTTCTTCTTGCCGTCCGGGGGTGGGTGGACTCTGCCCCGGCGTTGTTGGTGAATCTCCGTGAGTGGGTGAGCGGGCTAGCTCCAGTTCCCACCTCGCGGCACGGCTTGCCGGCGGTGCATGTGCCGTTGGCACTGCAGCATTGTATGTTTGGCTTTGTTCACAGGGACGCTCACAGATCCCCCTTGCAGTGCGTCTACGAGGGGCCGTTCCCGGCCTCCCACCTTCACCTTGGACGTGGGAGGCCGGGAGGAGATCATCTCCGTCGGCCGACTCAAGCCGGCCCATGTCGATGTTGATAGCCCGGTGGTGGTCGCACAGCCCTGACATAGAGGTCTTCCGCCGGCCGAACCAGCTGCACCTGTTGAGCCTGTTCCCCCCAACCCAGTTGTACATGTTCCTCCCACCCCGTTCCGGACTCCGAGCCCTGTTCGGCCAGTCCCTCTTGTTACGCCCGCCCTTCCTCCGCTTACCACGCATTCTAATCGCCGTGTCCGGGTCCATGCTTGGTTCCGTACCTCGGGTTCTGGGGGGGTCCTGTAGCGACACCTGGTGGTGACTTTGAGTAGTCAAACCCTCGGATTGGCTGCACCGGTCATTTGGGCGCGGGGGGCGATATTTGCGCACTTTTTACCAAGTTGTATCAGTCTAACGCCACACTTGTGGAAGTAGCATCATTTTTTGGCTGTCTTACCAACCTGAGTTTATTTGTTGTTTTACCGTTGCAAAATAAACAATTTAAATTCACTCACTGTCTTGACCAGCCAAACTAGTATCACCTGCCTGCATTTGGCTCATATCCCTCCAAACCTATCCCAAAAATGGACTTGTCCAAATATTTTTTAAACATTGTTATAGTACCTGCCTCAATTACCTCATCCAGCGGCTCATTCCATACACCTACCATATTTTGTGTAAAAAATACTCCCCCTCACGTTTGTATTTCCCACCTCGCCTTAAACCTATATACTCTGGTTCTTGATTCCCGATACTTTTGGTAATTTTGCGTGCATTTACTCTATTTATATCTCTCATGATCTTATACAATTCTACAAGATCACCACTCAACCTCCTGAGCTCCAAGGAATAAAGTCATAGCCAGCTCAACCTCTCGCTACAGCTCAGGACCTCAAGTCCTGCAACATTGTCGTAAATCTTCTCTGCACCCTCTCCAGCCTACCAACATCTCTCCGGTAACAGGATAACCAAAACTGAACACAGTACTTTAAATGGAGCCTCACCAATGTCTTGTGCAACTGTAACATAACCTCCCAAATTCTATACTCAATACTCTGACTGATGAAGGTCAGTGTGCCGAAAGCCCTCTTGGTCACCCTATGTACTCGTGATGCAACTTTCAAGGAACTATGTATCAGTAACCCAGAATCACTCTTCCCAGAACCCTGCCATTCACTGTGTAGATCCTGCCCAGGTTAGACTTCCCAAAATGCAACACCTATAGATCAAATAATAAAAATAGAACAATACAATGATTATGTAACCCATTCCGTCTCTCCAGAGATGCTGCCTGTCCCACTGAGTTACTCCAGCTTTTTGTGTCTATCTGCGGTGTAAACCAGCATCTGCAGCTCCTTCCTATACATGTAATATTACTTTGTTAACATCAGGGAAAACATGATTAGTATCTTAGAGAGTTAGACAATAGTAATTTGGCTATTTGACTCTGCTCCCTCTTCAATAATTCATGTTACGCAGTGAAAAATAATATCTCGCAATGACGCAATGTAGTTGATACAAATTGATAACAATGTCCATAATTGACATAATGCCAGAATGCTTAACATAATAAAGCATCTTCAATGGCTATCAAACATTTAAATGAGCTTTTCCTTGTAAATATCTCTATTTAGTCCTGGAAAAATCACAGTCTACTAGCCTGGATTTTGAAAGTTTATTGTGCTAACACTCTTGCCTTGTAGCTGCATTCCTTAATTCCTTGTGTTAACTCTTTCTTCTTTTTCAGTGTTCAATGGGATAGTATTATGGCCACCACCTTAAAATAACCACTACAATTCAGATGGGTAAATCATAGATGCAGGTGGCAGCTGGTGCTGAGGGATTTGAACACTGTTACTTTCTTAAGTTCATAAGTTCATATGTCATAGGAGCAGAATTTGGCCATTCGGCCCATCAGAATTAGGCCATTTGGCCCATCCGTCATTCAACCATGGCTGATCTATCTCTCCCTCCGAACCCCATTTTCCTGCCTTCGACCCATTACCTCTGATACCTGTTGCGTTTATCATTCTCCAACTGAATTCACTTTGTAGCTATATAATTTATAACTGCACCAGACAAAAGAAAATCGTACTTTATATTTTTGTTGATTATGCTGAAACTATTAAATCTACCAAGATTATGATGAGATTCAGATGTTTTAAAAATGCTCAAAAACATTTCGTGGATAAAGACTACTTGCGTTTTCCCACAGACTCCACGCGATGGCACTATTGTGAATAAATACAGGTATTAACTCTTTAAGATGGCTCATGTTTTTGTTTATTTGGTGCCGCAGGAAAATTGAATTTTATTGACGTAAATGGAGATGAAAAATATCAATCCAACTAAAAAATGTTTACGAAACTCAAACGACAACAGATGAACTAACAAGGTTTTAGTTATATATCAATATTTGAAAGTTTTTTTGTATAAATCACTACTTTTGCGCAAAGTCGTTATTTGGAAAGCTACATTGACTTTGAAATGTTTTGGGTGAAAGATCAAGGTAGTTGTATTAGTAACGGGGTCAACAAAATAATGCAATGATAATATTGTACTGCGTTTAAGTATTTCCTTTCTTATATTTTGTGTGAACACTGTAAAAGTCTAATCCAGCCTATTAAAGCAAACGATATGAATCGCCCAGCTCTGGAGCAAGCACATTTCAGCTCACCTTTTTTTAGGGGGTAATTTTGACAAGAGCACGCCAATTATCCAGATTTGCAAACGCAAGACTGATTAAAACATTCTTATAATAATAACGTCTACTTATTTGGTCAGTTATGATATTACCCATCGAAATACAACCAGTGTCCAGATCAATGTCTTGCATGCAATGTTTACGCAAGTCCATGATATCCGTATTGGTATCGCTGGGTTTTAATTCTTCTATGGACTGAGGCTTAATCATGTTAACGCACTGTTAATATTATCAGTTGAAATAATTGTGTTATTTGGTTAAACACAATTTAGAAACGCGCTGAAACAAGTTATTATTTCCACGGGGTACGCGGGATATCTTAGGCGCGGACCCTCCTACTTATGATAACAACTGTGCCGATCAAAGTGAGAAAATATCAAATTATATTCATAGCGATATTTCTATCAGTGTTATTTATTGTCCCAAGGGGGTAGGAGCAGTGAAGTGTTGCCTCACTGCGCAATGAATTTTGTTTTGCCCTGATGGCGCGTTTACATCCACTATCCGACAGGGGGCAGGGCGACTACATATAATATTAACTGGTCCATCGTGTCACTTCATCTCAAAGTCTGCATCGTCCCTAAAACCCTTTCCCATCAAGTTACGCGGTTCGAGAGCGCGAAAGTTACGCCAAAAAAGTTTATTTTTAATGTTGCTACAATAATAAAAGCGTTTCACAATTACAAGTTCAGAAAAGAGTTGACTATGTATATTATGGGGAAGATGTTTTCGAAAATTATTTGGATTGAAATTAAAATGAAAATACACCAGTTTATTTGAGCAAGAGGGCCGACCAGTACAATTCATGCCAATAATTAGGCAATTAAACTATATCTATTAATATCCATTACTAGGTTACACGTTTATAAACTGTATAATGCATGGTGTAATGATGATCATAAGTAAAAATTCAGCAACAGAATTGTATTAATTTGTACAAACAAAACGCTAAAACTTCCGAAACTGGTTTGATCTTTGTTAAATTTCTTTCAAGCACAGTCTGGAGTTAGGGTTACCATGTTTCGGCATATATCGTTACAAGGAAACATACCTGTAATTGGCATTATTGATGCAGGCAATAGCTCGGTCACTTCCATAATAACGTGCAATTCGATTTAAACGCTCTTTTGTGAGAAAAGATCAGCTGATAGAAACAGCTGTTGGGTTTATTGATGGCGCGGTGGAATCAGGCATAACCCCGGGCCCCGCTCACTCTCTCCGTTTCCAGTAAAATCATATCATCATTAAATGATCGCAAACCATCCATGACCAATCAATCAAATTCAGTTTCGATACTTTTTTTTAACTTGCGAATTAGCTTTGGCAAATGCATGTTTTTCTTCTAAAATTGTAGTGCGTTAATTTTAGTTACTCGTTCAGAATAAAGCAACTGATTCTACAGCAACCCATCTATCTACATATTCGCACAGCCATGAACCTACCTATATTTTTGTTGTTGCCCCAATCTGTCAATATATTGTAAACCGAGTTATTTCTATCTGTCTGCGTTTGAACGGAAAGAGAATGACAACTGTGTATGGTCTGTAATTAAAATTTAGTTAATGCGTAGTTTTGCGCAGATTTTCTATCTACTTATGACCATATGTTTTGTTTTATTCTTCGTGTTTATGCGAACGTTCTCCTGTGGATAACGTGTCTATCGGGAAAATAATGCATAACTGCATAGAAAACTGTGTTTACCTCGCATGTTATGTGCGGAAAGAGAGAAAAATAATGCACGGCATAAATTGTTTAATTAAACTTTTATTTTTTTGTGACGACCAATAGCAATAAAAAGGTAATACGAAAATATTATTACATGTATTATACAAAATGGTGAGATGTGAGAATACAACTCGTGTGATATTACCATTTCAGAAAATTGATTTCAAACTGGACATAAAGGAAACGTTGATTGGGATGATATTAATCAAATTGCATTGTTATCTTCTTGAAAGTTGCAAACGTAAAGCGTAAGTCTATAGGGTTGAGGGGGTACATCTTTTCGGAAACAACTGTCCATCGTTACACCTTTTGTAAACTCCCAAAATTCTCAATCCAACTAGAATTGGATATCTATTTCATAATCAACCCTTGGAAAAACGATCTAATTCCATGTTGTTAACCGGGTAGCTATTTGATTAGTAACCTGTGATCGAAGTATTGTGAAGAGGTAATGGGGGGGGGGGGGGGGGGGGTAGGACTTGCGGGGGTGGAAGGTGGGGGTGAAATCTGTTACCTACTTGGATAATCTGTTTATTTATTCATTGTAACCAAATGATTGTTATATCGGGGATTGATCTAAAAGTCAAGACGTAAAGTCATAAAATTGCTTCAACTCACCTCATACACGATGGTGTTATCGGTATATCTTCATGTTTTAAATACAAATGCTTAATTTTCTTTGGTGGTGGACTCTGCCAAACGGAGAAACAATTGGGTCGAACTAAATCATTCAATGTACTCCAATTGTAAGTTTTGCTGAGATGGTGTGCATCCAATGGGAGAGATAGATTGATGGAGAGGCAGGCGGAGGTGTGCCCTCTTATTGCACAGTGCAGGCATATATTCTATCTCTAAATGTTTCGGAAAGGTAGACATATAAATAGATAGAAAACTAAACCGACAGACAGATTCTACGTTTTGCATCACATATAGACAGTTACAGGACTTCAAATCCGCCGCATTGATGGGATTTTCATTACAAGTAAATCCCTTGTCTATAGTTTATTATTTGGGATTAGAGCTGAACTTTGAATGTTACTGTTGAGTTAATAAATGCGCCTGTGTGGTGCAGCGGCAGGAGTCTCGCCATACGGAGGGCTACAGCGATTCACTTCGGATTGAGCTTCTCCCCCACCCCACCCACCCTCCACCCCAACCCCAGTTAAACCCATCAGTGGAGAGGGAGGAAAGGGGGAGAGAGAAGGATAGGGGAGAAGGAGCGAGCGAGCCAGAGGAGAGATAGATAGAGAAAGAGGCTGAGAGGGAGAGGGAGAGAGAGAGAGAGCGAGCGAGAGTGAGAAAGAGAGAGAGAGAGAGAGAGAGAGGGAGAGGGAGAGATATTTTTCAGAGAGAGAGAGAGAGAGAGAGAGAGAGAAAGCAGACAGCTGCTCTTCACATGAATGCACTCATCTTCTAAAGACCAGACTGCAAACATGCTCTGGAAACTTGTGGAAAATGTCAAATACGAGGACATCTACGAGGTGAGCAAACACGGAAATGGTTTATGTTTTATAGTTGAGCGAATTAATCGGATCTTGGAGTCCTGTCCGTCTTGATTGTTGAATGTACTGCATTCTCGATATGAAGCATTTATCATTAACGGCGTCGGATTGTTTGTCTCAACGGAATGTCAGATTCGCCTCTGTTACAAAGAGAATTTCCGTGTTTTCACAACACACAAAATGTTAAAGGAAACATATTGTACACGTCAAATCGAGTTTGGGAATGGACGATTACAGCTTTTTTGTGCGATTTTCGTTAATGTGGCTATTTTATAGACATCTGCTAGGTTTTGCTTATCTAGCTACTGGAAAGGCAACTTGAACAAAAAAATGTTGTTATATTCCGGTGTCGAGCCGTTATTATAATGTAATTGCAGCCAAGTTATAAGGTGTATTTTTAGATACAGCTTCGGAGGTCGTATGTGCTCTGTATTGGTGCCTGCAGCCGATGAAGTGAGACGGTGTCAGGCTTGGAATTGCGAGAGGTCACGTTCAGCCAGCGAGTAATTCTAGAAGCTGGTTAATGTTTGAAACAAAAGTTGTAGTTCGCACTTTTTTTCGCATTGGACTACTTTAATTTGTGGAAAGAATTTACAGAAATATGATATGCGTAAAGCGGTGAACGGGAAAGGAAGAGAAACTGGAGATTAATATTGTCAGAAGTGCTTAGAGCCAACAGTCCAAAAATTGCCATTGTGAAAAAGAGAAAAGGGTCAATGCTTCTATATGGAGCTTGCACTGACTAAAAGTTAAGGCAAATAGCACGCGTTTGAAAAAAGGGTTTATAATATGTTCCTGGAGTGGTCTGTTGAATGAAATGAATAGGATAACAATATATAAAGAGCCCAGAAAATGGCTTATACAGGCTGATGAATTGCTGCCAACGTTTTGCTTTCAGACCCTTTAGAGCGGCCCGGCGGGTAGCCGCCCTCTAT
This sequence comes from Okamejei kenojei, assembly GCA_035221665.1. Classification (NCBI taxonomy): domain Eukaryota; kingdom Metazoa; phylum Chordata; class Chondrichthyes; order Rajiformes; family Rajidae; genus Okamejei; species Okamejei kenojei. The sequence continues at coordinate 92,975,834 of CM069135.1, forward strand.
AGAGCCACAAATGTCTCCGCTCTCAAGGCACTCGTCAGGCCAATTATCAGCCGAAAGCTGGAAAAATCCAGGACATTTCCTTCAGAATTACAATACAAAGCAGCGTAAATCAATTTAGCTTTATCGCCTATGCTGACTCCATCCTTTATTAGAAAGAAACGATGTTAACTTTTGTCCAGAACTGCGCAGCATCAGCGAAGATAAGATAGTATTAAAAGTCTGTAGTGAATGCCGGTCTTCCTTTAGAGGTTTCTTTTAAACGAGTAACCGAAAGACCATTGACTTATATCCCATCATTTTAATTATCAAGGGAATGTGAGGATTAGAACATATTTCGAGATTGTGTTTAATGCTATAGAGTTAAGATGTCGAAATTGTTTAATGATTCATACATAATTAGATTGTCAAATACATTAAAGCAGATTAGCATTGAATGCAGACTAACACAGTACACTTTTACCATCAGGAATAATTTAATTCATTTAATAACAATTTATGTTTGACCTAGCTTTTCGTGCTGGTAAAGATAACTTATCAAATTATCTCCCTCAATTCGGTTGAAATGTAAAATCCACTCTGGAATCTAATTGTTCAAAGTCTTTAATTGTACTCTCCAACTTAAAATTCAAAGTAAGACGTTGTTACTTGTTCCAAATGCACCACGCCGATGATCAGTAAGGGAACATCGGTGCGCTTGGGCACACACGCCGTTCATTGGGGAAAATCCCAGTCATTTTGGATTCACTATCAGTGGAACACGCTTGGTTTGCAGGGCCGATTGGGGCAATTGATATCAGGAGAACGGGTTGATTTTGTTTTATAAACAGAAAGCGGAGAAGCCAGTCCAACGGGTTTGACATAACCCGGAACAAGTAGCGCACAGCATCACGCCCCCCCCCCCCCCCCCCCCCCCCACTCCACACACACAAAAAAAGCACCCGAACTAACCCCTCTGTCTTACACCAGCTCTGTAAACTTGATGGGTCTTTATAGAAACCCTTGTAAATGTTTTACAGCTGGCGGCAGGAAAGGAGGACTTTATTAAAAAATAAGTTAGATAACAGAAGGGACCGTGAGGACCAGATTTGCAACGCCTTCCACCATGGGCTATGATAACAAAGAAAGCTTTTGGCGGTAGATTCTTCCAAAAGCAATTTGCAAAATGTCTGGCGTCTCCCACTCACATATTGGCTTTGAGTCCTACAAATTCCACGCCGTTTATTTTATTTTGTGCTTAGAACACGTACTCTATTAAAAAGAGATCGGAGGCGGGCAATAATCTTTATAGTCTGTTAACCTACGAAGGGATTGTTTTCGTTTAAACCTGTTTGTTTCACTCTTTAATTTTCGGTGCAGCGTCACGTGATAGGTCTCGCGAAACATTCAAGATGCAAGAAGTAGTTTATTTAGGCAAATCTCTGGTAAGCGACTTCACGTTGCCAAAGGGGCGAGTTGGAATCGATCTTATCAAGGCTGGCATTCTCTGATATTATGCATTGTTTTTCACACAGTTTACTTCAATTGGTGACTTTCTTTAATGAGATAACGCAATTATTCAGTTTACATGTCCCACCAGATTAAGTTCATAAAATCCGATGCTTTAAAACTGAACTACTTACTAATGCCCCATTAAGAAATATTCCATCGCAATAAAGTGCACTTGTTTCTGGTTCTATCGATACTAATAACAAAATAGTTCCGACAAAAGTTACGTAACAAGGGCGTTGTAAAATTATTTTATGGAAATGTGTTAAAAAAAAAACACTTAATATTTGCATGGTGAATGGCATTAGAGGGCATTTACGTACAAACGCCCCGAAAGGTTGGGCTATGTTAAAGAGGCCGCTGGGCACACGGAGTTTTAAACGAAGCAAAGCTTAGCCGAGTGTCCTGCTTCTTTAAGAAAGCTCATTCGCTGATCTGACTGAACTGTCTGACTACGGTCTTTGGTTGTCTGGCTGTATTTCGACAAAACTTTTTTTTTCTTGATGTCCAAAAGCCTGGCCACGGTGTTACCAGTAACACCCACCACCACCACCCCTCCCCCCACCGCTTGTCTGATTACATCCAGTAATTCTCGTCTGAATGAACGTCATTTACAATAGTATGGGAGCGCTGGCTGGCCGCTTCACGCTCGATTTGCCACCATTCTTCCTTTAAGTATTCGAGTAATATTAATAGTCATGAATATCAATTATTATGAGGTGGTTTAGAGTGGCAGAGAGGGATGTGAACAGTTACCATCTTGCTTTGGATAGGGGAGCACTGGTTGTGAAGTTGGAGTTAAAAAAATCTACAGTATTTGTCCTTTTTTGAGCGATTTTGATGGATATAGTGTTGGAGATACTTCAGGCTATCGGGCGTCTCTCCCTGCAGTCTCTCTGCGTTTCTGGTTGATTGTCTGTGATCAGATTTACTACAGATGTTAGTCCACACTTACACAGCTATGGTGAGTTGGATCAGTGCTCGATACAATCCCATTTCGCCCCAAACGCCGGTGGCTTTATAATTTAGTCCATAATTGCAGGCTCTTTCTCTCGTGTTTGCACTGTTATCTAATCGGGTTTAGGTTGTCGCGTCACTTGGCGAAAACTTTCAACTGCGCTCCATAGCTTTTGGCGATTTGAGGTTTTAGTTAAATATGGTGTTCAGTTTACTTGACATTCGACTTCGAATCCTGGCTGTTTGTTTCTGTTATGGTCGAGGCGACTTTCCTGACACAGTTGCATTATTCGCCTTCACTGAATTTCGTAATTGTGCATTTCCTTCCGACAATGCTTTGATTTTAGATCTTTTTACGTTTCACGCGTGTTAAAATCAATCCGTGCCTTTATATTTCTTCATGTCTGAACTTACATGTAGCGAGTCGTTGTGGGGCCGTTTGTACGTTGGGATGTACGATTAACTCCAATTTACATTGTTTCATATTAATTGTAATATAACGTTTAATAGTGTGTTATGAAGCTCCTTGTTCCCCTTCATCGACCCTCATATTGGTTACCAACAAATGCGCCGCCGCAACGCGTGACTTTATCATATTTATATTTAAAAATTTGTTTGGATTTGATGTTTACGAAGATATGATGATTCCCACCATACCCAGATTCCTTGTACAAATCCAGTTGCACCTATGAGGTGATACCTAAAATCCGTAACCTAAAATTACGAGACTAATTGAGATTATATTAATGCTTACGGGTTATCTCCCCCCCCCCCCCCCCCCCCGTTATAGTCCACGTTTATTGTTGTCAGGATCTTTAGAATTTTCATACATTTTTGTTTCTGTCTTGTTCCGTTTGACTTGCATTTGATGTGACTTGACAAAGCATTGCTTGCTTTGCTTTGTTAATATTTTTGATTATTTCTTAAACGTTTAGACAATATTTAATTGAGAAGGTGGGAAGAAGATAATACGTATTGCCTTCCATCAGTGCGCTGTGGTGGATGTTTTTGTTAATTTTTATGTAGTTGTGTGTCTTGTTGCTTTTTGGGTATGACTGTATGGCAAATCAAATTCCTTGTATGTTTTTACATATTTGGCTAATAAATGAATTACAAATTTCTGTGCTCCCCTTTGCATTCCCTGTCTTGTTTATTTTCATGTGCAGAAAATACAGTATAAATGTGTCGTGTTAAACAGTATTTGGACTAAACCCTGCTATTCCTTCTTTGCAGGACCGACACGATGGAGTTAACAGCCACAGTTCGAGGCTGTCCCAACTCGGGTCGGTCTCCCAGGGACATTATTCCACCGCTCCGCCGCTTTCTCACACCCCAACGTCGGACTTCCAACCACCGTATTTCCCTCCACCTTACCAACCTCTGCCATATCACCAGAGCCAGGATCCTTATACACACGTCAACGACCCTTATTCCCTGAACGCCCTACACCAACCCCAGCAGCATCCCTGGCAGCAAAGGCAGCGGCAGGACGTGGGCGCAGAATCCAGCCTTTTACACCAGCCCCGGGTTCTGCCCCAGATCACAGGGCTGGACCCTCGCCGGGATTACCCCGGCGTGCGGCGGCCAGACGTGCTTGTCCACTCTGCTCATGGACTAGATTCGGGAATGGGAGACAGTCTATCTCTACATGGAATCAGCCATCAAGGGATGGAAGAAATCCAGGTGAGTCAACTCATATTCAATTGGACTTTTAATTCAAATGCAGCTTTTAGTGTCGTTTCTATTGTAACGTTGCACGTCATTTATCTGGAGAGTAAAATTATGTTTGTAGTCAATATTAAGCAGTAGGTCAAGTATTTCATCATCTTTGATTTGCAATGTTCCAAATATTAGCAGGAAGAATGCAAATGTCAATAGAGCAACGGGTCCTGAGGAGGTAGAAACACGGTAAAAATAGGTCAATCTATAGACTTTATATGACTTTATTATTAACCAAACAGAAGAGTCACCGGTACAAATTCGGTCAACAAAGTATTATTTTACATTGCATTGATATTTTTTGACGAAGTCTGGCTACTGTGGGAAAGCGGCCCATAGAGACCAGTACGAGGTGCAAATGATCAGTTATCGTTTGGCAATCTATACTTCAGAGCATATATATCTTCAGCTATTAGCACAAAATCTGTTTCTGTTAAATAAATATACTGTCGGCCAAAAAAATCGCTTATCAGAACTACCCCCCAGAGAGGAAATCATATTGGATAACGAATGATAGTGCTTCATAACACTATTTTCTGGTGAGCGTGGAACGATTTACTGCATCTAATCCATTTGAATTGTTATCTCAATGTATTTTGCTAAATCAATTTCATAGATAAATAAATGTAATAACATCGTAGTTGTTAGTTAGATGAGATGAAATCGGATGCAGACTTAGAGCCTGTGTGAAATTAGAAAACTTCAAAACTCGTGCCATACTTAGAATGGGAGGTGGGGTGTGGAAAGAAGGGGGCGTTTACTGACCACACAAAGTAAGAACTACTGGACTCCTCTGGTTTAATAGTAATTAGAGGTAGCTTTAAGGGAACAGTACAGCGTGCTCGTTGTCGCAATTATCTTGTGGGATATGTTTGAGTAAATTATTGTTACTTCGTTGCCAATATTATGTGTGCACGTGTGTGGAATTTGGGAATTATGAGGGGTATGTCGGTAATAGTTAGAAAATTACGAATTATATTGCCCTGAAATTCAGTACATTTTCCATGAAAATATGCTTATTAATATCAGGGTCCTGATAAAGTACTGGCCTTTCTCAATCGTGATCTACCTGTGTGTGAATAGTCATCAAGCATTGAGGGTTGATACAGTTGTTACTGATGTACCTGAATTGAAACATACCATTACCGTAGAAGCTATTGGAGCCAATATTTTCTTAATTCATTTAAATAAGCATATTTCAAAAGAAAACAGTTTGAATAAAAAGTACCATCTCTTAATCAAATATGGCCGCTATGGCCAGCAATTCTGCTTTCTCAATGATGATCGTTTGTGTAGCGTTCTTTTATTTCAGGCAAGTTTAATACTATGGAAAACTACGCACATTGAATTATTAATTTGCAATTGGTAAGTGCAAGTATGAACACCTATGTGAATCCTGTCTGTTGAACAAACATGGTTTACAGCACTCTTTCCAATAAACCTAGCAGAACGGTGCGGATCTTTGAATTGGCTTGGATGTTTAGTTTTGATTCGCTCTTTTATTAAGTAACAATCCGGTTATAGCTTTAGTGGTTTGTTAATAAATAAATCTTCCTTTTATGTTCAAGCTAGATAAACTTAGTTCAAATAACTAAATTGTAAATAATCGAACATGAACACATTATTTTACAAAGTGCTTAATGCTGCTATTGGTGTGATTCCCAGTTGCAATCTGGTTCCCGGTATTTCCATTTTAACTGGCATTTTTTAGAAGGCGAAATGGCAATCACGGACTGAATGTTGCGCTATTTATGCAAAAAAAAAAGAATATTATCGCTTCCAAATGTTCACAGGGGACAAGTTTCAGGTCGTTTTGGACATCTGTCCTTCTATAGCTCGTTGGTTTGGTAGCTGCTACCGTCTGAACAAATGAGGCGTTGATGTAGATTTATTGATAGCTACATCACTTATTGTATTGCTGTCTTCCCCGTGAAATGTTTTGTACGCGTGTTCGACTACGCTTTTCAGCAGGGGGGACTACATTACTCCAGCCAGGCTTAGAGCTAGACACTTTAACCACAGAAGGGCTATCATTTAAGCATGCGTTTGTTCATTCATGGCTATTGTAATGTGCGCGTGTTAGTTTGTCATAGCTGTGATTATTTTTGCAAATTTAAAATTAGGCGTCCAGGATGGGACCACATTAACGTCTCGGTATCCTTTCTATACTTACCATATTATTTTGCGATTTCAACTCAAGACGAATGGCGTCAGTCATAAATTTAATCGGATAGTGCCACAATGATACATGCACATATATCTGTCATCAAGATTTTAATGTGATTCTTTTTGATCGTAGGATGATATTCTGTTGTACACGCACCAAGCTTCAGAGCACTAGTAATATCATTCACTATGTGGCCAAAGTCGATTCATTTCCTAAATATGTATTTGCAGTAAAGATGTATTTGTTATTCCAAAACCGACCCGTGAGATTGTAGCCAATGTGCATAGAATGCAGGTCACGTTTTATATGTTCAGTCGAATTAAGTGTTTGTTCTATAGTTCAGAATTGTTTCGAAATTAATATATAACAGACAATTACCATAAGCGTCCAACGCCATAGGGAAGTGACAGTAATAACTTCCACGCCACCTTGAAACATTAAATATATAGACAGTGAAGCATTACTTAATCACCCGGTTTTTAAATTTAACAAAGAAAAAGTCAGTAAACAAAAAAAATGATTAGAAAAAAACTGCAAATAATCAAGGACTTTTAAATTAATTTACAAGACTTTGGTTGTCCCTCCTAATTTCCTCTTAAAACGACCAACAGCCAGATTAGGTTTTCTTGGAATTGAGATAGACTATAGATAGAATTGCAAAAACGGTCAGATTTTTGCACCATGGTCCGCATTTTGGAAACAATATTGCGAAACAAAGAAGAACGTAGTGATTGCCCGGAAACACGATGCATTTGAAGTACCGTTCGACATTTATCATCACTTAAATTGCTCAAAATAAAACTGAATTATCTTGGATAACTGTTTAAGCGAATAGTGGATCATGTCCGCATGATAGTGCAAAAGTGCAGCTGATAGCGCCAGGAATGCCTCTGAACCGAAATACATCCTTGCATTGTGCAAACGTAGGCTTTCTTTTTTAGTGAGTAGGCATCTAATCAAAACCGGCGGGGTTTTTTTAACGTCGCCGTCTTGGAATTATCTCCTGAACTATTTTGCTGATTTTAACAAATTAAAATGAAAGCATGCATGAATATCTGGTGCAAATGAGATTTCTTAATGTATAATTATTTCGGCACAAATGCCCAATAACTTAATCGCGCCTCTAATTTGTCCATTCATTTGGATTTAGATTCCACATAATATTTGACGACGCATTGTAAATTCGAGCTAAAACAATAAAAAATATTATCAATACGCTAGTCCTATTGGTCTCAGCAGGTCAGCCAGAGACTATTAAAACATTTCAACTAACATTATCGCACCAAAATAAATCGAGTATATATGTTGTCTGATACATTAAAAATAGAGGTATAAAGTCTAATATGTATGATTTCAATGAAGAGTTTGCATTTGATTAAAATAAACGCTATTTTGCATTAAAATAAAAATTGGAAGAAAAAAAATTGAATTCGATAAGATTACTGACTATTCTGGTTGCTAAAATGAAAGCACGTTTTTCAGAATGGTTTCGAACCTTTCCATGAACAGTTACGTGCTTAATCTTTTTGTTTCCCTGTATACATTCTGAAGCCAGATGAGAATATTATATCCAATGGGAACCAATTCAACTGTCCAGAGTATTACATTATTGGAGCCAACACGCCTTCCCCCATTGCAGCACCCACTGGCCACCGCTCACTCACCCCCATTGCAGCATCTCCTCCCTCCCACGACACACGCACACACACACACACACACACACACACACACACACACATCCCACAAGAAGACGTAATCTAGTCGACCGATTCCCATTCACATAAAATGCGAACAACGGTGTTTAAATAAAATGCTATTTCGTAAAATTTAGCGGCATTTCCTGTGCTCAGCAAAGAAATCCAAGGCGAGTGAATACTAAACGACACCTTGGCCATCCCAAAGACCCAGGCTGGGGCGAGGTGCTTATGAGATGGAAAGGTATAGTTTCCATTATCAGAACGCGCTGAAAAGGGTAAATGATAAACTTGGTGCACGCACTAAGCGGCCGTCTAATCTTTGAGTCTTTAGGAAAGTTTACAGGTTTCGCAACTGTTTGGGGTTTTCCCCCGGATGCAATGGCTGGTTTGATTTTCGTCACCATTTGCGAGGGAACGGTGCCAAGAAAACAAAATGACGAAATACAACCTCCTCCTTAAAAAAACCTCAAATATGCAAACGTCGGCATTTTGTAAATTACAATTTTGATTAAAGACCAAAGATGAAGGGTGTCGACATTTTGTTGACAAAGTTGAGTTATTTAGGTTACAAAGATGTTACCCTTAAATACTTGTTACTACTTCGAACTTTGGATTATTTGGTTAATTGAAAATGAAAACAACACTAAAGTCTGTCAGAATTAATCATAATTCGGCGAATAGATTTTTACCCAGGAGGAGAAACGGGAGGAAAGTGTTTACTTGGTTCATTTACGATGATCCCCAACGATGCATTTCGTCCTTATGATCGAGTTCCTTCTAATTTAGCAGTGGATATTTTTCGATAATCATCCTTTTCTTTCAATATCAGGCTTTATATTGGAACAGATTAGTTGTTATATTTTTTAATTAAGGACCAATTGAGAGAAACATTAAAATGAGGAATATAACTGTTATTTTGATTTATAAAAAGTACCTGAAAGATAATAGCCACAAGATAAGCACAGTGATCATTCTTTAAGGGTCAGCGGCAGTTTTTCTTTAATAAGAACAAAGGGGAATGAACTTTAACCAAATAAGCAGTTCTTGCCCTAGGCTGAGGAATGATGTTGAATTTTCTACCATTGAGCGTTGCAAGCGAGTGAGATCTCATTGTCCCCCAATGATCACATACAGTTCCCTGAATCAATTCCTTGTCCCAGTTTTTATATCTCCGCCAGCAAAACTGTCACAAGTCTCTCTATAATAATACTCCGCGTTTCAAAGTAATTTCTCGCTATGGCGATGAATATATATTACAAAATCCACTGTGTGGGCACATCTCTTCGACACATCACTTCAGTGCAAATTCGCGCAGAAAGTTACTCCCGTGATACTCGCATCGTGTAGATTGTATCTGGCGGCATGTAATCCTGCCTGGTAAACATTGCCAATCCTTTTCATCTGCACCGCTCTGCGTTTAAATTACAATAGCCGGATTAAATATGACACATAGCTTTGTTTTTAACAACAGTGACTCTCATTTCGAGTCACCTGTGGACCTGCACATGTAAACAACTTATTTCGTAAACTGGCAAGCATTTGTGCAATCGGGCACGAACAAATGCCTTGCAATACCAGAATGGAGATTTTAAATTGTCATTTATATGTGTGAAAATGCTGCGATATGTCGTACGAGAAGTATTGTATGATATTTATGGAGATAATTCTTCCCCTCGCCGGCCACACCCACCAAGCCGTTTTAACCACCTTGCTTCTAAATGGAACATACATCAAGATCTGGCTAATTGTAGACATAAGATATTAACACGCCACCTAGGAAATGGGCCATTCTGGCTTCAAGGATACAAGCCTGCTTTTAATTTGAAAGCGAGTAATTTGAAATATAGAGGGGGCGCCACTGCAGGCACGGCGTAAAAAGGAAAGCAAACAATAAAAATTAGACCAAATGCAAGGAGGATACGTTCAGTAAACTGTTTGTAAACGTGCACGCGTTCCCTTTTGCAATTTGTTAAAATCCCGCTGTTCGCATCCCTTTAAAGCAAAGAGTCTGGTAATTAAAAGTGTGAGTTGTTTTTCCCTCATTTCCGCATGCATTTCTAATTAAATCTTTATGATACTCTCTGTGACTATTAACTGCCAACATGCTGCGTGAATATCCTCTACAAAAACCCAGCAGGCGGTGATAATTAGATAGAAAATCAAAGTAGACCTTTCTCATTAGCTACACAAACTTCTTCTGAACATTTTGCTGAAGTGGTTTACTCTAAAGCTCATCTAAAAATATTTTTTCTCCAAAATTATTGCCCGAAGGAAACACGCGCATCTTGTGATAAAAAATATTACTGATTGAATGTATGCAAGTTAATTCACTTTTCAATTTATTAAGAGCTAACATTAGTGAGTCCAGCTACTTTGAATTCGATGCCGTGATATTTCATTGCACCATATATGCTATCACCCCATTGCCTATTGTCTATAACAGACTAAAGCACGTGTCTAGGAGACACGTGGACATTACCCCACGCTATGTTCACGTTGTTTCCACTACCATGTAATAATAAATCGCATGCATTCAAATTAAAGTATATATGATGGAAAACGTTTTTTATATTTACCAATGTAAAATATTAAGTTAGTTTTGCAGATTAAATATTAGAAATTCTAGATCATCAACGTCACAATCGTAAACGTAAAAAAACATGTAATAAGGTGTAACATTAAATACATGTTGTGTAAAGCAAAACATTAACATGAAGTTTGAAGGATTGGTAAAATGATAAAGTAGCGCTTCCTCAAATTATCTCAAACTTTCAGAAGGAATTAAATCTGTTTCCCAAATTCTTAAACTCCAGAATATGATATTTGTTTTTCTTTTAATTATAGTAGACGATGGGGGATTATCGCTCTGGGTTTTTATTTTGTTAATGTAGATAATGGTCGTTGATGAAGCATGGCTTTTAGCTCAGGCAAACCTGAAGTACATTCCAAAATTGCAATTCCTGAAAAACCTTGGATAAAAGCAATTACACGAGACATCTATGATTATTTGAAGAACATACAAGAGCTAAATCCTCGGAGGGTTACATATTACTTATTTTGTTTAACCAATGTAGATGTAAATAACCAAAACAGAAACAAAGCTAATCATTTAAGAAATAATCGTGCGTGTCGTATGGCATTAACCGTCTGACGCTAAGGGTCAGATTATCACACGCATCCGAACACAAGAACACATAATAAGCTTTTGCAGTTGCACGATCACGATTTAATTAAAGATGTGGCAAGATTTTGTTCTGCCTTGTTCTAAATGGGTCAATATAGCATAACGTAATTTCCAAACTCTAGTCTCTAGATGAGTGAATTTCTCCAGAAACTAATTCAAGGAAGGGTATGTGCGTTTTTTTTTCTCGACATGATCTACTGAAGGTTAATTGCTGACAAACGTTGCAGTAATTTATGTTTCTGTTGAGAAAAAAACTAAAATATCATACATCTCCTAACATATATTTACTTCAATGAAGAATTAACATTTTAATTAGTTGCTCGTTTAGTCCGTAACATTTGCTTTGGAAGAATGACAGTGTGTTTATTAATGATACTATTACACAATTATCCAATCGGAGGTGCTCACATGTGCTATTTTATTAAGCATGTATCACGAACATACGTATTATTGTATAATGCATTGAATATATAGATGTTATTACACACATATTTGCACAGCTACATATAACTGGGTAAATATGCCACTAGGTAAGATATGTTAAATTAATTTACATAGCTGTACATTTTGAACAAATATATGCTTTTGTTCATTAATTTGTTCGGAATGTTTTCCGCGATAACAACCAAAAGCTCTTGGGTCCCAGATGTTAGGCAGCTTATTTTCTGATAATATGTAAGTTTGGAGAATTTGATTTCCTCTGGTAATTTCGTCTTAGAATAATAAACCCTCAAACAGGTAATATAAATGGAAATAACAGATAGTCGATTTCAGTTGAGCTTGATTTATATACATGACTGTTTAATATCGTCAATTTGAATAGTGATATGACCTTTTTTTATATATTAACAGGCTTTGGATGACACGGGTACCACTGGCATGAGTTTATTGGACCAATCCGTCATTAAAAAGGGTATGGAATATAAAACACAATTAATATGCTTGGTTAAGTTGTTAAGTCAATAGTTTGTATTCCAATAACCATGTAGAATGAACCTTCTTAGCTATATATGTGTAACCTCATATCGACAGTGTCTATTAAATTCATTGATTTTAGAACTACATTTTAGATTGGCTAATTGTACTCATATTCACTGAAACAAACCAAACTCGCTTCATTTATTTAGTAAATTGTATATCAAATATTTTTTCTGCGTCTAGAGAACAGAGAGAAATTGTAGGTTATTTCCATGCGGTAATAACTGACGTGTTCGTGTCCAGCCCTTTCTTAGATGGAATTGGACGAGAAGACGTATCTTAATGTTAGGGCAACATTACTTGATGATCCAACGTAGCAGTTTATGGGTATCATAAAACAACACATTGTTTATAAATTGTATAGCTTTTTTACAGATATAACATTGAGACTTTATGGAGTTTTATGTTACAAAGAAACCTCAGTTTGGAAATTAATTATATAACAGGTTCATATTAGCTGAAAGGTGAATTGGTGAATGGGTGGTTGAATCGATGGTAGGCTGGATGGTAGACAGAATAGGATTACAAATGAGAAGAATTGACAGTCAGGGAGACGACGGATGGACATTCATTAGACAAAATTATCTAAACTTCCATCAGTAACTATTGAAATAAGCCCGAAATAAAGTTTAACTGAAAATCCTGTTGGCCAAAACGAATCTTTTCAGAGCAAACGAAAAATGCACGTAGCGTTTGAATACAACGTAATATTGGACGATAGCCAAAAATACCAGTTTTATTTATTGGCGATAGAATGCAAAACAAAATTTGATGCTTAAACTCGCGTTTGCCACTTCAAAACATGCGACAATATTGGCCTTTTTTTGAGGGAAGGGGGCAACCGGGTCATGTATAAACCTGACATCACAATGCTACAGACTACTTTGTTGCTGCGACTTTTCGTATGATTGTAACCAGAAGAAAGATATTCGCATTTAGCTCGAAAGCATCAACTTGCCTTGTTTGGGGTTGTTGACAGGGCTATGTTAGGCAAGCCGTATTTGGGGAGGGACTGGGTACGGTATGATAGTTATGTGTTTTGTTTCATCCTGCTGTCAAAGTTCAGTCGATTGGTGGTTTGCTGTGCTTACTTTGATGGTATCATGATCTCAGCATTGTATTTTTTCTCTCTACCGGCAGGTTTTCTATGTATGAGGTTACTGGGCCATAGTATTCTTGGTTGCATTCACGTCGGAGTTCTGTTCTCATGTGTTCCTCATAACTTGTGTTAGGTTCCCCAGAGTCACGCCAGGCTGCTTTCCTGTATATTATTACCAGCAGGGTCGTGCTTCCGTTCGCACGCACCTCCCGTTTGTTTGTTTTTTGTCTGGGGGTCTGTGTGTGGTAACCTGTGCTAAAGTCCTGTGATTGTTCTGCAATTCTCTGCACCTTGCCATCTCAGAGCAAGCTCCGTGAACCATGTACAGACCAACTTTCTAATTTCTCCACGACTGACTGATCAGCCTGCTCCAATCTCCGTCAGCAGGTTTAAAATACACGCGCAGGCACACGCACGCACAACCGAAGGGGACAAAAATATGCATGCTCTCAGTTGTAACATCACCGGGTGAATATAAAGAGACACCATATCCGCTCCGGCCGCCTGAACTATTTTCAAAGAAAAACGGTGGCTGCAATTTCCGCTGTTTGAATTCGATGTGATTGAGCGCATTTTATTCAGACAAATACTCACTGCAAGTGTTCAAAAATGATGCCAAATTTTAAAACGGTGACTGACCACTGATTCAAGAGTCAAGAGTGTTTATGGCCATATGTAACCGATCAACGGAGTAATGGAATTGCTACTTGTAGCAGCACTCAGGCCTACAAACACAATACTAGTATAAAACGTAACTTAAAACATAATTAATCAATTAATTAATTAATTAATTAAATGAAAATATAATTTGTGCTAATGCCCGAAGTCCTCCGTGCAACCTGAGGCAGTTCATTGTTCAGTTAGTGTTTGTGTTATTCAAGAGCCTGATGGTTGTTCCAGTCACAGGGTTTAGAATCACCACTTCAACAGACTGAAAGTAAATAGAATAAAGTCCCCTGTATAACAATATATACCTTTCGAACAGTTTCCATTACGATGACTAAACAATAAAACAGATTTTTTTTTAAAAGATGCATGTAATGCGCCCCCCTCCCATCCCCTCCCTTCCTAAAGTCTGACTAAACCTTTCATAAAAGAAACGGCGATCTGTACCTCTGCCTTAACTGACGCAGATAAGTAACGACACGGCAACAGCTGCGAGTTATTACAGCTACTAAGTTCTCCCAAAGTTATCTTTCCTTGTACCATTAACTTTCTTCAGAAGTACAGGCCATTACCAGTCAAATAATTTAGCCCTTGACACGTTTTGTAACCATTCTCTGTAAAGACAACGTCCGTAACCAAAAAATGCCTTTTAAAACAAAATTACAAGAAGGGCAACGGACTATATTTGCCGAAGAAGTAACTTTTAAAGATTGGGAGGAAGATGAGCAATCTGTCAGATAAAGGCCGCTGAGTAATTGTAGCTCGGAGTGAACAAAGTAATTGCAAAATATCACAGACTTTTCACACAAATTATACTTTATAAAACTACCTCCTGAATCAGTTAGTGTTCGTGAGAATATCTTAAGCTTTGAGAAGTTCTAACCAATTTTTGTAGCAATTTCCAGAAGTCTCGCAGCAAAACTGTGAAACACGTTAGACTGGCGATATTCCACACTCTAGCTTTAGAACATTCAATCTGCGGCGAGCAAAGAGGAAAGTTATTTTCCACATGAGTAAATAGGTTGATGGAGACTGTTCGTCTCCGTATCGAGAAATCTTCATCGTCTTCCCCATTCGGATTGAGCGGTAATTATATGCGAAACATTGGCAAAACAAACTTGTTAGAGGTAAAGAGGTAAAGGTACCACCGGTACCCGGTAGTAAGTTCACACGACAGGGTCATGGAAACTGCGATAGAATATAACAGAAATAGAATAACAGAAATAGACGCAAAAGGAAACCACTCGGCCCATCGCGTCTGTGGTTGTCATTAAAGAGCTACCCAGACGAATCCAATTTTTCAGCACTTCGTCCCAGTAATCCCGGAGCAGTGACTGTCACAAAGACAAGAGGGAAATAAGACGAAGGTATTGATTACGCATAATTCAAGGATAACAACATTAAATCGTTTATATTTCAAGTTTGGACATCATTAAGAGAATGGGTATTTGCAAAACATAGTTTCCCCATGGTGCTTCCGTTTAGTCTTACACACATTTTGCTTGATTATCTTATCAACATTTCAGGAAAGCTACTCTTGCGTGTAAACTTTGTTTATAATCTAAGACATTTATGTTTTTCATTTAATAAGAACTAGTTGAATCATGTGCATGGTCTCTCCTTCTAGAGTCAAGAGTGTTTTATTGTCATATGTACCAGAAATAACAATGGAATTCGTCCGATTTTAGTTTGGTGGATCGGGCGAAGGCAAGATCAAATGGAATCCTCGCCCTAAATAAGACTTCCCGGTACGGTGCATCAATGTGCTACATATTGAGTGGCCGAAACACCAGCACCTGTCTTACACCTGCCCGGCACTCAGAATAAATCAATGAGATGGAATTAGTTTGCTGAGGCTAAAGATAGTCAATTGACACCAACTAGGGCAAGGCATGTTGTGTTTGACAATTATGGTGAAAGACGCTGAACAGATAAAGCAAATGGAATCATAAAGTCGTAAATCAGATTATTAGCCCACCACATCTATGCCGACCAATGGGTACCCATCTGCATTAAACTAGTATTCCAGTACTTGGCCCACAGCCTTCTATGCCTGGGTAGTTTAAGTGTTTGTCCAGTTAAATACTGCTCATGACTGTCACTTTCACAGGCAGTTTCTTCCATGTACACACCACTCTCCGGGTGAAAACACTTGGCCCCAGATCCCCTTTAAATCTCTTACCTATAACCCTAAATCTATGTGATCTAGCTTTATTTCTCTCCGACGTCATGCAGTTTACCCATTTTTTGCCTGTGATCTTTTTAATTTCAAATCTAAACTTTTTTTTTAATTTCAAATATAAACTGTTTTATATATATATATATATATATACATGCAAAACTCATCATATACATCCTTAGTGTGTCTATAAATTCAATATTACTGAACCAGCCTCCAGTGTTACCCTTTTTTTAGAATGCTAAATGCTTTTATTCAATTTTACACAAGTACAGAGTAGTAACAAAATCAAGACTGCCATTTGCAGTTTACAATGAAATAGTTATCAGATTAAAATATTATATTCCTTAATCATATCCCCTCTTATCCTCCTCCACTGTGGGGAAAGCAGGCCTAGCCTCTCCGGTCTCTACTCATAACAGAAATGCTCCATCTCAGGCAAAATCATGTTGTAACTCTTCCACAGGCATGGGGATTCAGGAGTTGTTCCATTTTTATAGAGAGGCTCACTGAATTAAATTTAAAAAAAAACAATGGCGCAAGATTACCAGCGAGAAAACGATTGACACAGAGTGAGAAAAATGCGGTTGCTAAGTTGAAAGCGGTGCAGTACAAAGGGCAAGGTTACCACCCCTTTGTATACAGAAAAAAAAAAAACATTAATCATGAGTATAATGAAGGTATGGGAAAATGCGTCATAGCATCTTTAGCTGCAAAACTGATAAAACAAGTTTTACGTGTTAGAAGAATTTGGACTTAATGACCGAGATAGGGATGAAATAATTTATCGTTATTTTATTCATTGAAAATATGGCTGATTGGTGACATATTTGCCTATGGCCATATTGCTAACCCCCCCCCCACTACAATCATCCTGATGATGGGTCCCCACCCAAATCATCAACCGTCCATTCCCTCCACAGATGATACCTGAACTGCAGAGTGAACCATCACATTGAGCAAAACACAGCATCTTGTGTTTTGCTCAAAATTCCAGCACCTGCAGTTTCTTGTGGTCCTGTATTCCTTATCAATTTCAGTTGACAGAGATCCAGCAATACTAGATTTGTAAATACCTAACATCTATTCTATTTGCAGAAAAAGAAACTGTAACGATTTACTACATTTTCCATGGTGATGGATTTCCTTTCTTTGCTCTGTGTGAGCTGACTCTAATTTTTAGACAATGTTTCCCAGTATGAAACTGAGCAGACAGTGGAGTGAGCTTTTTTAAGCACTCAATAGACAAACTGAAATTGATCACTTCTTAAATTTCTACATTCCAGAGAATGCCAACCTAGATTTTCTAAACTTTTCTTGTAATTATAACCCCGGAGAATGAGTATAGCTCTGGTAAATCTATGCTGGACTCTCCCTGTAAAGTTAATATTTTCTTCATTCACATTCTGTAGAGAGCAGTTCACATTCCTTTGAATGTGCTCCAACCAAATCTTTGCATAGTCATAGCCTACTTCTTCATATTCAGCCTTTGTATTCTACAATCTTCTTGATGTAAAGATCAGGATTGCATTTATCTTTTTATCCATACATACGGATTGATGTGCCTCTGGGCATCCCATTATTTCTAGATTTTCACTATTTGCAAGACACTGTTATGCCTCTTTTTTCAGATCCACCTTGGATGACTTCACATTGTTTAGCTTATATGTATTTGCCCTTAATTTTGTCCTTTGACTTAATGCTTTCACATAAACCATTCATTATATTCCACATCTTTTTGCCGCTTAGGTATAAAGCTTTCCATCTCATCCACTATACAGTATGTTCTTTGGACACCAATAGTTCTGGTTACATATTGCAAATTAGAAACTTTTCCTGCTATCACATCTATCTACCTCCTAGCGCGTAGTCAAATTCTGGACCAGATCACAAATTTGCCTCCATTTCATCTTCTGCTGATTGTCTTTATCAAATGCCTTCTAGAAAAATATGTAAATAAAATCTACTGCAACTCCTGTATCAACTCGATTAGTTGCATTTTAAAATTGTAATCATGTTCATCAGGTATGACTTCAAGCTGGGTCAAAAAATTCATGGTGTTCCTTCACATTGTTCTTTATACTGAATTCAACAACTGAAGTTAGTTAAAATAATTGATAATTCCTTGCTCTCCCTCATCTTTAATAGTAATCAAGCAGAATGGATCATAATTCTTAAAAGCATGGCAAACTTATAGCCACATCATCTATGTCAAATAGTCCTTTTAAATCTATGGAATGGAAATTCTCAAGACCTCCTTTTAGTCATTGTCATTATTGCATTAATCTACCAGCTGCCACAGTGGCATGGCTGGTAGAGTTGCTGCGTCACAGCGCCAGAGACCTGGATTCAATCCTGACCTCGGTAGTTTGCATGTTCTCCCTGTGTCTGCATGGGTTTTGTCTAGGTGCTCCATTTTCCTTCCACATCCCAAAGATGTGCAGGTTTGTAGGTTATTTGGCCTTTGTAAAATCGTGAAAGAGGAATAACATGGAACTGTGTGAACGATGTTCAGCATAGACTGTGGGTCGAAAGGCCTATTTCCATGCTGTATCGCTAAACTAAACCAAACTGTTGTTACTTTCCTTAAAATAGTTTTGGCAAGTCCCATCCCTGGTTACTTTAATAACCACAAACTGTTGGAAAGCGCCAAGTAAAATCACCTCAGAGAGAAACAATGTTCTTGTTTCAGGATGATGACCTGTTACTGGAATCAGAGATGTTGTGTCAAAAATATTTATATCTGTGGAAATCTGAACTCTGTTTATCAGATTAGCTTCACAGATGCTGTGTGTGCTGCTGAATATTTCCAGTATTTTCCATTTCTATTCCATGTTTATAATATCGGAAGTATTTTCCTTTTGCATTACTATTAGTTCCCAAAGGATATTAAAGTTCTATCCTCTTAGAGACTGAGATTCATACTCTCTGAAAAGAGGCTCTTTGGCCCAACTTGCCCTTGACTACCAAGATGCTCCATCTACACTAGTCCCACTTGCATGCATTTGGCCCAAATTGCTCTAAACTTGTTTTATTCATGTGCCGTCCAAATGTCTTTTAAATGTTGTTGTTACACTTGCCTCAATTACTTTCTCTGATAACTCGTTCCCCTCAGGTTCCTATTGAATCTTTCCCAACCCGCCTTAAACTTATAGAGTCATAGTCATAGAGTAATACAGTGTGGAAACAGGCCCTTTGGCCCAACTCGCCCACACTAGCCAACAATGTCCCAGCTACCCTTATCCCACTTGCCTGCGCTTGGTCCATAACCCTCCAAACCTGTCCTATCCATGTACCTGTTCAACTGTTTCTTAAACAATGGGATAGTCCCAGCCTCAACTACCTCTGGGAGCTTGTTCCATACACCCACCACTCTGTGTGTGAAAAAGTTACCCCTTTGATTCCTTTTAATATATTTTCCCCTTCACCTTGAACTTATGCCCTCTGGTCCTCGATTCCCCTAATCTGGACAAAATACTCTGTGCATCTACCCGATTTATTCCTCTCATGATTTTGTATACTTCTATAAGATATCCCCTCATCCTCCTACGCTCCATGGAATAGAGATCCAGCCTACTCAACCTCTCCCCATAGCTCTCACCCTCCAGTCCTGGCAACATCCTCGTCAGCATTATGTCCACTAGTTCTTGATTCCTCTACTCTGGGGAAAAGATTCTGTGCATCTACCCTATCAATTCCCCTCACAATCTATTCTATTTAAATACTAACACAATATAATTATTCAGTGTCTAATATTTTTTTATTTTTTGTCTACAATATTATTATTGCTCATTTTCAATGTGGCCCACTATCGTTTCCCTAATATACTTGTAAAAGCACACCTTAATTTTGATACCCTTTACAATTCATTTTCCACATATATTTGGGACATTTGCAGAATTTTCCTGCTGAAAATTGCTCTAAATGGTTTGCAAAAAAAGTGTAAATTTCTGACTTGAGCAAGGAAATTTACGAAAGACCCACATATTCCAGCATTTCTCCCCTCAGGATAGTCTTGCTGACTTCCAATTTCTATAGACTGTAATCCAAGCGCACAGCATTTTACACCTATTTTCAGTCTATATTATGTTGTTACATTACAGTTAGCAAATGTAATGTACGAATAATTACTCTCTAAGAAACCAAAAATCATCCACTTCTTCGGGATATGCTGGGAATGAAGGGATGTGGATTTTGTGCAAATAGTTAAGAAATGTCTTGGCATAATGTTCAACACAGTCATTGTGCACTGAGGGCTCTGTTCTTGGTCTGTACCAGAATTATGTTCCAAAATTGCTTTGCTTTTGCTGCATCTTTGCATTTATACATTCTAAACTTTGCGTCTGCTGCCAGGAATTCTGTACATACTAAATTTACAGAGTAGACATTTCTATTCATACTTGTAACATTTCTACATCCAATTTATTATTTGTTACAGCATCATTCATCATGCAGTGTCTTGATGATGTTACAAGCACTTTCCTGGACCACGATCCCTGACCTATCCTTCTGGTCTAATCTTTTGCTGAGATAGTTTAAATTTATTTATGTTGGTTTACTGACTTTGTCTTTTGGATTTTCTTTTAATGCTTAAATTATCATTTCTGATAAGCAACATACTTTCTTTTGTTTCTTTAGATTGATTATTATTTCTAATATTTCCACCTAGGCTTTCTCTCCACTTCCATACATTTACAAGTTGTGTCCTCTTTGTTATCTTAGTTATCTATTCCAATCAGTGTCTACAACCATACTGGTCCTTCTAGTCCCACTAAAGCTCCCAGTCCATTTAGAATCATAGTCATACACCATAGAAACAGGCTCTTTGGCCCAACTTGCCCGTACCAATCAACATGCCCCATCTACACTAGTCCCAACTGCCTACATTTGGTGCATATCATTCTACTCCTATCCTATCCATACACCTGTCCAAATGTCTCATAAACTTTGCAATATTACCTGGGTCAACTACCTCCTCTGGCAGCTCGTTCCATACACCAACCATTCTTTGTGTATAAAAGTTACCCTTCAGGTTCCTATTAAATCTTTCCCTCCATGTCCCCTACTCTGGGTAAAAGACTTTCTGTGTTTACCCAATCTATTCCTCTAATGATTTTGTACACCTCTATATGATCACCCATCATCTATGCTCTGAGGGATAAAGCCCTAGCCTGCTCAACCTCTCCCTATAGCTCAGGACCTCGGGTCTTGGCAGCATCCTCATCGATCTTCTCTGCACCCTTTCCAGCTTGACAACATCTTTGTTATTATACTCTATTTCTGCAATCCTTATTGCTGTCCCCACTATACTTATTATTATATCCATGCATCTATGGCATAAGTAAATATAACGATAAAGCAAATGTGATCTTTTATGCTCTTTTCTTTAATTTAATTCCTAGTTCTTGACACTGTCTATATAAATACTCCTTGTTTTTGCAGGTCACCCCTCCTTTGGTAGTTTGTACACATTGAACATAGAACAGTACAGCACAGGAACAGACCCTTCGGCCCATAATGTCTGTGCCGAACATGATGCCAAGTTTTCTTGATACAACAAGCTCTCTACAGTTTGCAATGTAATATTGAGATTGTTTGAGGTTAGGAATTTAAATACCACTAACTCATTGGTAGAACTCTCTTGTTTGTGGTGGAGAGACTTTTGGAAGAAAACTTACCTAGCTTCACTTTTCAGCTTTGTCCTTGCCAAAAGAAATTAAGCAGAACATGGGTCACAGCTGATCTGCCCAGCGAACCCATGTCACCCAGGAAACTCCCGAAAGAGGTGCTCAACATTTGCAAATGCAAAATGCTAATAGTCTGTTTTTGGCATCCACCCTTAATGCCTAAAAGTGCCACTCAACGAATATCTGGTTGGATGTTTATGAGGTGATTAATCCCGTAACTAGTCTTCACTGCATCCATTTTCACAATGAAATAGGGTAAGACCTATTGCCCTATTCAGAGCTTGCTGACAACTCGTAAGTAGGAGACCTGGCAGAGGAAGATGTGTTGGTTGATAGGAATGGCAGACAGATGTTGAGCAGAATGGCAGACAGATGTCAGAAGAAATTTAAAATAAATACATATGAAGCACTACATAATGAGACAATAAACAGGAAATGAATGCATGCAGTTAGTTAAAAGAAGAGAAAACAATCTTAAGAGTTCCCATTCATGGTTGTCTGTAATTGCCAGCATAGATAGATTAGTGATAAGGACCTCAATATAATAAAGAAGCAATGTTGAATTCACAATAAACATTTATTAGGTCACCGTTAGAATACAATGTGCATTCCACTATTGGAACACCATTAAAAATATAAAATATGTTCATACTGATTTCCCCATAATGATGTTTGTGATGGAGTCATGATATTGAAGTGTGGGATTGGTACCTTGGTGTATTATTTTGAGAGAAGCCAGCAAAACTCACATAGAAACCGTGTAATGATACCACTATTTCAATATAGTAGCCGTGCAAATGTACATCTATACCACTTCTGCATTTCAGTAGTATTCAGAAGGCAATCAGGCCACTCAAGGACATTCTCAAACAGGCCTGTTTTTACTGAATTGATGGAAGGTAAAAATAAATTGAATGACGTTATTGAGTGAATAGGAATGATGGATTCTTCTGGTGGCTAACCGTTAATAAGAATTTAATAGTTGAAATAATCAGTAAGATTCATCAGAGGGAGCTTGTGGGAAATTTCTTTATTCAGAAGATTCATAGAACATGCAATATTATTTCTTAGGAAGTCTTTGGTATTGATATTATTATCGGTATTGGTTTATTATTGTCGCATGTACCGAAATACAGTGAAAAGTTTTGCTTTGCCTGAAATCCAGGTAAAAACAACCGTACCTGATTTCAAACAAAACCATACAGGAGTGTACAGGTGGTGCAAATAGAGTAAGTAAAAAACTGATGCAAAATATGGTACAGCAGCTGAGGAAAAGGAGCAAATTTAAAAAAAATGCAATGGTCATAACGAGGTAGAGGTGGATCAGGAATACCTCTACCTTAGCTTAGCGTTCAATAGACTGAAGGCAGCGGGAATGAAGTTGATGTGTAGGAAAGAACTGCAGATGCTGGTTTAAATCGAAGATAGACACAAAATACTGGAGTAACTCAGCAAGACAGGCAGCATTTCTGGAGAGAGGGAATGGGTGATGTTTCGGGTCGAGACATGGTCTCGCAAGAGGTGCTGCCAGTCCCGCTGAATTACTCCAGCATTTTGTGTCCATCTTCGGGAAAGAAGCAAACCTTGAATCTTTTCAGCTTTTGTATCTTTATCTTAAAAAGAGAGGTGGGAGATGACATGACTGCAGCGTGATTGGTCCTTGATTATGTTGTCTGCTTTCCCAAAGCAGTGTGAAGTGTAGATAGAGTTAAAGGGGGTTAGTGGGTGGGAGGCAGGTTTGTATTCTTTTCTGGGCTACATCCACAACACCTTGTAATTTCTGTCCCACTGAATTACTTCAGCATTTTGTGTCTACCTTGCAATTTCTTGTGGTCTTGGGCAGAGCAGTTGCCAAACCAAACTGTGCTGCACACTTTAAATATGTTTTCTAAAGTGCATCTATAAAAATTGTTCAGAGTATTTGTGACATGCCGATTTTCCTTAGTCTTCTCAGGAAGTTAAGTAACCCTAATGTTTTTTATTATAATTTTCAATGGAAAACACCTTTATTCTTTATACTGATTCCAGGTTTGTTTCCGTGAACGGCAGAAATGGCCTTCATAACAAGAGGAGTTGAGTATAGGAGCAAAGAGGTCCTTCTGCAGTTGTACAGTGCCCTTGTGAGACCACACCGGGAGTATTGTGTGCAGTTTTGGTCTCCAAATTTGAAGAAGGACATTCTTGCTATTGAGGGAGTGCATCGTAGGTTCACAAGGTTAATTCCCGGGATGGCGGGACTGTCATATGTTGATAGAATGGAGCGGCTGGGGTTGTATACTCTGGAGTTTAGAAGGATTATTTATGGGATTGGACATGCTAAAGGCAGGAAACATGTTCCGATGTTATGGGTGCCACAGTTTAAGAATTAGGGGTAGGCCATTTAGAACGGAGATGCGGAGAAACTTTTTCACCCAGAGAGTTGTGAATCTGTGGAATTCTCTGTCTCAGAAGGCAGTGGAGGTCAATTCTCTGGATGCTTTCAAGAGAGAGTTAGATAACACTCTTAAAGATAGCGGAGTCAGGGGATATGGTGAGAAGGCAGGAACAGGGTACTGATTGTGGATGATCAGCCATGATCATATTGAATGGCGGTGCTGGCTCAAAGGGCTGAATGGCCTACTCCTGCACCTATTGTCTATTGTCAATTGGCATTGGTGTGTTTTCTTGGAAATAGTACCAATGAGATTGGACCACGACATTGTTGATGATATTTACACCAAGGATCTTCAGGCTATTGACCATCCCCACTTCAGCACCATCAATGTAGATTGGGGTCTGAAAAAGGGTCTCAACCCGAAACGACACTCATTTCCTTCTCTCCAGGGATGCTGCCTATCCCACTGAGTTACTCTAGCATTTTGTGTCTATGTAGATTTGGGCATGTATTTCATCACATTTTCTGAAGTACCAAGAGGTTGTTGCCTTGGCACCATGTTACTAAGGTCTCTATGTCCTTCCTGTACTTCATCTCTTCATTGTTTGCATATAATAAGGGGCTGAAATAGCAGCCATCTTGGGTGCCACTGTGAAAATGATTGTGGAGGATGTATTGCCATCTATCGTTATTAATTAAAGTTTATGGGTGAGCAGTCAAGGATCCAGAGGGGGTTGCCGAATCTTCAGTCCTCGTGTTTGGAGAATACTCATTGGATCAGGCAGCATCTCTGGACAAAAGGAATAGGTGAAGTTTTGGGTCGAGATCATTCTTCAGACTGAGAACAAGATATTTATCACTCTCAGTCTGAAGCAGGGTCATGACCTGAAGCATCACCTATTCATTTTCTCCAGAGATGCTGCCTGACCTGCTCAATTACTCTAGCATTTTCTGCCTATCTTTGGTGTAAACCAACATCTGCATTTCCTTTCTACACAATTTGGAGATTTTCTTGGTTGAAATTATGGTATTGAAAGCAGAGCTGTAGTCGATGAATAGGAATCTGACTAGTTATCCTTGTTATCCAAATGTTCCCAGGCTAGAGAGATGGCATCTGCCATAGACTTTTGAGAGTGAAGCCATTAAATATTTTAAGGAAAAAACAAATAGTGAAAGCACAGCAAGGTAAGAAAGAAGAGAAAAAGGGCGTAAAGTGTTATAGTATTCCAACGGGTCAGGCAGCATCTCTGGAGAACATGGACACGTTATGTTTCAGATCAGGACCTTTTGCCAGACTTGAGTCTGGGAAGGATCTCAACCCGAAACGTCACATATCCATGTTCTCTAGAGATGCTGCCTGATGCGTTGAGTTACTCCAACACTTTTAGTCCTTTTTTGTAAACGAGCATCTGCAGTACATTGTCTCTACAATTAGCTTTGGAAAATGGATTCAAAGTAATTAGTTTTTGCATTATGCTAGCGAAAGTCATTTTAACATGAATCTCAATACTGTCAGTGTCGATAAAGCTCTGTAGCAGCAATATTATCTGTCTTCTTTGTACTACAGAAAATTGTTACTGAACAAAACTCCAAACTACACCAGATGGGTTTTAGATAGATGATCAAACTTCATCTAATGAACATATTTTAATAAGTGACCTAAAGAAGAGAAGAGAGTTAGGGAAACAGATATATATGGGGAAGGATTTACAAAACAAGAGGTTATGGCTGCTGAATGGCTTCACAAAACCTAAGAACAATTAGATTTAAGGATCATCTAAAGGTCAGAATAGGAGGAGGATGGGGATGGAGAAATTTGCAATGAATATGAAGGAATTGTACAAATTGGAATATAAGATAAATGAGAAATGTAAAATGATGTTATTGATTCACCAAGAGTCCAAGGATAATGATACAAGTTGTGACACAACATGTGGTTTAGTTGTGCGGGTAGAGCGAAGGGTGTCTGTAATCGTTGAAAAATATCAATTAGTATCATTAGGAGCATCAACCTATAATAGTTTTAAAGTCATTTTTCTCATTTAGCGGGCAAAATGTAACATTTTATTTGCAGTCTCTATAAAGAAAATTGAGAGAAGTAAACGTTGAATTTCACTGCAGATGTGGACATTTTCCAATTTCTGTTAATACATATATTATCAGTTGAAGCTTAATAGAGATTGTGAATTAAATGTTTGGAAAAGCCCAGACATGGATTAGAAATACTGTGATGTGTATAAATGGAGTCTCCACAATATTTAACAACTTGAAGAAACAGAACTATCTTCACTGGAACTATTGTTGGAAGCACACAGAGGTTGCAAGAATATTATAAAACATGTTGTTTCACAATGTGAGTGTTCACATGCTTATTTTTGGGCCCTACCCATACTAACATGTATTATCTATTCATATGTCCCCACATGTACAGGAAATGCTTGAATTGTTTCTCTTTGCCATATCTGTTCAGATGACCTTTGGCCTATATTCATTTTAAACATGGTTAGAAGGTATATTTTTCACTTTTGGTTGTTAAAGGTCAAAGCTTCATTCTATTGTAGCTGCGCTCATGTTAGTGTTCGGATAATGCTCACACCAGCAGTTTTTGCTAATGTGTCTGTACATTTGTAGGGAAAGAGTAGACCTTTGCATCTTTGGCATAGTTGTATGGATCTCATATTGAAAGGTTGGAGTTATATTAATGGTGGTCATCTTTGAAGTTGGATGGGGTATGTTGAGACTTCATGAGAACTACTCATATGGGACATCTGAGATGTTTTGTTATCAGACAGATTGTGCTGCAGGAGTAGAAAATGATCCTACTGTATTTTGATTTCAACAAGGCAAATGTTTTAGCGCTTTCAACAGAAACAAATATTTATTTCATATTAAGGAATCAAGAATTTGATTTCAAAATCTGCTATGGACTTTTAAACATTTAGAAATAATTTTTCACCCACATCATAGTTGAGATAGATCATCTGAACCAAATAGACAATAGACAAGAGGTGCAGGAGTAGGCCATTTGGCCCCTCCAGCCAGCACCGCATTCAATGTGATCATGGCTGATCATCCACAATCACTACCCAGTTCCTGCCTTCTCCCTATATCCCTTGACTCTGCTATCTTTAAGAACTCTGTCTAGCTTTCTCTTGAAAGCATCCAGAGAACCAGTCTCCACAACCATCTGAGGAAGAGAATTCCACACTCACAACTCTCTGTGTGAAAAAGTTTTTCCTCATCTCTGATCTAAATGGGTTACCCCTTATTCTTAAACAGTGGCCCCCAGTTCTGGACTCACCCAACATCAGGAACACGTTTCTTGCCTCTGGCGTGTCCAAACCCTTAATAATCTTATATATTTCAATACGATCCCCTCTCATCCTTCTAAATAACAGAGTACACAAGCCCAACTGCTCCATTCTATCAATGTGTGACAGTCCCACCATCCCAGGAATTAATCTTGTGAACCTACGCTGCACTCCCTCAATAGCAAGAATGTCCTTCTTCGAGTTGGGAGACCAAACTGCACACATTACTCCAGGTGTGGTCTCACTAGGGCCCTGTATAACTGCAGAAGGACCTCTTTGCTCCTATACTCAATGCATCTTGTTATGAAGGCCAACATGCCATTTGCTTTCTTCACTGCATGCTGTACCTGCATCCTTACTTTCAAATAGATTTTAGATATATAAAAAAATAAACAGGTAATAACCTCCCCAGCAACAAATTTTAAAAATGTTGATATTGGTTAATATTAGATAATATAGTTATGAAATAATAAACTTCAGAGAAATTTAATATCAGAAATTGAATGTAGCCTTCATTGTTTTTGTGATTCTAACACGCAATGGTGCATTATAAATAAATTCACGTTGGAAATTAATTGCACCCATTACTTTACTTAAAATTTACTGTTTGTTATATAAATGTTTTCCCATTTTGCATCCCTCTTACTTCAGATTACATTTGTTTGAAATTAGGGAGATTTCGTTGCAGGAAAATATATGTGACTTCATTATTTTAGAATTAAATAAAGTGCTAGCCAACCGAGGAAAGGGTGCAGCTAATACTTAATTGCAAAATATAAAATGGCTGTTTCCAAAGTGGGGTTAACGAGATGGTCAAGAGTCATTGTGCCGTATTTTGTGTGGGAATAGCTGCCTGGCACTTTTTAAGGTAATTTACTTAACAGGAAATGAGTTGGTCCCAGAAGAGAGAGCAAACGAGCAGAGTTAAAGTAGCCAGCGTGATAAATGACGCTTTCATTTAGGGATCTCTAGAGCTCGTTTAAGTCTAATTTTCCGTATTAGCCCCTGTTGAGCTATTAATATAGTACTCAGGGACCGTGGCTTCTGTCTGGGCAGAGACATTACAGCTAACATTAAGGCACACTCTTGGTTTCAGTGTGGAGATAATAGAAGGTGTTTAAAATGTGTTTTTTTCACTGATACAGATTTACACTGGGATGTAAATATGATTTGCAGGGTCTGGCAATGAACAATCAATAAAGAGATAATGGGATCGTTACGCGACTTGAATCGATTAAAACTGAGGAAACGGGTAGACAGTGCTTACAGAAATAGTTGTTGAAATGTTTTTAATTGATCATCCAGCGGACGTTTCTGAAAGTTGAATTGTACTGAGACTGGATGTTTGTACAGTTTTACACTTGGTCTATAGGTTATGGGGCTATATATGTTATTACAAAATGTTGTGTCACAGGTAGAATTATTGCTTGTTGATCTGCATTCCATTTGCACTCAAAACGGAGAAGGCTGATCCTTGGAAACTCTTAAATGTTGTTTTAGTCAACACTTCTAGCTGCATCTGTAGAAATATACGCTTGCCCATTCCCGGATGTGCACGTGTCCTTGTTATCCCAGTATATCTTAATTGTACAAAGCCAACTCCAGATATACTGTACATGAGGGTAAATAAGTCCTGACAATGGACAATAGACAATAGACAATAGGTGGAGGAGTAGGCCATTCGGCCCTTCGAGCCTGCACCGCCATTCAATGTGATCATGGCTGATCATCCCCAATCAGTACCCCGTTCCTGCCTTCTCCCCGTATCCCCTGACTCCGCTATTTTTAAGAGCCCTAGCTAGCTCTCTCTTGAAAGCATCACAAATACTCACAAGATGTCTCGGTGAGGATTGCTATCGAATGTAAACGAACGTCATTGCATATTGTGTTGATAGTAGTTAGAATACGTGTGGGTTAAATTCGCGCCTTTGTGGCATTAAATGAGCAGTCATTCATGTTTATTGATCATTATTACATTAACTCCATAACGATTGCATATACACTTGCAACATATTTACACATTGCATTACGAAATCACACTGACGGAGTGCAAGCTGAACATTCTGAACACGTAAAGAACTGAAGGCTTCAAGCTGCGTTTTGGTCACGGTCCATTCCTTTGCGATTTCTTCTAGTCGTTTGAACGCTATCAAGTTTGTTGTCGAATTACGTTTCAAAGCACAATCTGTTCATAATTATTAACAAATGAAGCAAATATTATTTTCCATATTGATGATCTGTAAGAGAAATTAACGTGACAACGTGCCTTAGAGATACTCTAAAACTAAATTAGCAAAGTGATATTACAAGACTAATAAATATGATTGAAGGCACTTAACCGAACCAGTGTAATAGTGTTTTATGATTCGTTTCAGTATGTAAATCATTAGCGAGGGTATTTATAAAATGTCAGTGTATGTACCAATGTGTTTATTGGGGTTTTTTTTCTACTTCCGAAAAAAATAATTATAATAAACAAGCAATCAGAGACGAACAGTTTAATAGGTTGTAGTTTCTTATTTATGCCTTAAATGAAAATATTTACATTCCAATTTATGAATATCTATTTCTGCAGATTGTTGTGTTGATCAAGTTAAGAGCATTATAACTCGGAGTTAATTCTCCCCAAAAGTCCTAAACCTTATATTTGACAGGACCTACACCAACTTGCAGACTGTGGGCAATTATTCTTGCTTTTATTACCAGGATAACCTACTGGGAGCACAGACGCTACCATACATATTTATAAAAGTTAAAGAGAAATGTAAAAGATAAAACGTAAAGGTAAAGATAAATTAAGAAATGTCCTGGGATTTATGATTTTTTTTTCCTCTAGTAAAGAAACATATAACTTTTTTTATGTTTAAGAATCTATAGTTAATAGTCTTCCTGTATTTGCTTCAAACAAAATAAAACTACTGGTATTTAACTAGGCCGATTTCCTGTGCCGTGGTCACTGACAAGTGTTTATCCCTCTTTTCATGTGGCGAGGATAGGAGGATGGGTGAAAGTGAATTCAGAATGGCAACCTTTATCAAGTGAGTGGATGTATGCCATACCTCATTGCAACACTATAATCTAATGGTACTGAGTACGATTTTACAATAAATATCCATTGTTGAAATTATATTTTAAACGATTGTGGGTCAACCATGGAGTTAACTCACGCCGAAAGCCAGGTGTAGATATTTCGTTAAATGTTCGTCATGCTGGAGATGTGTTGGTCCTCAATTAACAGTAGCAAATGACAAAAGGCCGTACGGAAGTTCTAATTATCTCTAGTGATCAACATAGAACACATCCGCATCATATATACAAACACAGACAGTAGGATTAATCTAAAAAAAAACGAGGAAACAAAAATCAAGAGTTTAAATTTGAACCAAGATATTATTAATTGAGTTATGGGTTTTAGCAGCACCATTTCTGGATCATCGACCACAATTCAATATTCTTTGGAAACAGACCAAGTCGAGTCCAGCTGGGTTTCATCAAAACACTTACAGATCTGTCTGGAAGGATAGCCCTCACAAAGAGCAAAAAAGTATTTTACCTCGTGGAAATTGATACGTGGCTCGGGCGTGAGACTCATGGATTTGCAGCAGAATTCATAAGCACACTGTGCCAACAGTGAGAAATAAAACACTGTTGTGGCTAAATATCGAAACAGAGCAAATTCACTCGTATAAATGTAGAAACGAGGAACTGCAGATACTGGTTAACTCAAAAGGACACAGAGTGCTGGAGTAACTCAGTGGACCAGGCAGCATCCTGGGAGAACATAGATAGGTGACGTTTCTGATCGGTACCGGACGCAAAATGTCACCTATCCACGTTCTCTAGAAATGCTGCCTGACCGTTGAGTAACTCAAACACGTTGTGTCCAATTTCACTGTTAGAAATTTAGTTCTCATTTAAAAACATTTGGGTGGGCTGCGGGGAGCAGAATATGGGATAAATATCAAGATGGAAGTTAGGAGATCAGTAATTAAAACCGTTAATTCATTG
Organism: Okamejei kenojei; assembly: GCA_035221665.1. NCBI lineage: Eukaryota > Metazoa > Chordata > Chondrichthyes > Rajiformes > Rajidae > Okamejei > Okamejei kenojei. The sequence continues at coordinate 93,007,345 of CM069135.1, forward strand.
TAAATAGATGATTTTGAAATCAGATATTCTAAACCACCAAATCCCATGGAATACATGTCCCATGTCACTTACGAGGGAGTGTTCAGTGAATATCTTCAGTGAATATCTTCAGTGAATATCTTCTGAAATTCACAATTACAAATTCACAATCTGAATTACTCTGACATCACCATGACGTCCTCCTTGCAGCTGCGTATTTGAATTCCCTTGCTTTATACTGATGGGATGTAACAACCCTTCAACCCAACCCCATCGTCGTGACTATAATGGGCAGAGCAGGAGAAATGACAACTAGCTCCGAAGCCAATCGTCACTATTTGAATCATTCGGATGAGAACTGATGGCAAGGATTTATGTAAATCAACCTGAAATATAGTGAGACTACCACCAGAGTCCACACTGTCTTCTATGTGTACAATGGCTATTGATTAAACAATTTAAACCTCAAATAGTTATTGGATAAAAGAGCGTTCGTTCTTATATTGAAAAAAAATCAGACTTACGCATCATTTAGATGGCAAGACGGCAAACGCAACATTCGTTTAATGCCTCGGAGGTTATAAACCGGAACTATTTGAGGAGTAAATGCCTCATATTTCAGTATCTGGAGGCAGTAGGGATCTTAGACTGATTCGGATTCAGATTATTACAATAGACACAAGGATGCAATAAAATCCCTTGCTCACACGAAGCTCATAGAGTAAACAGGATAGGGCACGGATAGAAACCAGCATTGAGGTACCAATACGCTAAATATCGCCACTCTCCGGCGCCATTATTTCCCCCACTAAGCCTTTGAGCTGGCTGCTCCAAGCTTCAGAGCTTCCTTTGGCACGAACTCCTGCAGTCTGGAATGTGATGTTGAGACGTCTAAAATCTTTATATTTTACCCTAAAACATTTACAGGGCTGGTGTTAGCATTTCATTGCACATCGGTAGCAAGCACACCACAGAGGTGATGCCAACAATGTTAAGGTCATTACTATTCTCTATCCTCTGTTATTGTTTTAATTTGGATAATTCCCAAGTTATGAAAACAATACATGTGGAATGTCACCATATGTCATGGTTTCTGTCTACAGTTAGGAATAGTTTTCAAACATTGTGATACTTTGATGTTCTTGTCCGATCAAACAATCATTTGGGACTGCTTCAGTACTATTCAATAGTGAAAAAAACAGCAACAATGAACCGGGATTAGGAACAATTACGTTAACCAAAACGTGCGTTTTTGTTTAATTTTGTAAGATACCACAAATTATTGTACAAAACACACATAAAGTGATAGAATTCTGGATTATTAATAACGTAGCCCCCCCCCCCCCCCCCCCCCCCCCACCCCCACTACCTGCACCCCCCCCCCCCCCCCCACACACACACACATACACACACACACAAACACACCACCGCCCCCATAAAATCAACCCGCTCTTGTATATTGTGCAAACTATTCCGTTGCATTTCATTCTAGGAGACAGCAGGGTTGCCTGGCCAACTTAACCTCTGGGAAGAACTTTAAATCATAGTGAGGACTTTCAGTTACCTTGCTTTGAAAACATCTATTGTTCGAACCAGTTTTTGATTCCCAATCCGGAGACTCGTTCTGAAATCATCTTTAGATTTCATTTCAGGTTTGCATGATTTTTTCAATAAAGTATCCCCCCACCGCTTCTAAATGGGTTAGAAGCTGATAGGTTACCGTCCTAACATCAGAGTTAATTGGTAGTGGAAACCATTTCAATACAGGTGTCATTTATATTTTTTTAATCATTGGATCATACTGCCATAGAGCACAGAAACTGGCCCTTCAGCCCAATTCGTCCATGCCGAGCAAGGTGCCCCATCTTAACTAGTATAATTTGCCCCCTTTTTGCCTTGTCCTTCTAAACCACTCCAATCCATGAAGCTGTCCAAATGTCTTTTAAATATATATTTTGAAATTGTTGTCATTTCTTAGATAGAAACATAGAACCTAGAAAATAGGTGCAGGAGGGGGCCATTCGGTCCTTCGAGCCAGCACCGCCATTCATTGTGCTCATGGCTGATCGTCCCCAATCAATAACCCGTGCCTGCCTTCTCCCCATATCCCTTGATTCCACTTGCCCCTCGAGCTCTATCTAACTCTCTCTTAAATCCATCCAGTGATTTGGCCTCCACTGCCCTCTGTGGCAGGGAATTCCACAAATTCACAACTTCTTAATTCACAAATTCTTAAATGATGTTATTTGACGACGTGAGTCTTTCAATACTGCACTTTTAGATAGTTTCAGCATTCCGAAAATTATCAATAGAGCTCGTTTATCTTTCGAACGATCTGCATTGCTTTTCCGTAAAACGCCCAAGCATTCCAACATATGTTGGCTTAAAAAAAGAACCAATTGAGCTGGTCCAAACATGTGCGCCACCTGTAGCGTGAGGCGTTATTATTATTATTTTTTTGCGTTCACCAGCCCATAGTGCCTGCACCTACGGTAATGCAGTGCTAACATTTGTCATTTTGTCATTTTCTTGCAGTCCCACTTCCTCAGAAGAATATCACATCCTTGATGATGAACAAAGACAATCTACTGGGCGGAATTGCTAATCACAACGAGGTGTTCTGCTCGGTGCCAGGACGCCTGTCCCTCCTTAGTTCCACATCCAAGTACAAGGTGACTGTGGGAGAAGTCCAGAGACGCCTGTCCCCACCAGAATGCCTGAACGCCTCGCTGCTGGGAGGAGTGCTGAGAAGGTAGGTCGCCAACATAGGATATCAATCATTCAAACTAAACCAACGTGGAAACTATTGTACAGTAAAATATGACCATTGTTAAAGCGCAAAGTGCATTGTTTGTCATTGTCTTTCCCCCCAACAGTTGTCTGCTTATCCATCCAGCTACATCTACAGCCATGAGCGAATCTCACAGATTGATGCTCCACAGTGTAATCTTTCAATTAATATTTCTAAATCCATCCTTCTGCGAGTTTGTCTCGCGGGAATTCAGTGCATTTTAATAACCATGAAAACGCAAACATACAAGCCATTGGTCATACAATAATGGATGACAACTGCATTCTTGCGTGGCTATTGGCTCATAGTTTTATCGCAAGTGGTCGGGGCAAATCGCACGCTCAGTCGCACAGCTGAGTGATGCTTGCAAATGCATCCTCCGCGAGATAGTCACTGTAAATGTAGCTGAAAGCAG